>OX465591.1:49186256-49220768 GCA_950022655.1 Alentia gelatinosa | reverse complement strand
ACAAAATCGAACATGTTTGATTTTTCCTACGACTGGACGTTTGTCATGGAGTGCCATGGCGTGTCGGAAGCGTGTCTCAAAGGCCTACGATAGTAAGTTTTGGTGGAGCGTGCACTTCCCGACACCCGCTGACAACGCTGTCGTAAAGCCCCCTTCTTACGACAAGGCTGCGACAAGCGGCGATAGGAACTTTCTTGTCGTCGCTTGTCGTAGCCTTGTCGTGGTTGGTGGACGCGCCCCTTAAAACTATCTTAGCGAACGAGCTTGAATGTTATCTTGAATGTTATCAAATGATAACCGTCGTACATGGTCTTCTTGTACCTTGTACTTTTGTAAGTTATTCAACAGGCCCCTGTCTCGGCAGCTGTCAGAGTCATCTCCCTCGCGAGTAATGACTGATGGTCATCTATGTGGCAATAAAACCATTAAAAATAGTCCCACATTGTTTCTGACCAGAGAACATCGGCTTAACTCATGTCAATAAAAGGACACCAGCTTCCGGTAAAAAGACCCAATAAAAGCGCGACTTGTCGGGTTCAGAGACCCGGATTTAACGGTCACGTGCCATCACCACCGACACATAAACCTGGTGACGTTTACTGCCAAGGTCAAGGTCAAGGCCAGGACGCACGTGACACTCACGTGACGTCACTGCGCGTTTTACGGGCGTCTCACTCTGCGCGCGCACCTGGAAAACGTCGTTTCCGGTCTCACTGTAATCTCGTTTCGCTTTATATTAATTTAGAATCATGTTAGTTTTTATTCTCCGTCGACCGTTTAAAGCGCTTTGTTATCGGCGGCGGCCTCTAAAGGGCCGATTCCACCAACAGGATGGATTTGCCGAGGTATATCTTGGTATGTCTTGTAGTGTCTTACTGTGTCGCAATGTGTGTACCTCACTTGTCTCAAAACGTTGGCGAGTGGTGTCGGATGTATATTTTGGTGCTCCACCACCGCGACACCTCAAGACACATCGCGACAAATAGGCACGCGATGATTCAATCCTAGCCCGATCTAGCAAGACAACCAAATTGGGCCGAATCTTGCTACATCGTGTGTGTTGGTGGAATCGGCCCTTTAAGTCGGTCAGTGGTGCCATGTTATGTAATTTAGAGTTGAGAAATCGTTGACCAGGTCTGTATCTCTTCTGTTTACACTAACAGATGATTTATATGAAATACATTAATATCGGTCGGCGGTGCCAGATTCCTGAATCTGTGCTCAAAATCGGTTAGTGTAAATTCGGCCTAAAGTGTTCTTTCACAGAAACTCAAGACAGTCTTTTTTTGTCGGTTTTAGCGAACAGACTTAAATATCATTAAACGATTATAACCTTTGCACAGGTACTGAAAAGGGTCTTCATGTACGAGCCTAGATTATTAAACGGGCCCCTGATTATGAGCACGTTCCAACGTTCTTCACTAATGAGCTAATGTTACATAATCCCCCATTGGATATTTCTCATAAATATCTCATGAGCGTTGGGTACGAGTTGGATACCAGTCTATGGAGAAAAAAATACCAGAGGTGAGATAAACACGTGATTCAGGTAAAACTGGTCCCATTTGATTTATTTTGATTTGTAAAAATAGGAGAAAGAACAACTTTGTCGCAAAAGACTTATCCGAACTCTGACTGTCATCTAAACATTGCCACTTGATCTAACTATCTGGTGAAGATTCCACAAAGTTCATACAGTATCCCAGATATTATACAATTAATGTGGAACCCTCGGCAAAAGATGAATCATGATGTAATATTTTCTCGTTTGCTCTCTCCTTAGGGATAACAGCATTGGAAAAAAATTGACTGTGGTCGTGATAGCGGTAGGGGTGAAACATCGCCTCGTTCAACTACAAAAAGATGAATTATGAGCCTAATAATAACTCTATTTTCATGTTCTATAGGTGTGTGGAATATCGCCGGAATAGCTGCGATATTTCACAGACTCACACATAAAACATGAAAGGTTCAGGGAATGCAGTGGAAGTGACCCCCCCCCCCCCCTCCCCTCCACAACACCCATAAATAATGGCGTTAAACTGATCGTTGTCTGTCGCTTGTCGCACAAAGTGAAGAAGATGTTATTTTCAGTGATTTTCTTGACAAAAAGTAACAGAAGCCGAGAAAAGTTTCCATGATTCAGATCAAAACGGCCTTTTCAGAAGTTTTGTCGTGTCAGATTTTTTCACTGAAATCCAGGGAGACGCGATTTCTAAAGATAACAGAGAAATTCTGAACAAGGACTGGATGCCAGGTCATGTTACTTTTTATTTAGAAAGAGAGAAATGTGTATTTTGAGGTATGTTTCAGTAGAGACGACTTTATAAATTCATTAACATGTATTTTGATGAATGTTTCAGTAGAGATAACTTTAGAACATGATAAACACGTATTTTGAGACACGGTTCATGTCAGACAACATTATAATGTGTATTTTTAAGCATGTTTCGTGACAGACGACATTGTAGCATGTATTTTGAGGGATTTTTTGTGACAGACAACATTGTAATCTGTAATTTGAGGGATGTTTCGTGACAGGCGACATTATAATGTGTATTTTAAGGCATATTTCGTGACAGACGACATTGTAATGTGTATTTTGAGGGATTTTTCATGACAGATGACATTGTAATGTGTAACAAGAGGTATGCTTTGTGTCAGACAGTATTGTAACATATATTTTGAGGCATGATTTAGTACAGACGACATTATAACGTGTATTTTGGGGCATATTTCACTACAGACGGTATTACAACATGTATTTTGAGGCACATCTTATGACAGACCACATTGTAACATGTATTTTGGGGCATATTTCACTACAGACGGCATCATAACGTGATAAACGTGTATTTTGAGGTATATTTGGGGGCAGACGGCATCATAACGTGATAAACGTGTATTTTGAGGCACATTTCGGGGCAGACGATTTTCGGGTGGTGGCGGTGCGGGTGGCGACGCCTGGCGGCGTGTCTGGGAGCGGGACTCATTGATTGTGACGGTCATTGTGAGGGGGCGCGGGGCACGCTCAGGGGGGGGGGGGGGGTGAGGGGGACGGTCAGTGGGGGGGGGGGGGGGACACGGGGAGGGGCGGTGCACGGTGGATTAGGGCTGACGGTCTGTGGACGGAAGATAAACACTTCACCCCGCACTCCACAAACCACGCCGTCCCCCCCCTCCTCACGTGACCGCACACACTCAGCACTGCGCGTGCGCGGGGGTCACGTGTGGATGGGGGCTGTTACTCAACCATCCTACTACAACCATCCTACTACAACCATCCTACTACAACCATCCTACTACAACCATCCTACTACAACCATCCTACTACAACCATCCTACTACAACCATCCTACTACAACCATCCTACTACAACCATCCTACTACAACCATCCTACTACAATCATCCGACTACAACCATCCTTCCCTCGGGCTGTGTGTATGTAAAAATATATATATTTACTATATACCCATGCCGTATTTACTGTAAATATGCACTGTTTCGCCGTATAACGTAAAAATACCATACGGAACACTGTTCCGTACGGGAAAATACGGAACACTTGTTCCGTATACGTAGACTAAAATATCAGTTCTTAAGCCAAATAAGATTCATGACTTTTCTTAATTTCGGGTATATAGTCTTGATAATAATTCATGGTTTGTACGGAACGTGGCGTAAATGCCTCGTTCCGTACAAACCATTAATAATCATGCCGTTTTGTAGCTTGTACAGCGTAGTCAGGACGATCTATATAATTATATATATATATATATATATATATATTTATATATATATTATATGTATACACATACATATACATATATTTACACACATATATGGATATACAGTAGTGTTAAGAGGCGGCCCGCCCGTCAGCCCGCCCTCCCCCACGCCCGTTGCGTATTAAATGTTTAATCCCGTTCGCCTGACCCCGTCCACATGAACCGCCCGTCAATACGCATTGAGCGCCGCTCTTCCCGGCTCCTCCCCCGGGGGGAGGGTGACGTAAGAGCGCGCCCGTTGGCTCGTGGCCCATTGTTACCCGCCTCACTCATAACACTCATTTATTTCATTTCACCGCCGCCCTCCCCCGCCCTGCCTGCCAATCGACTAATTACCCCCTCCCCCCCCCCCCGCCCCCCGCCCCGCACACAATGGCCGCGCCGGAAGACCGGTCAGTAACGCACGGCGCATGCGGGAGGCACGGCAGTAAAGACAAAGCTGGTTTTTGATTGGTCGCCGAGCGGGGTGTCGCATTCACTGCTCACCAGGGGGCGTCGCGGTCTGCCCGCCGGCGCTGGTCCGTTCTCTGAGACACCGGTAACCAGCTTAGTGCCCGGTCTCTACCCCCCGCGCCGCTAGGGGGCGCGGGCGGGGTACTTCCGGTAGTGGCGGTACAATATGGCGGGTCTTTTCTCGCCCTCAGCAATGGCCGGATTAAGACAGGTCTGTAACTCTCAAAGACCGCGCCACAAATTACCCGCCTCCATGTCTCGTCATCTCTCGTCATCTCTCGCGGCGTCTCGCGGCGTCTCGCGGCGTCTCGCGTGAAGTGGGCGGTCACGTGGGCTGTACCCCTCACAGTCGTAGCTCCACTTATCGCCTTTCTACCCGACACCTTATTCAATGAGACTTTGTGAAGGAGGAGTTTTCTGCCCGCGGCTTGGTGCGGGTCGAGACCGCATTGTGAGCTTAACGCGCAGCGAGAAATGAGGAAAGTCTCCAATCTACCCACTCATATACCACCCCCCCCCCCCTGCCCCGCCCGCCCGCCGTACAGAGTTAGAGACGATCTAATGGGGAGCGCAGTTTTACCTTCTCATACCCCCACTCCCCTTGGTACAAGTTTAGCCATAGGACAAACGCTAGGGTCTTGTGCGGGCTACCAGCGTAACTTTCAATGGGTTATTATTTGGCAAGACACAGGTACATTAGCTGATCATCGGCGATCGGAAGCACGACCAGCGGTAACCAGCAAAAGTTGGGATCTCATTGTTTTCTCACGAGAAAAGTAGATCAGAAAACTACACTTCTAAACTTTGATTTCGGCATGGCTCGAAATGAAGCTTCTCTCTGTCTCTATGTGCGGGAAAATACTAAACGGATCCGACAAAATTCTAACGTTTTATATGTGGTAGGTAAATAACATTAAAGAGATACTCAACGATCAACCAGGTAAAGTGGCAATACTACGCCATGGCCGCCTCGTAACGATTGCGGCACATCCAAACCCGTGGAGTATTGTGTATTTATACGATTCTTGATGCAGTTCTATATAATTATTCATATTGTATTGGCAATCTCTCTGAACAACCACCGTAACTGAACGCTTGTCTCTGTGTATGTCCCGTGTAAGGCCTCTGTGCTGCTTGTGTTATTTGTCATTCTATTCCGTAAAGACGAATTCTGTGAAACATGTATTTGACTTCTGAACATGCCCGTCGGGAAATATAGATTTTGGGAGAAGTAGATATGAGACATGATGTGTTGTGGCTGTGGAGCGGCTGTAGGGAGAGAGGGAGAGAGGGGGAGAGGGGGAGAGGGGGAGAGGGGGAGAGGGGGAGAGGGGGAGAGGGGGAGAGGGAGAGGGAGGGATGGGGAGAGGGAGAGAGAAGGAGAGAGAGAGGGAGAGGGAGAGAGATGATGTGTTGTGGCTGTGGAGCGGCTGTAGGGAGAGAGGGAGAGAGGGGGAGAGGGAGAGAGAGGGGGAGAGGGGGAGAGGGAGAGGGAGGGATGGGGAGAGGGAGAGAGAAGGAGAGAGAGAGGGAGAGGGAGAGAGATGATGGGTTGTGGCTGTGGAGCGGCTGTAGGGAGAGAGGGAGAGAGGGGGAGAGGGAGAGAAAGGGAAAGAGGGGGAGAGGGGGAGAGGGGGAGAGGGAGAGGGAGAGATGGGGAGAGGGAGAGAGAGGGAGAGAGAGGGGGAGAGAGAGAGAGATGACGGGTTGTGGTTGCGGACCGGCTGTAGGGAGAGAGAGGGAGAGGGACAGAGGGAGAGAGATGACGGGTTGTGGTTGTGGAGCGGCTGTAGGGAGAGAGAGGGGGAGAGAGAGAGAGATGACGGGTTGTGGTTGCGGACCGGCTGTAGGGAGAGAGAGGGAGAGGGACAGAGGGAGAGAGATGACGGGTTGTGGTTGCGGACCGGCTGTAGGGAGAGAGAGAGGGACAGAGGGAGAGAGAGGACGGGTTGTGGTTGCGGACCGGCTGTAGGGAGAGAGAGAGGGACAGAGGGAGAGAGAGGACGGGTTGTGGTTGCGGACCGGCTGTAGGGAGAGAGAGAGGGACAGAGGGAGAGAGAGGACGGGTTGTGGTTGCGGACCGGCTGTAGGGAGAGAGAGAGGGACAGAGGGAGAGAGAGGACGGGTTGTGGTTGTGGACCGGCTGTAGGGAGAGAGAGAGGGACAGAGGGAGAGAGAGGACGGGTTGTGGTTGCGGACCGGCTGTAGGGAGAGAGAGAGGGACAGAGGGAGAGAGAGGACGGGTTGTGGTTGCGGACCGGCTGTAGGGAGAGAGAGAGGGACAGAGGGAGAGAGAGGACGGGTTGTGGTTGCGGACCGGCTGTAGGGAGAGAGAGAGGGACAGAGGGAGAGAGAGGACGGGTTGTGGTTGCGGACCGGCTGTAGGGAGAGAGAGAGGGACAGAGGGAGAGAGAGGACGGGTTGTGGTTGCAGACCGGCTGTAGGGAGAGAGAGAGGGACAGAGGGAGAGAGAGGACGGGTTGTGGTTGCGGACCGGCTGTAGGGAGAGAGAGAGGGACAGAGGGAGAGAGAGGACGGGTTGTGGTTGCGGACCGGCTGTAGGGAGAGAGAGAGGGACAGAGGGAGAGAGAGGACGGGTTGTGGTTGCGGACCGGCTGTAGGGAGAGAGAGGGGGAGAGAGAGAGAGAGGACGGGTTGTGGTTGCGGACCGGCTGTAGGGAGAGAGAGGGGGAGAGAGAGAGAGAGGACGGGTTGTGGTTGCGGACCGGCTGTAGGGAGAGAGAGAGAGAGGGAGAGGGAGAGAGGGAGAGATGATGGGTTGTGGTTGCGGACCGGCTGTAGGGAGAGAGAGAGGGACAGAGGGGGAGAGATGACGGGTTGTGGTTGCGGACCGGCTGTAGGGAGAGAGAGAGGGACAGAGGGAGAGAGATGACGGGTTGTGGTTGCGGACCGGCTGTAGGGAGAGAGAGAGAGAGAGTGAGGGGGAGAGGGAGAGAGATGACGGGTTGTGGTTGCAGACCGGCTGTAGGGAGAGAGAGAGGGACAGAGGGAGAGAGAGGACGGGTTGTGGTTGCGGACCGGCTGTAGGGAGAGAGAGAGGGACAGAGGGAGAGAGATGACGGGTTGTGGTTGCGGACCGGCTGTAGGGAGAGAGAGAGGGACAGAGGGAGAGAGATGACGGGTTGTGGTTGCGGACCGGCTGTAGGGAGAGAGAGAGGGACAGAGGGAGAGAGATGACGGGTTGTGGTTGCGGACCGGCTGTAGGGAGAGAGAGAGGGACAGAGGGAGAGAGAGGACGGGTTGTGGTTGCGGACCGGCTGTAGGGAGAGAGAGGGGGAGAGAGGGAGAGAGATGACGGGTTGTGGTTGCGGACCGGCTGTAGGGAGAGAGAGAGAGAGAGTGAGGGGGAGAGGGAGAGAGATGACGGGTTGTGGTTGCGGACCGGCTGTAGGCGTCATGTAGACTCAGTCTGTCCACACCTCACACAGGTAACAGATCATCTACAGATTATTAAACCAGTACGGATTAAACCCACCTGATTACGTGGATTATCCACGCGCGTCGCGCCTCCACCCCACCATCACCCTACATGGAGTCTATCTGTAGACAGTCACCGATCTCAGCTGGGGCCGGGAACAGTAACTGGACATATGTGTGTGACAAGAGGCAGGAGTAATCGCAACTTGTGGACTTGTGTCGGTATTGCCAATACTCAGTACATGAGATACAAAGTAATTAACCAGATGAATTATTATATATTTATGTTGGTAAGTCACACAGATGCCAACCTCTCTACGGTATTGGTGTTATTGCCATACCACGAAGTACGCTCTGAATATTCAACCGAGGCAGGAGAGTATACAAGAACGACTAGTAACACTCAAAAACATGAAATATCTCCGTGAAAAATGAACTGGCAATTAGAGTAAAATATTATCAGAAAATATACCGAGAAATTTAAATGATTAGATCCATTCTATTTTTTGTAAGAAGTTAGACATACATCTTTAGGGTGACTTCTGTCATACTAAAGCTCTCGGGATTGTACCTTGACCTATTCATATTTATCGTTTATATTTCAACATTTATTCAAATTTGGAGGTCCATGTATATAATAAACGTAAACCATATCGAGCCTGTTGGGAAGTCTTTTTTATCTCACCCCGGTATTTTTCTCCATAGGTTTAACATCAGGAACTCGTACTCCACGGCCATGAAGTTCGTGTACCCAATACTCAATGGCTAATTGGGTGATTAATTTTATCAATAAATGATGTTATACGGGGTGAGATAAAATCAGAAACCCACTCAATGAAAATAACTTGGTCCGCACTCCACCTTGTTTGACCACAGAGTAATTCACTCAGCTTCACTTCGTGAATTACTCTGCAGTCAAACTCGGTGGAGTACGGACCAAACTATTTTCATCCCGTGGGTTTCCATCTTAGTCTTTTGTCTTTTGATAAAAATATTAAACTCGTTCTACAAACTCGTTTATTATTTCTATCGAGATAAACGCAGTACGAGATGACGTCCCAACAAGATAAACACGTTTTACTATATTATCCGTTATTCTCTCGTTTTACAGACAGTCGGGATTTACACATGAGACCCTATACGCCGCCCAACACTCGTCCCTTCATTGTTTCATGAACACTTTATGTCTCAACGACATTAAAGATAAATCTAATCCCCACGAACATCCTATATCGCTGAAATCGCCTTACATAATCTCATTTCTATCTTGTGCTCCGTTGCAATTCTTATTCAATCGTCACAAAAAAAAGTCCCAAACGGTCAGCCAGAGTAAGATGGATTTTAGGCCGTTAAGTGCCTAAAGACTGTGCGTTAGGCGGTCATTGGCCTAGTTTAGGCCGTCGTATAGGCGGGGCAGATGGCCAGTCGCTGAGTGGTCAGGGGGGTGATATTTTCCGGTACCGGGTTCTTTATGTCACTGGCCGGTCGCTATGACGCCATGACGTTACGTCATCCCCCCCATCCCCCCGGAGCTTTATGGAATAATTCCCCGCGCTCACAAAAGAATCCAATATCCACTCCCCACAGAGCGGGCCGCAGATTAAAATCGGGCCTAATGCATTCACCAATACCAAAGACTATATTTAGCGGGCCGTTTCCATGGAAACTAAATCTAATTGTTGTGATGGTCATCGGGGCAGGTGGTGTGACGTAAGGTGGCTGAATAATGCATTTTTTCCCATGGAGTGACCGTTGGACGGTGTCACGGAGGCTGGAGGGTGGGGGTCTACCACCACTCCCGGCTGGTCATATACCACTAAACTCCCACACTGCGCCGCTCCGGTTTAACCACTTTCACGCAGGTTGATCTAGCGGTGCAGTGTGCTCCGCTCACAGTTCCATTATTTAACCATCCCAACGGAAGTGCCAGCTAGCTGCGCGCGCATCCATGCTGTCATGCGCGTAGAGGAGAGAGTGAGTCGGTTAGTGTGTGACATATTTTATTATCCATCGAATACAAAGACCCTATTGAGAATGTATGGGGACCACGACCCATTGTATAAAATCTGTCAGACACCATAACTGTGGTATACGGATTCATATCTGTGGTATACGGCCTCAAAACCATGGTGTACGGGAAAAGTAGTCCCTTTCTGGTATATAGCAAAGAAATATACCCTTTAATATGGCGATTCTTGGGTTTCATTCATTTGAAAAGATGGATAATAAATACAACGATGATTTTGTGGACAGGCGGCTCTGTAAACCACCCAAGGTTGACGTCATAGCGCTCGTATTACTACGCATCAACCTCTCGTGGTTCACGGCCGCCTGTCTACAAAACCATCGTTCATTGTCTATATATCTCAGCCTTTATATTTTTCTCCCATAGGTTTTAATATTGGTAACTCGTTCGTAATATCCCTTCGAGTATTTCAGTCCGTTCCCCATGGTCTATATCCTGTGTGTCAACCATTATTTTAGTGTGTACAGGGGTGAGATAAATACATAAAGCAACTCATTTTGGTCAAAGTCATTGTTCTCCACGAGTTTGATGCGGAGTGATATGAACGAGGCAAAGCCGGGTGAATTTCACAAATTGTTCAAACGAGTTGGAGAACGAAGACTTGACCACATCTTGTTGGTTTCGTCTCGATGTCTCAGGAGAACGCATGTAGGTCGGACACTGATACCGCTATTCAGCTTTCAGTAACTATGACACGGGCATCTTACAGAACCCTGGCAGAGAGTCCCTGTGTCCGCTACTAAGAAGGAAACTGATGAGTGTTTGGTCTGTGTTCCCGTTCGCCATCGAGTTTGGAGTGCGCAGTAATATGAACGAGGCGATAGCCGAGTGAATATTCTGAAGCACACCAAACGAGATGGTGAACAGGGACTCAGACCAAACACGAATATGTTTCTGATTTTATCTTAGCCTGGAAATATTCATCTCTTTATCACCCGTTGAGAACGAAATACCGTTCTCACAAGTCTGTTGAGAACGAGTTCGTAATGCTAAGCCTATGGATGTTTATACCAGGCTAAGATAAAGGCCCGTCTTCATTGGCCGACGAAAACGGTGTGGATCTTTTGTATTCTCCTAAAACCCCATTTCTATTGGCCGTCACCGATATACAGTCAGGAACCATTGACGGACCTTTACCACTGCTGACGCAAAATATAAATAGGCTTTTAGGAGAACACAGAAAATCTACACCGTTTTCGTCGGCCAATGGAAACGGGCCTTATGCTGACCCTGCAGCCTGTGTGATTTGTAGTTTGTAAAGTAGTTTACTCAATTGTCGGGCACAGACTTCCTCACCGACCACCCTCCAGTGTGACAGACGAGAACGTCACAACTCCGACGAGCCACGGCGTTAAATAAAAATAAAGTTACATCACCGACAGAACACGAGATACACTTGTATACTCATGCGATATTTAAAAAAAAAACTGGTAGATAAAATAAATCAATGCTCATTGTTAAGGTGATGCAGACTGGATTAATCTAATTCTGATTTCCTTGTATCTGTTCTCATCGATTCCTGTATCGTGGACTATTTGTGAAGTTGATCAGTAAGTGAAGGAGTGAGTGTGGCAATGTTTACACTCCCCCCCCCCCCCACACATACACACAACACACTCACCTGAAGCCTGAATTGAATAAATAGACAATAATCGATGGTATGTGGACAGGCGGCCGTAAACCACGAGTGGTTGGCGCGTAGTGGTATACGAGGGTTTTACAGAGTCGCCTGTTTTATTTATCTTCTATTTTCTCATGTAAATTAAACCCAGTAATTGCCATATCAAAGGGTCTATCAATAGAAATGTTTTGCTCTACAACTGAAAGGGACTATTTTCCCGTATACCATGGCTTTGAGGCCGTATACCACTGATTTGAATCCGTATACCATGGTTATGGTATGATAGAAATCCTTGTTTTCATCTAAAGTTTGTAAAAGTATTCTTCGTGTATAAAACAAATATATCATAAACTGATTCCCATCCATGTCAGTAAACCCGTGGTTTGGACCTCCCGACACACCCCAGCCCCATTCCATGGCCTACAACGAGGTGTTTTCCGTGTTTTCTCAGTCTCTCTGAGGCAGTAAATTACACATCAAAGATACGTCCCCTCTCCACAGAAACTGACAACTTACATCCTTGTTAGAGCGTGCTTGCACGCGCTAAATACATCATCTAGAGTTTAGAGGGGTCCATATAGACTTTCAGGGTACTGCATACAAATTATCCCTTCACTATCTGCGTGCTATTCACTGTGATATTGAGAACAGAGCAGGGAGCCAGTGTCTCAGGGTCTTAGAGGCGTGCCCAGCTGACCATGACCAATCACTCAAAACCAAAATACCTCAAGACCCACTGGTGCTTAATTTGTTCGGATCCTAGACTCAGGCAGTTGCAGAAATTGCAAGTTGACTGGGTGCAATTCGGTTACAGAAAACTATCCATAGACTAAATCTAACTTATACCTTTTAATTGTTATTCATCTATAATAGCACGCTCATTCATCTAGGGTGAACATACCATTTCCTCCTAGTTTTAAAAAGAGCCGTTGTTCGGATGAGAAGACGCTCTATGACCTGATTGGGGGGGGGGGGGTGTTTGAGGAGGGGGGGAACTGACCAGTGGTCACTGGGGGGGGGGGGGGGGGTTATAGGGCAGGGTGACTCAGCCCGTAATGTACATAATACAACCCCCCTGAGGTCACACCCCCCTCCCCCCAGAACCAGCCCCAATTAAAGTGATTGACAGCGCTAGGCCGACAAATATCTTGTATTAAAACCCCAACCAACCGCATCCATGGTGCTGGACAAGGGGGGGGGGGGCGGGGGGGGGGGTCTGTCTGGCCTCAAGAAGGGGGTGGAGGGGGGGGGTGCTAGATGAGAGGGGGGGAGGCTAGATGAGAGGGGGGGGGAGGGGGCAGGTTAGAGGGGAACAAAGTGCGGCGCTACTTTCACAGAAATGACCCCGAGGATCCCGATGACCAAACCGTTAGGAAGCTTTCTTTGAATTATTCATTATATTTTGTTTCCAGACAAGTCCAGAAATATCTGAAAGAGAGGGATTAGTATTTTGTATATGTTATAAAACTCAACATTTGATAAAATTAGAATTGCTTGTGAGAGTCAATCTTGATCAAATTCATATCACGACCCATTTCTATCAACTAATTACCGTTCTACACTTCTATAACAGATGAAATAGAATTTCTAAACAAAAAAGATGAAATTCTAATTATCTACAGATAAAATATCAATTCTATACGTTTATATAGATTATACAGATAAATACTCTTTTTCAAATGAAATACATTTTTTCGACAGATGCAATTCTAACAATCCTCTAGATGATAATACATGAATTATTCATAAATGAAATGTGAATTCTGTGGAGATAAATACTAATTTTGGTAGGGAGTTCTAATAATTGACAGATAAAATCCTGATTCTGGGGCTAACAATGGAGTCTCGCGAGATCGCGGCAAATGGAACACGAATTCGCGCCTTTCTGGGTTTATCGCAGACGACTTTTGTCCTAATCCCGCAGAAACGAGCCGTAAGTCTGGGCTCATCGACCAGCTCGCCGCTGATTGGTTCAAATTAGCATAATATGACGCTGCGGCGTTCATTAGAGCCGCCATTGAGGTGAGGCCCGGTTTACACTCGGAGATTCTTGACCCAGAGACTGGAGCTCGGGAAAGTCGCCGACAAACGCCAGTCGCATATCTTTTTTTACTCATTTCCCTGCGCCTTATATATATTTTATTTATTTATTTATTTATATTTTTACCCTCCGCCTGTGCCCCTATGTCTGCCGCCACCGTCATCTGAACTGTGAATGGAGAAGTGACCTTGTCTCAAGGTCATGGGTACTGGAAATTATATTTATTATTATCATTATTATCGTGGGTATTGGAGATTTCCTTTTATTATCATTATTATCGCATATAGTTCATCTGGAAACTAGGTGGTATTTCGTTACAGCATGACAAAAATCTGAGCTAGTTTACATCAGCTCAAAGTCACAAACCAATTACATGACAAGGTGATACAGGTGGGTAGGAACATTGAGAAACACCAAATGTGGAAAAAGAAAATTGATAAATGGCAATAATGATGCGTGTTTTATGCTTGAGTACATTCTGTTTGTTATTTTAGCTCTAGTTTTTTTTGCGATTTAATTTTTTAATCGAAGCTCGATTTTTTTTTATCCAGGCTTGTTTGGGATTGTCTGTATTTCAAATGTCGTACGACTTTGCCATGTTGGCGGTAGAGGGCAGTGGGGTGGACCGGAAGCCCGGGGCATGGTGGAGCCTCCATATACTACTACGTCACAGCCAGTTGAGGCCTTCACATACCATCTTCTCAGATATTCTCACCTCTCAGTGACCTTCACCTAAATAACGCAGATTACCCTGCAGATTACCCGTTGGATTACCTCCAAACACAGATTACACAACAAGTCGACCTTTTCAGCACGTTTTGAGCGCGGAACACATGCTCAGACACGTTTTGATTTTCCACGTAACCTCACTCGGTTCTGCCTCGTGAGATTGCTCCACCGCTAACTCTCCTGACATATTTTCTGTATCTACGGATCTTGAGGTAGTTCCTCCTTATAAAAAAAATTTTCTTCATAAACAATATCCCGCAACACACCTCCAAGGGGAAGAGGCGAACGATATATATATATGGGAAAGGATTTTTACACCACTAAGTTCCTCCTTATAACCACGACCTTTTAACAGTTATTTATTCCTAATTCTCCTCTCGTTCATCAACGATGAACCATTCTCTGCCGGTCTCTCATTTTGGTTCGCTTCATACTCTCACTCGGTTCTGCCTCGTGAGATTACTCCACCACTAACACTCCTGACATATTTTCTGTATCTACGGATCTCGAGGCAGTTCCTTCTTATGACTACAACCTTTTTTAGCTGTTATTTACTCCTAATTCTCCGCTCCTTCATCAACGCCGCCGCCGCATAAGCGGACACCCTCCGATCCGGGCCAAAGTGGCTGCTTACGCGGGGTGTCTGCTTACGCGGGGTTTCCAGATTTTTACAGGCTATACATTTAATGCATCCCTAACATCAGGAGCTTTAATTTGATACTAAGTACACATACCTTTCATAATTTCTATCAAGGTTCATCTATTTTTTTTTTAAATTTAAAAAAATTCTAAAATCGTTTTTTCTGATGCGCGCGGTGATGAGAAACAAGGTTGTTTTTTTTGAGTGGCCTAACCAGAACCTTTTAGCTGTTATTTACTCCTAATTCTCCGCTCGTTCATCAACGCTGGTGGTGGTAGTGGTGGTGGTGTTTGTCTGCTGAGGCTCTGCTAATCTCTCCCCCGGATTATCCCCCCGGTCACAGCTGCCGTCCTTAATCCCCGAGCTCGTCGTCAAGTGGCCCTCCGTTACCATGACAACATGACGTCACGTGTCACGCCTCGTTCTCACCTCAGCCGCCAGGTGGCCAGGTGGGCCGAGGTGTCGGGATCCGGGCCCTCAGTCTGGTCACCGGTCTCTGGAGGGAACCTAGGACAGTTTAGGGCCAGAGTTCGTAGCCCATCGAGTTTTAATCGTGTAGTAATTACGTAGAGATGGGATCGAGATCTGACCCTAAACTTGAATAGGTTTCTGAATTTATGTCACCCTTCATATTGACTTATGGTCTAACCTTTGTGACATAATCCTCCATTGGATATTTCCCCTAAATTCTCAATGGGCGTTGGATACAAGTTCCCAACTGTTAAGTCTATGCAGAAAAAATACTGGGAGTGAGATAAAGTGTGGTCACTTGTCAGTGGTCAGTGTTCCATGCTGTGACCGTCAGCGGGTCTCCTATATGTTTATATCTTCGCCATTTTTCACCCTCCAGCCAGTTTCTCTCCTTTCCTCCACTTTCCTTCTTTTCTGTTCTTTCTCTATTCCCATCCATTTCCTCTCCTTTCCTCCACTTTCTCTCCTCCCTTCACTTTCTCTCCTCCCCTTCACTTTCTCTCCTCCCTCCACTTTCTCTCCTACCTTCACTTTCTCTCCTTTCCTCCACTTTCTCTCCTCCCTTCACTTTCTCTCCTCCCCTTCACTTTCTCTCCTCCCTCCACTTTCTTTCCTCCCCTTCACTTTCTCTCCTTTCCACCCCTTCCTGTCCTCCACTCAACTTTTACTGCCTCCGTCGACTTCTCCCCTGTCCTTGTCTTTTCTTCTTTTCTCCTCTCCACATTTCCGTGTAGCTGTCACACAGCGGGGGGCGTGGCCTAAACTCACCGAGGAGACATGTCAATCACCGGCCAATGGGCAGCCAATCAGCGCGCTCCTTGTATCAGCTCACGGAGAGAACATCTGTCAGCTGGACAAAGAGAAGGCTGACACAAGTGTCAAACCGATACCAGCGGAAAGCAACTCTCTTACAAGCAGGTTGTGAGAGAAGTCCACCTGGTACGAAGAGAAGACACGTTAAACTGATAGACATTGAGTAAAGTTATACGCAGGTTGTGAGAGAAGTCCACCTGGTACGAAGAGAAGACGCGTTAAACTGATAGACATTGAGTAAAGTTATACGCAGGTTGTGAGAGAAGTCCACCTGGTACGAAGAGAAGACACGTTAAACTGATAGACATTGAGTAAAGTTATACGCAGGTTGTGAGAGAAGTCCACCTGGTACGAAGAGAAGACGCGTTAAACTGATAGACATTGAGTAAAGTTATACGCAGGTTGTGAGAGAAGTCCACCTGGTACGAAGAGAAGACGCGTTAAACTGATAGACATTGAGTAAAGTTATACGCAGGTTGTGAGAGAAGTCCACCTGGTATGAAGAGAAGACGCGTTAAACTGATAGATATTGAGTAAAGTGATACGCAGGTTGTGAGAGAAGTCCACCTGGTACGAATTGAAGACGTGTTAAACTGATAGACATTGAGTAAAGTCTATAAGACATTCCCCGATATCTCAGACTATGGTATTCAGTAAAGTCTGTAAAATATCCCCGATATCTCAAACTCTGGTATTCAGTAAAGTCTGTAAAATATCCCCGATATCTCAAACTCTGGTATTCAGTAAAGTCTGTAAAATATCCCCGATATCTCAGACTCTGGTATTCAGTAAAGTCTGTAAAATATCCCCGATATCTCAGACTCTGGTATTCAGTAAAGTCTGTAAAATATTCCCGATATCTCAGACTCTGGTATTCAGTAAAGTCTGTAAAATATCCCCGATATCTCAGACTCTGGTATTGAGTAATTAGTAGAAACTGAATGAGAGTTAGTAGTGCTAGTATGTATTGCATGATGGTCAGGTCGTGTATTACTGCGCGAGGCGATAGCCGAGCGTTGTGAGAAGCAGACCTGACTGGAGTGTGATAAACACTAACACTACTGAATCGAGTTCAGTAAATGACACTTTACTGCACGCTCTCCTGAATAGAGTGACCCAATGCTAAGCCTATGACGTTTTTTTTATTAGGGGTAGGATAAAGTCTGTAAAACTGTACCTGTTATCTTAGACTCTGGCATTGAGTAAAGTCTGTATAACATCCCCGACATCTCAGACTCTGGTATTGAGTAAAGTCTAGAAAACAGTCTGAGAGACTGTAGAAAATAACATACAAAAATAAAATGCTGCTACCCTGATTGTTGTACGTTATTATAACAACATATACATGTACAAAGACAACCTGGTAACACACACTCTGTCTGTGTGTCCCTGTAGTGAGGTGCCACTCGCTGACACTGGACACACAATCAATATACACATATCTATATAATATCATACATGTACATATATATATATATATATATATATATATATATATATATATATATAAAATATTATATACGTATATATATATATATATATATATATTATAACATTATATACATGTATAAACACACACTCTGTCTATATGTTCTCGTTGTGAGGTGCCACTTGCTGACACTGGACACACAATCAATACACACACACACACACACATATATATATATATATATATATATATATATATATATATATATATATATATATAAATAATATTATATACGTATACATAGATTTTATAACATTATATACATGTATAAACACACACTCTGTCTATGTGTTCTCGTTGTGAGGTCTCACTCGCCGACACTGGACACACAATCAATACCTGTGGCTGGCGGCCCTGGTGTTCTTTACCTCCTCAGTCCGCAGATAAAACTCACTGTGAAGTAATGAAGCAACCCGATACGCATGCGCGGGTAGCTCTCCCGGGGAGCTGCTCCGCCATGGGGGGCGGGGGGGGCGGGGGGGGGGGCGGGGGGGGGGGGTCTCCGGTTCACCAGGCGCGAGCTGTAGCCGAGAAAGCTGAAACCCTGTCTTTGTTTTCATGCTCATTGAATTCCTGCAGCACTAAAAATATAACAACCGCTGATTGGACAATAGACTTGGACTGTGGGAATGTGGGTGTGAGACGTGGTTATTGGATACAAAGTGTAGCTCTCAGAATGTGGGCATGATATGTCACGATTAGATTTAACATCAAATTGTGAATCGGTAAATGTAGGTATGAAATGTCACAATTAGATTTTACTTCAAAGCGTGAATCAGGAAATGTTGGTATGATATGTCACAATTAGATTTTACATCAAAGTGTGAATCGGGAAATGTGGGTATGATATGTCACGATTAGATTTTATATCAAAGCGTGAATCGGGGAATGTGGGCATGAGAAATGACTATAGGACTTGACATCAAAGTGTAAATCAGGAATGTGGGTATGAGATACAGATATTGGATTTTACATCAAAGCGTGAATCGGGAAATGTGGGCATGATATGTCACAATTATATTTTACATCAAAGCGTAAATCGGGGAATGTGGGCATGAGATATGACTATAGGACTTGACATCAAAGTGTGAATCGGGAAATGTGGGTATGAGATGCGGCTATAGGACTTGACATCAAAGTGTGAATCGGGAAATGTGGGTATGATATGCGGCTATAGGACTTTATGTCAAAGTGTAAATCGGGAATGTGGGTATGAAATGTGACTATTGAACTTTACAATTGAGTATGAATCTAGAGATGCAGGCATGATATATGGCTATTTATCAGCAATAAAACCAGCTCTGATGGGTTTATTGCTAGAAGGTGAGTAGTTATGTGTTTTATTGACATAAAAATCCCGTGGTGACTTGGGCAGGTTGACCTGAGATCAATCACTGTCGCTTGTCCAACAGGTCAGCTGTCAGTGAGACGGGGGATGAGGTGGGCATTCTGATGTATGACGATATAAAAATGAAACTTGACATGAAACTCTCCGATCAGCTCGTGTGTGTCTGTGCGATGAATGTGGGTGACTGGAGTTTGTGTTTGTACTCCTCAGACTACAGAGGAAACCTATTAAAGTATACAGTCAGAGCTCATATCTCATCGAGTTTTAATCGCGTAGTAATCCACAAGGCGAAGCAACGTGAATTACACAGCGATTCAAACGAGATGGGATACGAGCTCTGAGCCTAAACTTGGATAGGTTTCTGAATTTATCTCACACTTCAGATTGACTGATGGGCAAACTTTTGTGGCAGTTTAATGCGGAGTGATATAAACGAGGCGATGTAACCAGCCGAGTGAATATCATGTAGCATTCAAACGAGTTGGAGAACAACAATTTTTACAAAACGAGTTGCTTTCTGTATTTATTTCCCCCCTGTACAAGAATGGATGATGCACAGTAGGTAAACCATGGAGATTTTTTTTTCTTCCAAATTTCTTTATTGATGCTAAAACATACACATAGGTAGTGCAGAGTATCAGTAAATCCAGTTGCATCAAATAAAGTGACCGATTGCGTCAGCCTTATAATAGAATGGACTTCAATACTCGTAGGGGCATGGAGAACGAGCTCCCAATGTTAAGCCTATGGGGAAAGATATACCAACGGTGAGATCCTGTATGTTTGAACGGCGGGGCCCCTGCGGAAAACCGACCACTCCTTAAAGCCAATACCCACTGAACGATTTCGTTTCCACCGATTAACTCCCTGAATCGTCAGGGCTATTTAACTTGTGTCAGGCGAATATGTGCATAGCGTTGACTATCCCCACAACGTTTATGGCAGCCATTAGCATGAGTTAATCGTAAGCAAATTCTGTCCACACTGGACGATTGACTGCGTAAATCGTGAGCGATTTAGGGCCACCGATAAAGGAACAAGTAAAAAATCTCAGTATATGGGAGTTAAATCGGTGAGCTGGCCTCAGTTTGTGTGTGGCATGGCATTTCTGCTCACCCAGCGACTAATTAAGGGCCATAATTGGTAGGAACCACGGGGGGTATTTCTTAAACTCCGTTGTCGGCGACAACGGGAAGGAACACGTTCCTTAATTTATCGGTCCCGATTTCGGAACATTGGACTGCAATTTGTCGGCGACAAAGGTACATCGCCATGGGGGGGATTTCCAAATCTTAGGCAAATTACTTTAGGGGGGTGTCACATTGGCCGACACATTTTCTAGGCCTCGCCTGAGCTTACGATTGTTCTTTTGTCGCCGAGAAAGGAACATTCATGTTCCGAAATCGTACAGTGGCTTTTAGTGGCCATGCGCGTGCGCATTGACTCGGCCCTCCTCCGCACCTGTTACCAGATCAGACTGTCGACCCTGGAGCGAAACCAGCCAGCCACCCTCGCCTCCTGTTCACAGTTATATTCATATCTTTTTTTCCCTGTTTAGATTCGTCTTACACGGTTTCACTTAGTCGCCCGCCACTCCTCTTCAAACCGGAAGTCGTCAGAACGATGTCTGGTACTACATCCGGTTCTGGACATTTTCTTTTTACAGTTTGGATTAAAAAACAGAAATTGTGCTCTAGAAATAAGACAGGGTGCGTTCCGTGCTGAGACAAGTGAATGATTAGACTCATGTTCTACATCGTTTTCACCATGAAAACGGCCATATATATATATATGTAATATCCCCCTAATACAAAGTGTCCATAGAAAACACATAGGGAGTTTGTATGGACATACCCGGAGCATACAGATATATCCACCTCATACAAAGTGTCCATAGAAAACACATAGGGAGTTTGTATGGACATACCCGGAGCATACAGATATATCCACCTCATACAAAGTGTCCATAGAAAACACATAGGGAGTTTGTATGGACATACCCGGCTCATGCGGATATGTTGTATGCTCCGGGTGGCGCATACGGAAAAATAGTGCGTATGGAAAAAGAGTGCATAACTAAAACGAACTGATATCAACATGCCACTTGTCCAGAAACGGTGGATGATAAATACAATATAGACTGGTTTCAGATAAAAGCGGTTGTATGCTCTTCGGAGTTGACTGCGCAATATCCTTGCATACCTTTGGATATTACTACGCGTCAACTCCTCGGAGCATACGGCCGATTGTATCTGAAACTACACAGTGTGAGACGAGGATGTGATCCGTAAATGAACGCGACCACGAGTAGTTCCCGATTGTTTTTCTCTCTCCGAGGTCGATTCCCGTCGATTTTCGCGATCCTTTTTCATTAGTCAGTGAATCTGTTTGTCTCCAATTATATTGAATTAGCAGAACTTTTTTTGGGGAAATCGGGGAAATCGGCGAAAATCGGGGCCCGATTATCTCAACTCGAGAAGTTTTTTCCAACTTGTATCTGAAACTAGTCAATATTGTGTATTTATATTAGAGAAAACCTGTGAAAGTTTCGTGTCAGAGCTCGCATCCCATCGAGTTTGAATCGCGTAGTAATCCACAAGACGTAGCCGCGTGAATTACTGCGCGATTTAGACGAGCCACGCGCCCACCCCCTAGCGGCTGTGTTCGCTCCTCTGTTGTGTACGCCCGTCGCCGGGGGGCGCTACGCTCGTTTTATGAGCGTTTCCGGCAGGGCGTGGTGCACGCATGCGCAGTTAGTGTTTGTCAGGAAGTGAGATTTATTAATCCAAGTCGAGTTCTGTGTGTGTGTGTGTGTGAGGGGGGGGGGGTGATACGCAGACATTACAATCATATAACTGTGTTTGTTTATAGTATTTTTTAACTGTTTCTCTGTACGCACACAGTTGACATTACAATGATATAATTGTATGGGTTACTTGTATTTTTAAATGCTTTTCTGTACGCATACGATTATATAATTGTATTTGTTTATTGTATATCTTGATATTTCTAGTGTTGGATATGATCATGTTTTTCTTGAGAGTTCACCGTTTATTGTTTCTCTTTTCCTTTTGATATAAACAAACCTTTTAACACCACACGACACGTCGACAGGGTGAGATAAATTCAGAAACCTATTTAAGTTCATGGTTAGAGCTCGATCCTATCTCATTTGAATCACTTCACCTTGTAAATCACTACGCGATTCAAACTCGATGTAAGGGATATATAACATATACTCGTTCCAAATATGAAGAAAATTGTCCGCTCCGATCCGCTGATATTTGACATCAACTGTGATTTACGTTTTAAATCCCGACAAAATTTTGCCTGTTGTTGCTTGCACTGTTGATGCCGCTGTTGATGTCTGTCTAGACCTGATGTCAGGAATCTTCTGAAACAGGTCCCAGGACGAGAGGCTGGTGAGACTGCTCGGGTTTCCGACTGAGTTTGACCCCAGACGACGGACACTTTAACGACTGGTGTTGTGGTGGTAGTAGCGGCGGTAGTAGCGGCGGTGGTGGCGGCGGCGGTGGATGCAGGCTTCCTGCTGTGGTCACTGTCACACTGCGCCAATATCCTTTTTGGTGGTTGGTGTGTTTGACCAGTTGTCGCTTTGTCTGTGGTCGTCATTGCTGCGTGTGAGTGGACACAGCCGTCCGCACTGACCGCCGCACAAAGCTCCCCCTCCCCCCACCACTCACCCCTCCTCCACTCACCCTCCCCCGCCCGCCCGCCGCCCAGCTTTTATTCCCCGTCTTACGTAAGGCCACAAAAACGTGGGCAGGTGTTCGCGGGAAGTTACCCGGCCGCCGCCGTCCCCGCGAAACAAAAGGTATTATCCGTGGTTAGAGCGCGCACAAAAAGCACGGTGAGTACAGGCGGCCCATATGGCCATGTGTGTGTGTGTGTGAGTGGTCAGTGAGATACGGGGTCGCCAGTCTCTGAGAGAGAGAGGGAGAGAGAGGGAGGGAGACAGGCTTACCCGGTATTGTGAGATACGTGAACAACGTGTGAGAGAGCGAGTAATACACGTGTAACGGGTAGAGTGAGAAACGTCAGTGAGCGAGGCGCAGGGAGGAGGGACAGAGTCTTATACCCCGCGTCCTCCATAGTCACAGCCACCACACCCCCTCCACCCCCCTACACACACATACACACATACAGGAGCGCCACCTACAGGACCCGTCAGTGATCAATACCCCCCTCCCTCATACACGCACGCGCGCGCGCACAGGTATTGTTTTACGCTGGTACCCACTGAGAACACACGCCACACTCACAGGGGACCAGCAAAAGGTTGTGGAGTGATCGGACGCCGGAGAGACACCTTCTTACTGGAGGAGAGAGAGAGAGAGACCTGCACCACATCCACACCACAGGAGGGAGGCAAGCTCCGGGCCGCTCCAGCCACTCACAGGAGACACACCTACCTGCACCACGCCTACACCACGGGAGGAGTGGGGAGAGAGACATTTACCTGGCCTGGTCATCACAGGAGACACACCTACCCGCTACTCCAGTCAGTCACAGGTCACTGGAGGATCTGACCGCCCCCCGCCCCGCCTCCTCCTACAGACAGCCCGGAGGAGGACAGAGAGACCTCCATCACCTACAGGAGGACGGAGAGGAGCCTGGAGTACGACACGTGAAACTGCTGGAGGAACAGAGAGAGACAGACAGAGACAGAGACAGACAGAGAGAGAGACACAGAGAGAGAAGTGAAGTGAGAGGTACACACAGACTAGAGGAGTTTACAGGATGCGACCTGCACACTCTTCACACCTCTCACACCCCTCACACCCCTCTCACACCTCCTCACACTCCGACTGACTGACAGACCATCCCCCTCACCCTGTGTCCTAGACACAGTCACACAGTGACGTCACAAACCTGCGACCCTGACGTCGTCACCGCCGTGACGTCACAGCCTGACACCCCGTGACGTCTCTGTACGGAGACTGTGTTGACGGATATCCTGTTGACGGTTGTCTTGGTAACCATGGTCGTCAAGGATACGGAAGACACCACTTCGCTGTCGCCCGGCGAGCCCTCGCTGACTTCTCCCGCGCCCGGCTCCGGTAAGCTGGGAACCAGCAGAACGACGCTCCCACAGTAAGTGACCTTCAATGACCTTCTGTGACCTTCAGTAACCTTCTGTGACCTTCAGTGTGACCTCAGCCAGCCACTCGTTAACGAACGACTCGTTATAGAGCCACTCGCTAACGAGTGGTTTCTCAACGACCAACTCGTCAGCGAACAACTTGTTACTCGTTAGCGAGTCGTTCGTTCGCGAGTGACTCGTTGACGAGTGATTCGTCAACGAAAGTTAGCGAACGACTCGTCAATGAGCGACTATGTAGCGAGTGACACATAAAGAGGCATCCCCTGAGCGAACGATTGGTCAGTAAACGATTCGTCAGCAAACAACTCGTTATGGAGCGATTGATTAGCGACCTAATCGTTGAGCTGAACGAGGCATTAGCGGATTGTCCAACCCCCGTCAAGATGGCGGCCGCAGTGTGGTGTAGTGTATATGAAAACGAGGCTTGTCCTCTGACCTGTTTGATTTATACAACCTGCTCCATCTGACTGTGTTTGCATTTACCTCGTTTTAAGATTTTTTATTGAAGTGTTTATTACAATTTCTTTTATACTGAGGAGCTCTTTCGATTGCATATATCCAGTATGCATAGATTTCCATAGTCAAGTGCAATAATAAAGGTGAAAAAAGATCACATCATATCAGTAAGGAACAGATGTACAAGAACAGCATTAGAAACAATTCGTAACAAGAACTACCTCTCTGCCAGTTCCAGTTTACACTATATCAGGATATTGCGTCATACAAGTATGACTCATTGATTTAACAGAGCGCTTAAATCACACATACGATCCATGTGTAGCTGCTGGGGAGGAAGCTTGTCCCACACATCAACGCCCTGTGGTGGAGATAAACACCAGCAAAATCCCACCGGACCAACTCGAAAGTGAAAACGGGACACTCAGCCACTGGTCTCTGTGAAACTACTGTAGAAGTCTGACGACAACCCGTACATGGGTTTAAACACACAATATTGGAGGGATTTGTGGACGGAGGGCCTTCAACCACGAGGGGTTGACGCGTAGTAATACACGAGCGTTAACGAGTATAGTACTACGTCAACCTCAAGTGGTCTACAAATCAGCCTCTCCACAAAACCATAATTTCCTGTATTAATTAACCATCTTCTCGAATACATTAAAGCCAGGAATTGTCATTGGGTAATCAGAAGGGACTATTTTGTTCTTGTCTCCAGCACAAAGGGACTAGTTTCTCATATTCAATGGCAACCTGCTAATGGCATTGAGGCGGTAATCAATGGGTTCTGATCCGTAATCGATGGTTCTGGTTTATCTCACCCCTGTATTTTTGTGTCATAGGCTTAGCATTGGGAACTCGTTCTCCATACCCCTAGGAGTATTGCAGTCCATTCTCCATGGTCTATATCATGTGTGTCATCCATTCTTCTAGTGTGTACAGGGGCCAGATGAAAACAGAAAGCAACTCGTTTTGGGTTCTTCGTTAGTACTGGTTAAGCCCAACGCCCATCTAGCAATTAAGGGTTGAACGATTAGTTCGCAAATCGTATAGGAGTCGTGAACTTGTCGCAAGCAGATTACGTAACCCAATCAATCCCCATTTATCAGAACAGAGAAAAACCCAGCTCACAAAGTGCCTGCTCTCAGGGGTTGTCAGTCTCCTTATCATGTGTAATTCAGTGAAGGTTCAGCTCTAAGACAGAAATAGTCACGTGACCACAGCGTCCGCCCGGCGTTCATTCAGGGTTCACCAAACCGGAACCGGAACTACACTCCCCGCAGTCTCTGCGGTGTTGTTTTTACGGGCGGCTTTTTAGGGTCGTAACTCCGCTCGGAGAGTGATGTCCCACAGTGCATCCTGAACTGTGTCGAATGTTGACAGTATCAAGTCAGCCACTAGGAAAACATACACACATACATGATACAAAAATAATAACAACATCAAAAAACAACAACCCAACTCACGGGCTGGTTTGATGAATCCTACAAAGTAGGATAGAGTGAATGTAAATGGGCAGAAATCGGTGATATAAATGCCAAGTTAAAAAAGTAACACTAGTTTTCTCCTTTATGAGGAGTTCTATTTCCGGGTGCGCCAAGCGGATCTTCTCATTCGGGCCGGTTCGGGCCGGTTCGGGCCGGTTCGGGCCGGTTCGGGCCGGTTCGGGTTAGTTCGGGGGTTCAGGTTCGGGCTGGCGACCCGGAAAAAACAGACGTGGAAAACCCACTGAGTAAAAGAAGACCGTGCCTGACGTCACACGTCAGACAGGATGTGACGTCACACAGAGCGGGTCTCAAGTCTCGGAGGAGTCTCGTGAACCGCGAGACGTTGGAGATGTGTCTCTACAGAAGAAGAAGCTAGGTGATGCTTGTCGGGAGAGGGGATTCCTTCGGTCATGTCCGTCGGTTAGTGGAACACCCTGCACTTGGGTCATTTCTCATTACCTGCTTTTCAATGGCGCGTTTTCCTTCAGTGAATTGTTATTAGAGTATCGGTCCCTGGACTTCGATTGATGTTCTCTGAAATATGCTCAACTCTAGGTGTGTGTGTATGTGGGATTTAGTGTGTGGGATTTAATGTGTGTGTATGTGGGTTCTGGTGTGTGTGTAGGACTTAAAGTGTTGAGTGTGGGTTTTTTTAGTGTGTGTGTATGTGGGATTTTTCATCTATGTGTATGTGGGAGTTTTGGTCTGTGAGTATGTGGGTTTTTTAGTCTGTGTGTATGTGGGTTTTTAGTGTGTGTATGTGGGTTTTGGTGTTGTGTGTGGGATTTTTAGTCAGTGTGTTTGTGGGTTTTTTAGTCAGTGTATATGTGGGATTTAGTGTGTGTGTGGGCGATTTTTGGTCTCGGGTCTATGGGTTTTTTAGTCAGAGAGTGTGTGGGGTTTTAAGTCTGTCAGTATGTGGGTTTTTTAGTCAGTGCGTATGTGGGTTTGTTAGTCTATGTGTATGTGGGATTTTTGTTCCATGTTTATGTGGGTTTTTTAGTCTTTTAGTATGTGGGTTTTTTAGTCTGTGTGTATGTGGGTTTTTTTGGTCTGTGAGTATGTGGGTTTTTTAGTCAGTGTGTATGTGGGTTTTTAGTCTGTGAGTATGTGGGTTTTTTAGTCAGTGTTTATGTGGGTTTTTAGTCTGTGAGTATGTGGTTTTTTTGTCCATGTGTATGTGAGTTTTTTAGTCTAAGAGTATGTGGGATTTTTGGTCCGTGAGTATGTGGGATTTAGTCAGTGTGCATATGGGATTTTGAGTCTGTGTGTATGTGGGTTTTTAGTCTGAGAGTATGTGGGTTTTTTAGTCAGTGTATATGTGGGATTTAGTGTGTGTGGGATTTTTAGTCAGTGTGTTTGTGGGTTTTTTAGTCAGTGTATATGTGGGATTTAGTGTGTGTGGGATTTTTAGTCAGTGTATGTGGGTTTTTTAGTCAGTGTATATGTGGGATTTAGTGTGTGTGTGTGTCTGTGAGTATGTGGGTTTTTTAGTGTGTGAGTATGTGGGTTTTTTAGTCCATGTGTATGTGGGAATTTTCGTCTGTTAGTATGTGTATGTGTGTTTTTTAGTCTGTGAGTATGTGGGTTTTTTAGCCCATGTATATGTGGGAATTTTTGTCTGTGAGTATGTGTGTTTTTTAGTGTGTGAGTACGTGGGTATGTGGTCTTTGTGTGAGTTGTTTTATTTCAGTCCGCTATCGGCAGCTGGTATTGAGGTTCGGGATGGGGGTTGGGGGATTGTTCCGTGTTTTTGCTGTCCTTACAGAAACACTACGTTAATGCACTGCGTTACGCACTACGTAGTCACGTTACGCCCACGTACGTAACACTGTGCACGTACGTCGATACGTTACGTCAGTGAACGCTGCCTGGTGGACGCCGATAAAAACACGTACGGCACCCGACGCCGTACGGATCGACGCATGCGCAGACCCCACATGCTTCTCCAGTGGCCACAGCCCGGGTTCCGTGTGCTCTTTTTCCTGCGTTACGTAACGTTACGTAACGTAACGTGAGTATGGCGCACGTTAATACTTAACGACCAGTATCCCGGTCAGACCGCGGGGAAATCATTACACAGCACCAACTACACACTCACAACATGACGTGTAGTAATATACGAGCACATGACACACCAACTACACACTCACAATATCATCAACGAGTAGCCGACGTGTAGTAATATCCGAGCACATGATACACCAACTACACACTCACAATATCACTGACAGCCCAAGAGTAGCTCACACGCAGTAATATCCGAGCATATTAGAGCATATTCATTCTCTCCTAGGTAGCGATTTCGAGAATGTACTTTTATGATGACAGCTGTCGTATTGGGTGGATAACAAATGGATGTTTATATATACATATATGTATATACATCTATATCTCTCTCTCTCTCTCTCTCTCTCTCTCTCTCTCTCTCTCTCTCTCTCTCTCTCTCTATATATATATATATATATATATATATATATATATATATATATATATATAATGTTTATATATACATGTATATATATATATGATATTATTTGTGTATATTTTGTATTAGATTATTAGATTAATTCATAATACATATGATGGGAGTGTAACACACCCTAAACAAAAGGAAATGTAGCAAACACAAGTGGGTAACATTTCCGTGGGTCTTTCATTGGTGTACTGTGACCGGGTAGTAGGTACACACAGGGTTTGATGCTGACTGGGGGAGTGGTGGACTCTCTCAGTGGCAGCCATGCTTTGATGTGCGGGGTTTGTGGTGATGTGGGAGAGTGGCGGGGTGAACCCGGACCTGTGTCCCGTACCTGTGTGTGTAGACTTGTTCAAGTCTTTGATTATGAACGTAAATTCAATGAATAAAATAAATTACAATGTGTAAGGTTCCTCTGACTGGCTCAGGAATCAGCCAGGGCAAGGGGAGAGTAGGTGGAGGGGTAAGGACGGCGTGCTGTGGCGGTAGGCAGCAGAGGAGAGGTGGGTAGGACACAGGGACTGAGTGCTGTCTGCTGGGTGTGTCGTGTGGGGCGGGGTGGGGACGACCTGTGTCCCAGCGAGGAGGGTAGCCATAGGATGCAGGGACTGGAGCCAGTCCCTGTCTCCCAGTGAGGAGGGTATCCATAGGATGCAGGGACTGGAGCCAGTCCCTGTATCCCAGCGAGGAGGGTATCCATAGGATGCAGGGACTGGAGCCAATCCCTGTATCCCAGCGAGGAGGGTATCCATAGGATGCAGGGACTGGAGCCAGTCCCTGTATCCCAGCGAGGAGGGTATCCATAGGATGCAGGGACTGGAGCCAGTCCCTGTATCCCAGCGAGGAGGGTATCCATAGGATGCAGGGACTGGAGCCAGTCTCCTGTATCCCAGCGAGAAGGGTAGTCATAGGATGCAGTGACTGGAGCCAGTCTCCTGTATCCCAGTGAGGAGGGTAGCCATAGGATGCAGGGACTGGAGCCAGTCTCCTGTATCCCAGCGAGGAGGGTAGTCATAGGATGCAGGGACTGGAGCCAGTCTCCTGTATCCCAGTGAGGAGGGTAGCCATAGGATGCAGGGACTGGAGCCAGTCCCTGTATCCCAGTGAGGAGGGTAGCCATAGGATGCAGGGACTGGAGCCAGTCTCCTGTATCCCAGCGAGGAGGGTAGCCATAGGATGGAGGGACTGGAGCCAGTCTCCTGTATCCCAGCGAGGAGGGTAGCCACAGGATGCAGGGACTGGCTCCAGTCTCGGGACGGCCCAGTGACTGGCCTGCAGAGTTCGGACTTGGTTAGCTGCACACATCATGTCACATCTGCACGCTTACGTAACGTCATCCCGGCCCTGCCTCCTGAACAAATACAACAAATCCTGGTCAACAAAGCGCGTTGAAAAACTGCGCCGCCACCCGGAACAATGTGAGCATGTAGGCCCCCCACCACCACCCGGACATGCGCGGGTCTCTCCGTGTGGACGTTATCAACAAAATAAAACTACTTTGCTACATTTACACTTCCCTGCCAGGCCCAGGAATCCCGTATTCCCCGCAAAGAGGGCTGAGGTAGGCGGCGGGATAGCCATAGGATGGGGTGAGGTAGGCGGAGGGACAGCCATAGGATGGGGTGAGGTAGGCGGAGGGACAGCCAGAGGATGGGGTGAGGTAGGCGGAGGGATAGCCATAGGATGGGGTGAGGTAGGCGGAGGGACAGCCAGAGGATGGGGTGAGGTAGGCGGAGGGACAGCCATAGGATGGGGTGAGGTAGGCGGAGGGACAGCCAGAGGATGGGGTGAGGTAGGCGGAGGGATAGCCATAGGATGGGGTGAGGTAGGCGGAGGGATAGCCATAGGATGGGGTGAGGTAGGCGGAGGGATAGCCATAGGATGGGGTGAGGTAGGCGGAGGGATAGCCATAGGATGGGGTGAGGTAGGCGGCGGGACAGCCATAGGATGGGGTGAGGTAGGCGGAGGGATAGCCATAGGATGGGGTGAGGTAGGCGGCGGGACAGCCAAAGGATGCAGGAACTGAAGTAGATTGGCCCCGGTCCCTAGATTTCTACTCGCGGGCCGAAGTGAATGGCAGTGGGTTGAATCACTGACCAGGAAAGTTAATAAAATGGTGTTTTAAACGAGTTGGAGGAGAAATTAATAAATAATAATAAGAAGATAACGTAGTGACTGAGCCCGTACGGGTCCAGCATTATTTGGTTAGTATTTACCGGTACTCACTGGTGCCCAGTGTCACGTGGTTAGTGTATACCAGTACTCAATGGTACCCAGTGTCATGTGGTTAGTTTTTACAGTACTCACTGGTACCCAGTGTCACGTGGTTAGTGTATACCAGTACTCAATGGTACCCAGTGTCATGTGGTTAGTTTTTACAGTACTCACTGGTACCCAGTGTCACGTGGTTAGTGTATACCAGTACTCACTGGTACCCAGTGTCACGTGGTTAGTATTTACAGTACTCACTGGTACCCAGTGTCACGTGGTTAGTGTATACCAGTACTCACTGGTGCCCAGTGTCACGTGGTTAGTGTATACCAGTACTCACTGGTACCCAGTGTCATGTGGTTAGTATTTACCGGTACTCACTGGTGCCCAGTGTCACGTGGTTAGTATTTACCGGTACTCACTGGTACCCAGTGTCACGTGGTTAGTATTTACAGTACACACTGGTACCCAGTGTCATGTGGTTAGTTTTTACTGGTACCCAGTGTCACGTGGTTAGTATATACAGTACACACTGGTACCCAGTGTCACGTGGTTAGTGTATACCAGTACTCACTGGTACCCAGTGTCACGTGGTTAGTATATACAGTACACACTGGTACCCAGTGTCATGTGGTTAGTGTATACCAGTACTCACTGGTACCCAGTGTCATGTGGTTAGTTTTTACTGGTACCCAGTGTCACGTGGTTAGTATTTACAGTACTCACTGGTACCCAGTGTCACGTGGTTAGTATTTACTGGTACCCAGTGTCACGTGGTTAGTATATACAGTACTCACTGGTACCCAGTGTCACGTGGTTAGTGTATACCAGTACTCACTGGTACCCAGTGTCATGTGGTTAGTTTTTACTGGTACCCAGTGTCACGTGGTTAGTATTTACAGTACTCACTGGTACCCAGTGTCACGTGGTTAGTATTTACTGGTACCCAGTGTCACGTGGTTAGTATATACAGTACTCACTGGTACCCAGTGTCACGTGGTTAGTATTTACAGTACTCACTGGTACCCAGTGTCACGTGGTTAGTATTTACAGTACTCACTGGTACCCAGTGTCACGTGGTTAGTATTTACAGTACACACTGGTACCCAGTGTCACGTGGTTAGTATATACAGTACTCACTGGTACCCAGTGTCACGTGGTTAGTTTTACCAGTACTCACTGGTACCCAGTGTCACGTGGTTAGTATTTACAGTACTCACTGGTACCCAGTGTCATGTGGTTAGTTTTTACCAGTACACACTGGTACCCAGTGTCAAGGTGGTTACTACTGGGATTAGACTTGCTTAAGTCTTTGATTATGAACATTCATTAAATGATTAAACACAATCAGAATCAAGTTCATTTTAGTATGTAGCCTTCTCTGACTGGCCCATGAATCAAACCTGTATCCCAACAACGAGAGTAGCTATAGGATACAGGGACTGGAGCCAGTCCCTGTATCCCAGCGAGGAGAGTAGACATAGGATGCAGGGACTGGAGCCAGTCTCCTGTATCTCAGTGAGGAGGGTAGCCATAGGATGTAGGGACTGGAGCCAGTCTCCTGTATCCCAGTGAGGAGGGTAGACATAGGATGCAGGGACTGGAGCCAGTCTATACTGGGATCTACACAGTGAGGACACGGGTACTCGCTGACACTGTTTGATGTGTTTTGATCGCAGACAGAACTCAGTAAACTCGTATAAAAAGGCGGCTGACTCGGGCTGACCGCGGCGCCGGGGGACGACCCCCGCCCTCCAGGAACCTGTCTGTCGGGATCTGTCACGCTCTGCGCATGTGCACGGGGCGGGCGGGCGGGGGGGGGGGGGGGGGGGAGTGTAACACACGGGTATGGGCCTGCTGATTTATCTACAATAAAATAGCCGATAAATCAACTGCCCTAACATTCAATCAACTGATGGTAAATCAAAGTAAATAAAGAAAATGTACTCATTATAAAAATAACCGTTTAAACTGTAACCAGACTTTTGTGGGTATCACCAATGACATTATGATTAACGCAGAGGTTCTTCTCCCTGCTTCAAAGAGTGAGAGAGAGAGAGGGAAGGAGGGAGAGAAAGAGTGGGGAGGGAGAGGGGCGAGGGAGCGAGAGATGGGGGGAGAGGGAGAGAGGGGAGAGAGAGAGGGAGGGAGAGAGAGAAAGAGTGGAGAGAGAGAGAGAGAGGGGGCGAGGGAGAGAGAGAAGGGAGGGAGAGAGGGGAGAGAGAGGGAAGGAGGGAGAGAAAGAGGGGCGAGAGAGAGGGGCGAGGGAGAGAGAAGGGAGGGAGAGAGGAGAGAGAGAGAGAGGAAGGGAGAGAGAGAGAGAGAGAGGTGAGGGAGAGAGGCGAGGGTGACATCATCTTCTACTGGTGTGGAAAACGTAACTGCATGATGGGAAGGTCAAGTAGAGGTCACATTTCCTGACTCGTCCCGTCTTTTACACGCCCATCCCATAATAGTCAGCAGATAAACCAAAACTATATGAACGTTTATTTAGCATTACTGAAACGAACCAAAACTATATGAACGTTTATTTAGCATTACTGAAACGAACCAAAACTATATGAACGTCTATTTAGCATTACTGAAACGAACCAAAACTATATAAACGTCTATTTAGCATTACTGAAACGAACCAAAACTATATGAACGTTTATTTAGCATTACTGTAACGAACCAAAACTATACGAACGTTTTTCTACCATTACTGAAACGAACCAAAACTATACGAACGTTTATTTACCATTACTGAAATAAACGAAAACTATATCAACATTTATTTAGCATCACTGAAATAAACCAAAACTATGTCAACATTTCTTTACTATTTCTCAAAAACGAACCCAAACTATGTGAACGGTTATTTATATTGACCCAAATTCCTGAAATAAACCAAAACTATGTGATCATTAATTTACCATTATTGAAAGAACAAAATCTATATCGACGGTTATTTACGATTACCGAGAAGTTCATCAGGATTTAAAGCATGCCGCAGTTTGTGGTAACGTTACGTATCCCTGTGTCGGGCAGGCAGATGGAGAGGCGCACCACCCTCACCTGTACTCACTTGTAGGGATACTTCTCTGATTGTAATTTAGTAACGACCCTCTCCCACTGACCCGCCCTCTACCGACACGTAACAGCACTAGACCTGCCACCGCCCGGAATGCCCCCTGATGACGTCATCATAGTAGAGGGCCGCATACAGCCCTGACAATTGGCAGGTATCTCACCAGCCCCCCCCCCCCCCCCGCCCCCCCGCCGAAGGACGTTATGTACTTTTTAATCTACCCGTCGTTCACGCATGCGTTCTCAACCGACAAACCCGCCCCCCCCCCCCGCCCCCGCTCCGACCGGCGTAAGGTGTTTCAGGTGTGACACAAGAGACACTACATGTACCCGGGGGTAGGGGGGGGGGGGGGTGTACGTTGAAATATAATGATATAAATATTTAAAAAAAATATTAAAAGAAAAATAACAGATTTTTCATAAACGGCAAAGCTCTGTGTACAAATCCGCCTATACTAAAACAAAAAAAAATCCTCAGACCGGAAATCTAAACCTTCTTCGTGTGGTGGTATTGCATGCTGGTTAATATCTGTACAGCCTATAGGCGGTGGACAAGGCTTTAGGCCTGTACAGCCTATAGGCGGTGGGCTATACGTTAGGCCTGTACAGCCTATAGGCGGTGGGCTATACATTAGGCCTGTACAGCCTATAGGCGGTGGGCTATACATTAGGCCTGTACAGCCTATAGGCGGTGGGCTATACATTAGGCCTGTACAGCCTATAGGCGGTGGGCTATACATTAGGCCTGTACAGCCTATAGGCGGTGGGCTATACGCTAGGCCTGTACAGCCTATAGACGGTCTATAGGCGTTAGGCCTATACAGCCTATA
>OX465591.1:48862852-49186056 GCA_950022655.1 Alentia gelatinosa | reverse complement strand
ACACGAGACACACCTGACAAGAGGCAGTCCGAACACTGTATCTCACCCCTGGTATCTTTTCACCATAGACTTAACATAAGGAAAACGTATTTAACGCCCATCGAGTATTTAGAAGAAATACTCAATGGGGATTATGTCACAATTGTTAGCCCATCAGTCAATGTGAAGGGTGAGATGAATTCAGAAACCTATTCAAGTTTAAGGTCAGAGCTCGATCCCATCTCGTTTGAATCGCCACATAATTCAACTAGCTTTGCCTTGTGAATTACTATGCTATAAATATTCAATAGGATTCAAGCTCTGAGCCGTAACTTTCAGGTTTCCTCTCTTAGGAACTGGTGAGTGATTACTTTCTGGTGGTTCCCCTCGTGTTCTGACCACAAACTCGCCGGCTTCCAGTCGATTCTTCCCCCAGAGAACAAGAATCTCGGATATTGGTGTAATTTTACCTCGTCCGATGTTTTTTTCTTGATTAAAAAAATATATCCCCATTTTCTCTAAACGAAAATTAACCTTGATATCGTTCAAATGAGGAATGAATACCATGCATTTAACAGATAGTTAAATTGATTCGTCTTATTTACATATTCTTACCACACATCGCTTGTTTGTACTACTTGTAGGAAAACGCCCGATGACTTGGAGTAAAATGTGCATACTCAAAGAATATTTACAAATTCATAGGGCACTGATTTTGGATGGAAATCCGTTTGTAGTGAGTCTAACCTAGAATAAAACTCCAAATGAAATAAGTCCCCTACCCTACCGACAGGGCTCAAATCAATCTCTCTCTCTATTCACAAAGAGAGAGAATATGGAAAAGTTTTTTTTTATAAAATAAAAGTGTAACCTCCCCCTGGTGACAGAGACGGGTACTAGCTGCACGTGACCTGCATCTCTCAGAAGGAGGCTGGGTGTTCAAACACATTAACCGTCTCCTCCTTTCACTTAATATCGCCCACCCCTCTCTGCCGTAACCAGCGTTACGCCGACTGGCACCCAGCGAACCTCAGTGCATTTAAATGTCATTTACAGAATCTCCTTTTCCCAATCACGATAAGGACGGGGGGGGGGGGTAGGTGGCGCTACGAGCGTTACACAATACCTTGTCACAGGTTCTACCCACAACCCGACAGACAGAGACCGACTTTGATCACTAGTTCTGGTTTAGGCCGCACCGTGGCAGCACCGCCCTGTCGTATAATACGCGGTGATTATACAGAACGACCTGACCTCGCTGCACATGCGACATAACGAGATGGGGATTTATGTTTCGTACGGAACGAGGTGGTTAGCTGAGTTTTGTAAATTTTGTTAATTATAGGTGGTTCTATATTTGTTATATAATATTGGATAATATTTTACCATGAAACTGGACAGTAACCAGTTGAAGTGAAATCTGGCTTCCACCGATGTTTCAAAGTGTTCCGTATAATAGCGTACGTGACAGTATGCAGTACGACATGCAGTGTAAAAAGTAGTGCCAGTAGTAAACTGGCTCCAGTTCCTGCATACTATGACTACCCTCCTCACAGTGATACATGATACAAGGGCCAAGCAGAGAAGGATACATACTATAATGAATTTTATTCTAATTGTGTTTAATCATTTCCTGAATGTTCATAATCAAAGACTTGAGCACGTCTATACCAGGAGTTGTCGAGACGAGACCCATGGTCGTGTATCACAGCCTCATAACGCCCAGAAGATCCTGTATCTGTGAAGTGCAGACATGGACAAGAATACCACCAAGTGTCACAGATTCAGCTGGCAGGTCGGGATTAGAGAGTCTCAGTCAGTTGCTGCGTTAGAGGTTTAATAGTGAAGCCGTTCTGTGGAGGCCGTACACACTGGCAGGAGACATGACTGAAGAGCCGAGTGAATGTTGGTAATTCGTATCTTAACCTAGTAATATCCACACACACACTGAACAGCTGTATTCATTTAAGTGGCTGTGTTTGGGATGTCGTTGGAGGAGGGGGGGGGGGGGGGTGCGCCTACTGCCCCCCCCCCCCCCCCCCAGTACTGACTCAGCCTGTCAAGCCTCCTTCCCGCACACATAGCCTCGTCTCCACACTGATTACCTCATGGAAATAGCCTCGATGACATAATTTTTACCATGCCCTCTCATCGGCATAATTGCTTGGAGATTAGGTTTCCAGATGCAGGCTGGTTATCTGTGCGCGCATGTGCAGTGAGGCGGGTCTGTGGGAGACGCCGCGTGGTCACGTGGTGCTCAAACTACCTCGTGACGTCATTATATATATATTATATATATATCCCACATCTAGAGAGAGTGAGAGAAAGAACGAACGACACAAACAGCCAGAGACAGATCGAGAATCGCTTCTCTCCACTCTCCCCCCACATTCTCCCTCTCCCCGTCTTGTCGAACGCCGATCACAGGGGGCGCTGCGGTGGCCGCCATTTTTGCTAATTGAAATCTCGCGTTACGTCACGCGGGCAGACGAGACCAGCACAGTGAGTGTGTGTGTTAGTACCCGCGGGCGCCGCTCGGGGGCGCGCCGGTCTGCGGCGTCCTTTTTGGAAATTAAAATGTTGGATGATGTAACAGGGAGCGTCCAGGGGTCAAGAGGGGGGGGGGGGCGGGGGGGGGGGGTGTAGGACGCTGACCCGCGTCTCGCTGGTTGTCTGCTGGAGCTGGTGCCGCATCCGTTAAACAATGGACGCCGGAGACAGAAGACACCACCTGACGGTACGGTGCGGAACTAACCTCTACCTCCTCATAAGTCACCGTCAGACAGAATGGATGTGAGACGAGTCTCTATAAATTTATAGTGGAACGAAAGAGCATCTTCAGACACATGTGTCGATATAACAATTATAATCCGTATTTGAAAATCAAAATGATAACCTCGAAAGTTGCATTTTTATCTAATATGCAGGTTTTAAAAATCACCCCATATACATGTACGGTTTACCGTGTCTGTGTGGTGCGGGGAGTTAGAGAACTCTCACTTTGGTAATCTTGTAGGGGGAGATTTCTACCTTTCTCAGGATCCTCCGAGATGTTAAACAGAGATGTTTATATTACCTATGATGTTTTTGATGCGTTCACATCCACAGGCAGTCAGTATGACAGGTGTAAATACATGTGTGTAGGTGTGTGTACGACCGACTTGTAACAGTCAGATATGTGGGGGTTAGAACACGATGGTCGGTGTTTGTTCCGAATAGAAGCTGATCCCACAAGAATATATCACACCACATCCCATAAAGACGGGAATATATCTGACCACATCCCATAAAGACGGGAATATATCTGACCACATCCCATAAAGACGGGAATATATCTGACCACATCCCATAAAGACGGGAATATATCTGACCACATCCCATAAAGACGGGAATATATCTGACCACATCCCATAAAGACGGGAATATATCTCACCACATCCCATAAAGACGGGAATATATCTCACCACATCCCATAAAGACGGGAATATATCTGACCACATCCCATAAAGACGGGAATATATCTGACCACATCCCATAAAGACGGGAATATATCTGACCACATCCCATAAAGACGGGAATATATCTGACCACATCCCATAAAGACGGGAATATATCTCACCACATCCCATAAAGACGGGAATATATCTCACCACATCCCATAAAGACGGGAATATATCTGACCACATCCCATAAAGACGGGAATATATCTGACCACATCCCATAAAGACGGGAATATATCTCACCACATCCCATAAAGACGGGAATATATCTCACCACATCCCATAAAGACGGGAACTTATCTCACCACATCCCATAAAGACGGGAATATATCTCACCACATCCCATAAAGACGGGAATATATCTCACCACATCCCATAAAGACGGGAATATATCTCACCACATCCCATAAAGACGGGAATATATCTCACCACATCCCATAAAGACGGGAATATATCTCACCGTGTGTCATAAAGACGGGAATATTTCTGAGCACGTCTCAGGAAGACAATGATATAGTGCAGCACACCTAACAAAGATCTGACCACATGCCATAAAGACGGTAGGTTATCTCACCACGTCCCATAAAGACGAGAATAAATGTCACCACGTCCCTTAAAGACGGGAATATATCCACATCCCATAGAGACGGGGAGATATCTTACGACATCCTATAAAGACGGTAAGATATCTGGTGGTTCTCGCTGTGTGTGAGTTGTCTGTAGGTGTCAGTAGTATAGCGGGTTGGGGGGTGCACCCAGGCCGCCGTACACCGTAAACCGCCCTCCTCCCGCCGTACACCGTCCGCCGTCCGCCGCCCGCCCTACACCGGACACCGCAAGCCGCCCGTCCGCCGCCCGCCGCCCGCCGTCTCCTCCGGGGTGCTAACATCTCCCCTCCCACCTGGCCGTACCTGCGGGCGGCGTGCGGGCGGCGTGCGGGCGGCGTACGGGCGGCGTACGGGCGGCGTACGGGCGGCGGACGGGCGGCGTGCGGGCGGCGTACGCCTGGTGACGGGGAAGCGGAGGAGGGGGAGGCGGGGTAGCGGTAGGTTACCTGGGGAGTAAAGCGGCAGGTATCAGACCCCCCTCACAGACCCTCACAATGCGCCGCCCGCCCGCACCGGGGCGCTCCTTATTGTAGTGCAGTAATCCTCCGCCCGGCGGCGCTACGCCTCGACGCTCACTGCCCGCTACCGCCACGAGGGGGCGCGGCCAGCACAGCGCCGCGCTCTGATTGGTCGCCGCTCCTCACAGGCCCCGCCCCTTTATGCTAATGAGCCGCGCGCGGGGCGGGGCGCGCTGTCAATCAAACTGCGTCTGTTTTCTGCGCCGTCCCTCACTCTCCCCGCAGAGGACATTCACTCTCCACTGACTGACAGGAAGGCCGGCACCAGCCGTGAGCGTGCGTGCGCCGATGCCGGGAACTAGCGCAGCAGAAAAAGTCTTCTGCTGAGAAACGTCACTCAGCGTCCGCCGGCCTCGTTCTGAGTGACGGCCAATTGTCGTCTGGTGAAGGCGCTGTTTGCGCGTGCGCAGTTGAGGACTTGTGTTGTGAGGTGGAGATGGACTGAGACGATTCTCGCCGATTCTCGCCGCTACGGAGATCACTCACCTTCAGACGTCTCACACGGGAGTGAAGTACGCTGATTTATCACCATCATTTAGAAACACACAGTGAGAAGATATAGTCCTGATTGATCAACATCATTTAGAAACACACAGTGAGATATCTACACCGTTTACCAACACTCAGCATCAAGATATCGTCCTGATTTATCACCATCGTTTATAAACACACGGTGAGATATCAACATCGTCTACCAACACACAGTGAGAAGATATCATCCTGATTGATCAACATCATTTATAAACACACAGTGAGATATCTACATCATTTAGAAACACACAGTGAGAAGATATCAATATCGTTTAAAAACACTCAGCATCAAGATATCGTCCTGATTTATCACCATCATTTATAAACACATAGTGTGAAGATATCTGCATCGTTTATAAACACACATCAGCATCAATATATAACAATCTGATTTATAAACACACAGATTCCAACAGGAACGCCGCTTCTTCACTCCCCAGGACACTGAGAGTTACCAACCCGGGATTAAGTTGTGCACAGTTCGGGAGAACTCGTAGCAGTTCGGTGTGGACAGGAAACAGTACCCCGACATCCCGCCGAGTACGAGAAGGGACGAGAAGGGACGATCCGCCCGGAGAGTTGTCTCACGGAGTTCCCCGAAACGGGACGGAATCACTGAGGCGTATCGTCTTCTCACAGTCATCAGCCATGGACAGAAAAACACCCGCTGTGATACACGACGACGACGTCACCCACCACGTCACTGCCTGAGTGTGACGTCAGCAGGCCGCGTGTGACGTCAGCGACGTCAGGAGACATCCGGTGTTGGGGGTGTGTCAGACATCAGATCTGTGGTCACTAAAAACCCGGTCTCCCACTCATATACACGGAGAGAGACTGTGTACTCACAGAGCAGCTCTCAGAGAGACACCCGGACACCCGCGGACACCCCGGACACCCCGGATACCGGAAGTACCCCCGGGACACCCCCGGACACCCCGCGAGGACACCCGTGAGGCGGGGTGGGGTGGCGGCGGCATGCTGCAGCTGCTGAAGCCCTCGGTGACTCGGGACGCGGGGTCGGCGTCCTCGGCGCGTTCCGTGCCCACGTCCGGCGTCTCGTCGTCCGGCGTCTCGTCCCCCGCGTCCTCCCCGCGTCCCGCCGCGCCGCGCTCCCCGGACCCCGCGGCCGACAGACGCGCCGACAGACGCGCGGAGGACGCCGCGCGGGGCTCGGCCGGCGTCTCGCCCGGCGTCTCGCCCGGCGTCTCGGCCGGCGTCTCGCCCGGCGTCTCGGCCGGCGTCTCGGCCGCGTCCACAGCCAGGTGGGTGTAGAGGAACGCGCGCGTCTCCGTGAACGCCAAGTGTGCGCCCTCCGGAGTCTGTTTGTTTAGAAGCGGGAGTGAACTTCACAGGGTCTGTGTGTAGAACAGACTGCACTTCACACGGTCTGTGTGTAGAACAGACTGCACTTCACAGGGTCTGTGTGTAGAACAGACTGCACTTCACACGGTCTGTGTGTAGAACAGACTGCACTTCACAGGGTCTGTGTGTAGAACAGACTGCACTTCACACGGTCTGTGTGTAGAACAGACTGCACTTCACAGGGTCTGTGTGTAGAACAGACTGCACTTCACAGGGTCTGTGTGTAGAACAGACTGCACTTCACAGGGTCTGTCTGTAGAACAGACTGCACTTCACAGGGTCTGTGTGTAGAACAGACTGCACTTCACACGGTCTGTTATGTCCAGGGTCAGTGTCTGTAGATAACGGAGTGACCCCCACACTTAGTACACAGCCCCTCACTTAGTACACAGCCCCACACTTAGTACACAGCCCCTCACTTAGTACACAGCCCCACACTTAGTACACAACCCCTCACTTAGTACACAGCCCCACACTTAGTACACAACCCCTCACTTAGTACACAGCCCCTCACTTAGTACACAGCCCCTCACTTAGTACACAACCCCTCACTTAGTACACAGCCCCTCACTTAGTACACAGCCCCACACTTAGTACACAACCCCTCACTTAGTACACAGCCCCACACTTAGTACACAACCCCTCACTTAGTACACACCCCCTCACTTAGTACACAGCCCCACACTTAGTACACAGCCCCTCACTTAGTACACACCCCCACACTTAGTACACAGCCCCACACTTAGTACACAGCCCCTCACTTAGTACACAGCCCCACACTTAGTACACACCCCCACACTTAGTACACAGCCCCTCACTTAGTACACAGCCCCACACTTAGTACACAGCCCCTCACTTAGTACACAACCCCTCACTTAGTACACAACCCCTCACTTAGTACACAACCCCTCACTTAGTACACAGCCCCTCACTTAGTACACAGCCCCTCACTTAGTACACAGCCCCTCACTTAGTACACAGCCCCTCACTTAGTACACAGCCCCTCACTTAGTACACAGCCCCTCACTTAGTACACAACCCCTCACTTAGTACACAGCCCCTCACTTAGTACACAGCCCCTCACTTAGTACACACCCCCTCACTTAGTACACAGCCCCTCATCTTACACAGTACCCCGTGGTACACAAGCCCCCCCCCCCCTAGTCTCTCCAGGGTCGGGGTGTAGAGGAGGTGGGAAGTATCACAGTGAGTGTATCACAGAGCTAAGTCAGGGACATGCCATCTCCACTGGAACGAATAAATGGCGCCAACTAAGTAAAAGATACACCAATACAGCGGTCTCCGGTATCGCCAACACAAAGTAGCATAGTAATCATATTTCATAGTCATATATCCCACCAATTAGTTAGCATCTTGTTATCAATAATCAGGTAAACTATAGAATAACAGTTCACATGCATGTCATTGTGTGTTGGCGGTTACGGAAATCGCCGCGTTTCTCGCTCGGTGTGTCTCCGGCTTAAACATCACGATAATGGACGTGCTTAGTGCCCAGTCCCTGATATGACACCAGCACCCCGGGGTCTAGTCTCCCCCTCCAGGGTCGGGATGGAGAAGAGTTTACAAGTAGGACTATCATTATCTGTGGTGTGGGTAATACCGGAGACACACCAAGCGAGAAACGCGGCGATCTCCGGAGTCGCCATCACAAAATGGCATCTGTGTGAGATATTATTCCATAGTAATATCTCCCACTGATAATTTAGCGCATCGGAAGATATAATTAAGGGGGAAGTATAAAATAGATTCCGGAAATCGCTACGTTTCTCGCTTGGTGTGTCTCCGGCTTTAGGGATTTATTTCACATGTTTACTTAGTTTCACTTCTAGAACTCTTCTCTCGGTGTGTCTTCCTTTTTCTGGGGTTGTTGACCTCCACCATTCAATGTTTAATTATCCATCGTATACAAAACCCCAATTGAAATTGTATGGGGGACTCAGTAAACCACTACCCATTATATAAAACCTGTCAGATACCATAACTGTGGTATACGGCTTCAAAACTGTGGTATACGGGAAAAATAGTCCCTTTTGCTATACTGCAAAGAAATAGTTCTTATTGTGATACCCGTTAATATGGCAATTACTGGGTTTAATCTATTTGAAAAGATGGATAATAAATGCAACAAACGATGATTTTGTGGACAGGTGGCTCTGTAAACCACTCGCGTTTGACGTAGTAATACACTCTCTAGCGCGAGTGTAACCGCGAGTGGTTTACGGCCGCCTGTCCACAAAACCATCGATTATTGTCTATGTATATCACACCCTCAGAAATCAGAGAATGTCCAGAAACCACACTCAGCTTCACTTCAACAGATCTGGGTCTGGTGTTGGGCCTGTCTAATAATCTAGGATCGTACATGTTGACCCTTTTCTATACCCCACAGAGACCCAGGAACAATGTGGGACAACTTTATTCAACACTTATAGACGACCTTATGGATGGCTAAGCCTGTCTTAGGGAATGAATCTGAAAATAACTGTATGATTAGCCTTGTATACGAGGTACAGCAAAGGATATTTATGTACGAGCCTAGATTATTCCATGGGCCCCTGGATTATAGGAAGTATCTAGATAAATTATAAAATATTTGTATTTCGCTTTCCCCTTTCTGTCACACTCTCACATACACGACTAGCTTTATTTCATGGAAAAGCAGATAGAACAAATATATAATATGTTAGGTTTCCTGTTTGAGACGGGTTTTTCTTTTTTTTCTTTTTAATTTAACAACAGCAACACTAGTTATTGTAAAGAGAAACAGAAAATACAAACTACCTGGTTCCATTTTGAGTCTTGATTTGCGATCCTGATGAAACTCTCTTTCTCTCGGCAAAGATCCTGTTTAATTCGGATTCACTGACATTTTGACATGTTTTAAGTAAATATTTTACATCAACCATACTCCATTTACTCTTTAAAATAGATCGGGTCTCCTTCAACATGTTGTACTCGAGACACGAGCAATAGGAGGTAGAAAGAATAATTGTGTCTCATTAGAACATTACACATATTCTCACCATTAATTGGCCTTTCCGTTTGATTGTCCTCTATGGTAAGACAGATCCGTTACGTGAGATAGTTGATCCGTATTTTCCGCGAAGATGGCCAGTAGCGGGCGGGGGGGGGGGGGGGGGGGCTCCACATGGGCACTGACATTTTTTTTAAATTTTGGACAAAATTCCCCAATCATGGCGGTGTTACATTTTGTTGTAAATTCACACTCGTTTTAGAGTGACATTTCAAGTATAACACCCACTGTTATGGGTGGCAGTGGAGAGGGGACTGGCACGGCACCACTTTGTGTGGCACATTCCGCCTATCTAGATGTTTAAATAGTCAACAGCCCCAAGAACATCTCTCCAAATCTTTACACAACTGTCTGGTGAGATATTGCTGTAGACAAGGGTATGGAAACGGAAATACGAACATCATTGACACAAAACGGTATTGGGACTATACTGAAATAGGAAAGTGGCTCAGAGGTATAGTATACTGCAATAGGAAAGTGGCTCAGAGGGTAGTATACTGCAATAGGAAAGTGGCTCAGAGGGGATCATACGTCTATAGGACATAAGCTCTGAGAAAAGGGTATTATACTGCAATTCATTATCCACCTAATACAAAGCGCCCATAGAAAACACATACGGAGTGGCGCATACGCATATGTTGTACGCTCCGGATGGCGCATACGGAAAATTAGAGCATACGGAAAAATAGTGCATAACTTGAAAGAACTGATATCAACATGCCACTTGTCCAGAAAAGGTTGATTTTTCCGTGGTTTAGAGAAAAGGGTATTTGTACTGTATAGGAAAGTGGTTTAGAGAGCAACGTATTTTCTTGCGACTTTGCATACCGCATGTACCTCCAGTAGCGAGAAAATGCAGTTCACACTATGCGCTGTATTCCTTGTGCTTCGTACCCTTGTGACTGGAGGTACCGGCACACCCCCCCCCCCCTCCCCCCCCCCCCCCCCCCCCACATACATACATACACAGTATGAACTGGTATTGAACTACCCGCCCTTGCGACTGGAGCGCTTGTGTCTTTAGGTACATCGGTACATCCAGTCTCAGTCTAGCGGTACCGAATATCAAACATGTTTGATATTCAAAAACGCTTGCCATAGTCCCTACCCGAGGTACCTCCAGCCTGAGACCGGTCTTACTCTGATCGTCTTGGACGTGCTCGATGAAACAGTCGTGTCTTGTGTCGTGGTCGTTGACAGTGTGATACTGTAATCCCCTGACGTAACCCCGCGTGGTTTACGGGCAGATTACGCTCACTGACAGTAAATCTCGGCGCTTCATCGTGCCTGATTTCCATCTTTATGATGGTGTTATTTCTACCGCCGCCCCTCATCCCTTTGGGTCGCGCGCGCTTTTATTAGTTTATATTCCATTAAGGAGGAGATGAGGTATATTGAGTCACAGCCTCGTTGTGGCCGGGAGGGTAGCGGAAACACTTCCCAGCCTCCTCTTTCAGAGAGCTCCACACACTTACTAAATCCGCAGTGCTTAAACCGACGAGCAAAGAGAACTACACGAATGTCACGATAAGTGTCTGTATACTCGTACCTTAAGCCGGAGACACACCAAGCGAGAAACGCAGCGAATTCCGTAATCGCCAACACAAAATGGCCTATATGTGAGCTATTAAATCATATTTCACCTGATTATTGCTTCCAAGATGCTAAATTATAGGCAGGAGATATTCCTATGAAATAATATCTCACATACACGCCACTTTATGCTGGCGATTGCAGAGATCGCTGCCTTCACTCGCTTGGTGTGTCCCCGGTTTAAAGCCAGGGACATACCGAGCGAGTGACGTCAGCGATCTCTAGAATCTATATACGCATATACATATTTTGTGTTGGCGATTCCGGAAATCGCCGCGTTACTCGCTTGCTGTGTCTCCGGTATAAACTAAGCTGTGGAGTATGGATCGCTACTACCGAAATTTAATCTGTGAATGAATACTCTCTGATTGTAATAGCAATATCTGATATTTGAGGATTATAAACCTAAACGATATAATGTCAGTGGAGATAAAACCTGTCCCCGGAGGTTTTCTTGTGAACGGGTAGCTGACGTTTTAGTTAATTTACCCTGGGCTTGACCCCCTGTGATATATCTGTGATATATCTCACAGGGTATCGATTGTGTACCACTGTGAAGAGGATAATGTTTCACCTGTGTGTCCTGGTCTTCTAACATGACGACGTGTCATACAGTCGCACTACCTCTCAGCGATCTAACATGCCGAGATAGTCTAACGCTGTCTATGCGATGTGTCATACAGCCGGACTACCTCTCAGAGATTTAACATGCTGAGATAGTCTAACGTTGTCTATGTTATTTGTTACAGAGGCGATATGACGTACAGCCGGACTACCTCTCAGAGATCTAACATGCTGAGAGAGTCTAACCGTGGTCTATGTTGTTTGTTACAGAGTCAGTCGCACTACCTCTCAGAGATTTAACATGCTGAGATAATCTAGCGTTGTCTATGTTATTTGTTACAGAGGCGATGTGTCATACAGCCGGACTACCTCTCAGAGATCTAACATGCTGAGATAGTCTAACGTTGTCTATGTTATTTGTTACAGAGGCGATATGACGTACAGCCGGACTACCTCTCAGAGATCTAACATGCTGAGAGAGTCTAACCGTGGTCTATGTTGTTTGTTACAGAGTCAGTCGCACTACCTCTCAGAGATTTAACATGCTGAGATAATCTAGCGTTGTCTATGTTATTTGTTACAGAGGCGATGTGTCATACAGCCGGACTACCTCTCAGAGATCTAACATGCTGAGATAGTCTAACGTTGTCTATGTTATTTGTTACAGAGGCGATGTGTCGTACAGCCGGACTAACCATGGTCTATGTTATTTGTTACAGAGTCAGTGGCACTACCTCTCAGAGATTTAACATGCTGAGACGCCCTAACCATGGTCTATGTTATTTGTTATAGAGTCAGTCGCACTACCTCTCAGACATTTAACATTCTGTAATATTCTAACCGTGGTCTACGTTGTTTGTTACAGAGGCGATGTGCGTACAGTCGCACTACCTCTCAGATGTCTAGCATACTGGGATGCTCTAACCGTGGTCTATGTTGCTCGTTACAGAGCCACTACCTCTCAGAGATTTAACATGCTGAGACGCTCTAACTGTGGTCTATGTTGCTCGTTACAGAGCCACTATCTCTCAGAGATTTAAAATGCTGGGATGTTCTAACCGTGGTCTACGTTGTTTGTTACAGAGGCGATGTGTCATACAGTCGCACTACCTCTCAGACATTTAACATTCTGTAATATTCTAACCGTGGTCTACGTTGTTTGTTACAGAGGCGATGTGTCGTACAGTCGCACTACCTCTCAGACATTTAACATTCTGTAATATTCTAACCGTGGTCTACGTTGCTCGTTACAGAGGCGATGTGTCGTACAGTCGCACTACCTCTCAGACATTTAACATTCTGTAATATTCTAACCGTGGTCTACGTTGCTCGTTACAGAGGCGATGTGTCATACAGTCGCACTACCTTTCAGACATTTAACATTCTGTAATATTCTAACCGTGGTCTACGTTGCTCGTTACAGAGGCGATGTGTCATACAGTCGCAATACCTCTCAGACATTTAACATTCTGTAATATTCTAACCGTTGTCTACGTTGCTCGTTACAGAGGCGATGTGTCGTACAGTCAGCCGGACTACCTCGCTCAGAGTTCGGTGATGCCGCTTAACCCGGCCCCAGATGCCGGCTCCAAGTTCACCAACGGCGACCCCGCCGCCGGGCTGGCCTCCTTCTCCCAACAACAACAACTACAACAACAACAACAACAACATTTACAACAACAACAACAACAACAACAACAGCAGCAGTCGGAGCCGGCGTCACAGCGGGCGCCGACTAGCGGCGACCCGCCACACTACTTCTACCCGCAGGACGCGGCGCCCGAGACGCACGCCGACAAGATGGCGTCTCACGTGACCCACACAGACGCCGCCTACAGCGCCCCCAGCGGCCTGCAGCAGAACCAGGACCCGAAGCGACCTCTAGTGGAGACTGGGTACGCGGGGGAGGCCGGCCACAAGGGGGCGCCAACCGCCTACAGGTACGGCGCCGAGCAACCGGAACTGAGGCCGGAAGCGGAAGTGCGGAAAGAGCAGGGGACGACGTTAAAGATCCCGCGCTACAGCTCCGTGTACAGTGAGAACAGACCCTACCCACCTCTCATCGCCTTCACCAACCAACAGGAAGTGCAGATGGCCGTGCACCGGAAGCCGGGCGACGCAGGGCCGGGCGCGGTGTCTTATGGGATGCTGACCCATGAAAAACGTAACGGGGAAAACAGCGACGTCGACCGCGCCTACGAGCCCCGCCTCAGCGGAAGTCACAGTCCGCACCACACCGGAAGTCACGGTCCGCACACCGGAAATCACGGTCCGCATACCGGAAATGCACATACAGCGCTTTACGGCGGCAGCGAAGTCTTCAAACCCACAGAAGACCCGGCGCGTGACGTCATTCCCATGACGACGGGAATGACGTCATCCGTGGACAGTGTGCTGGCGCCTAGGTCACAGGTGACGTCAGAGCAGGGCGGGTCGTCGCCGGGGCGGTCGGGAGACGAGCAGCCGGCCACGCACTCCGACTCCGGCATCGTGCACGACGGCGGAAGTAACACCAGCTCCAACACTTCCGGCGACCACGACGACTCGGCCGCCATCTTGAAAAACCCCCACTCTCCCGCCAGCAACGGCAACTTCCGGTACGAGCCGCCGACGTCGCTCGCCGACCGGAAGGAGAGCAGCGCGCTGTCCTCGCCCTTCATGACGTCATCGTCGTCATCGTCGTCGTCACAGGCGCCGACCTCCGACATCACCAAGGACAAGATGGCGGCGGGGTTGGGGTCGGGGGGCTCGGCGGGGGGCAGTGAACGTCTCCCGTCGCCGCTCAGCGCGCCCTCTGGTGACGACGATCGTCGGCCGCTGTCGGAGCCGCACGCGCCGCACTCCACGACCCCGGGGCTCTCCACTTCCGGTCTGTCCTCGTCGGCCTTCCTGTCGCCGGGGAGCAGCGCGGGGCCGAGTCCGTCGCCGCGCGCCGGAACCGGAAACCCGCTGACGCCGGGCAGCAGTCATTCGGCGTCGCCCGAACCACTTCCGCCGGGAATCTTCGACGCCAACAAAGACGTCTACTTCTGCCACCTCTGCAGCTATGTCGGTCAGTGCTCCTTGTTATCTTATCTTTTTTTTGTCTCAATTTTCACCAAAAGATAAAAGAGTAGGACAGTTGGGGCTCCTTGGGCCCGTTTAATAACCTAGGATGTTCTATTTAGACCCTTTTCTGTACGCCATAGGTGGGGGGGAAGCGTTGTGCGATGTTCACCGTCACAGTTCAGGTGTTGTATATCACACTCTCAGTAATCAGTGGATGACCAGAAACCAGGAAACACAATCATATAGAGTATGGAGACTGTGTAGTAGGTGGGTGATATAGGTTTAGTGTGGAGACTGTGTAGTAGGTGGTGATATAGTAGAAATTCTGTAGTAGGTGGGTGATATAGGTTTAGTGTGGAGACTGTGTAGTAGGTGGTGATATAGTAGAAATTCTGTAGTAGGTGGGTGATATAGGTTTAGTGTGGAGACTGTGTAGTAGGTGGTGATATAGGTTTAGTATGGAGACTGTGTAGTAGGTGGGTGATATAGGTTTAGTGTGGAGACTGTGTAGTAGGTGGGTGATATAGGTTTAGTATGGAGACTGTGTAGTAGGTGGGTGATATAGGTTTAGTGTGGAGACTGTGTAGTAGGTGGTGATATAGGTTTAGTATGGAGACTGTGTAGTAGGTGGGTGATATAGGTTTTGTATGGAGACTGTGTAGTAGGTGGGTGATATAGTAGAGATTCTGTAGTAGGTGGGTGATATAGGTTTAGTAAAGAGCCTCTGTAGTAGGTGGGTGATATAGGTTTAGTGTGGAGACTCTGTATTAGGTGATGGATATAGGTTTAATATGGAGACTGTATTAGATGAGAGATATAGGTTTAGTATAGAGACTGTGTAGTAGGTGGGTGATATAGGTTTAGTATAGAGACTGTGTAGTAGGTGGGTGATATAGGTTTAGTATGGAGACTGTGTAGTAGGTGGGTGATATAGGTTTAGTGTGGAGACTGTGTAGTAGGTGGTGATATAGGTTTAGTATGGAGACTGTGTAGTAGGTGGGTGATATAGTAGAGATTCTGTAGTAGGTGGGTGATATAGGTTTAGTAAAGAGCCTCTGTAGTAGGTGGGTGATATAGGTTTAGTGTGGAGACTCTGTATTAGGTGATGGATATAGGTTTAATATGGAGACTGTATTAGATGAGAGATATAGGTTTAGTATGGAGACTCTGTATTAGGTGGTGATATAGGTTTAGTATGGAGACTCTGTAGTAGGTGGGTGATATAGGTTTAGTATGGAGCCTGTGTAGTAGGTGGGTGATATAGGTTTAGTATGGAGACTCTGTAGTAGGTGGGTGATATAGGTTTAGTATAGAGACTGTGTAGTAGGTGGGTGATATAGGTTTAGTATAGAGACTGTGTAGTAGGTGGGTGATATAGGTTTAGTATGGAGACTGTGTAGTAGGTGGGTGATATAGGTTTAGTGTGGAGACTGTGTAGTAGGTGGTGATATAGGTTTAGTATGGAGACTCTGTATTAGGTGGTGATATAGTAGAGATTCTGTATTAGGTGGGTGATATACATTTCGTATAGAGACTCTGTGTTAGGTGGTGATAAACGTTTCGTACGGAGACTCTGTATTAGGTGAGAGATATCCTCAGAGTTGACTGCCGACACACTGCCACGCTCACCTCTCTGACTAGACGCTCTGATACACACTGCCACGCTCACCTCTCTGACTAGACTCTCTGATACACACTGCCACGCTCACCTCTCTGACTAGACTCTCTGATACACACTGCCACGCTCACCTCTCTGACTAGACTCTCTGATACACACTGCCACGCTCACCTCTCTGACTAGACTCTCTGATACACACTGCCACGCTCACCTCTCTGACTAGACTCTCTGATACACCTCTTCCTCTCGGCACGCCGGCTTTCTCGCCTCCCGCATTAGAAACTTCTCAGTTGTCAGCTGACGACGTGTCGCGCGTCTCCCGGCCTCGCTCTGGTCAGATCACGTGACCGCTGAGCGCCCCGCCACCTGCTGAGAGGTGTGAGAGGTGTGAGAGGTGTGAAGAAGGTGTCACGGCCCTTGTCAACTCAGCGCCGTGAGCCACGTGACCCCAGACGCCATGTTAGCACGGCGGCCATTACTGAGAGAGAGAGGAGAGAGAGGAGAGAGGTCGACGTAAAGAACAACACACGGTAAAACACCCTCTTTACGGCGATGTGTGTCAACTACTGAGAGAAAGAGAGAGGAGGGCGGCGTGAAGTACTACACACGGTATAACACCCTCTTTACGGCGATGTGTGTGTAGTGCTGTGAGGGAGAGGAGAGAGAGAGAGAGGAGAGAGAGGAGAGAGAGGTCGGCGTGAAGTACAACACAAAGTAAAACACCCTCTTTACGGCGATGTGTGTGTAGTGCTGTGAGGGAGAGGAGAGAGAGAGAGAGAGTGAAGAGAGAGAGAGAGGAGAGAGAGAGGAGGGCAGCGTGAAGTACTATACACGGTATAACACCCTCTTTACGGCGATGTGTGTCAACTACTGAGAGAAAGAGAGAGAGAGGAGGGCGGCGTGAAGTACAACACACGGTAAAACACCCTCTTTACGGCGATGTATGTGTAGAACTGTGAGGAAGAGGAGAGAGAGGAGGCAGAGAGAGGAGGTAAAACACCCTCTTTACGGCTATGTGTATGTAGAACTGTGAGGGAGAGAAGAGAGAGACAGGAGAGGACAGAGAGGAGGTAAAACACCCTCTTTATTCACGTATAGAACACACGGTAAAACACCCTTTTTACTGTAGTATATTCCCTGTGAGATCAACCCGTCAATATACACGTATAGAAACATGGTAAAACACCCTCTTTATTCACGTATAGAACACACGGTAAAACACCCTTTTTACTGTAGTATCTTGCCTGTGGGATCACCTCATACCAACCCGTCAATATACACGTATAGAATACTGTAATTCTCTGACATAATTTGCTACTCTGCGTAGCCTCCTCGCTCACGTTCGGACATTACTACAAGTCAACTTTTCGGAGGATACGCACTGAAGTACCAGAAACAGATTAATACTGTGTATTTGTTTCCCCTGTAGAAAAGCAGACTACACTGAATATTCAGCCATGTCCTTCACAGTATTGTCATGATATATACATGAGTATCTCTAAAACTGTGACAGTCTTGTCATGATATATATTTCTAAAACTGTGACGGTCTCTTCATGATCCAAGTCTCTAAAACTGTGACGGTCTTGTCATGATATATACATGAGTATCTCTAAAACTGTGACGGTCTTGTCATGATCCAAGTCTCTAAAACTGTGGCGATCTTGTCATGATATATACATGAGTATCTCTAAAACTGTGACAGTCTCTTCATGATATATATCTCTAAAACTGTGGCGGTCTTGTCATGATATATATCTCTAAAACTGTGACAGTCTCTTCATGATCCAAGTCCCTAAAACTGTGACAGTCTTTTCATGATCCGCGTCTCTCAGACTGTGGTTTACACACCATACTCCACACTGTGCCCGTACGACGCGCCTGTGGCCGGCGCGGTGCATCCTGGGCCCGTCATGGCCGCTCTGCTTTTTCCCGGCAGTCCACGCGTTTCCCGTTTCGCTGGTCAAGCGGGCAGTCGGCGTGTCGCCTTACTGTGGCCGCACGTCGTGGGCAACCAGCGGACGGCGTGTCACGTGACCCGCCCGCTTCCGGTTGCCAAAACACTAATCCGGATCGCGCCGACCGGACTTCCGGTAAGAGGGATTGCGATGCACGGCGGGAGAGGGATCAGGCCGAGAAGGCAAAGGTCACCTTGTACTCTGAGGGGGGGTCTTTATTTATTAAACGCGCCCCCCATGGACGTTCATCTGTCAGCGATTTGTCCTTACAAGACCGGAAGTGAGTGATAATAGAGGCAGACTGGCGTTGTCCAGTGTAGTACGATTGTTTGTTACTCTGCGATAAACCGTTATTATCGGCCACTAGTATCTGGTGCGCATGTGCGAGTATGCGCAGTGTTGGAAGTCCACGATTGGAGAGGGAACAATTTGCTGAAATTATTAAAGCATATTACGACATATCATGGCATGTAATTCTCATGTCTTATTAACAGTTTCTGTTTGTGAAATACTATTCTTTTTTTGATTATTTACATTAAAATCACATCAAAATAGTAGTATGTCCAATAGTCCGTGCTAGCTGAACAGAAGAATGTATTGAGTGGACGATAATAACAGTATATCGCAGGGTAACAAACTATTGCGCTACACCGGCTTATCATGGCGTCACCTGGGAAGGGTCTATAGTCTACGTAATAAGAGACATCTGAATCTCTGTTCCATGGTTATGTAGGTTTTAATGCCGACACAAAGCCCGGCGCGGACCTGTACAGAGGGGGGGAGCGGGGGAGCGGGGGAGCGGGGGGAGAGGAGGAGGAGGTTTGAGTTACTCCTTGTCTTTGTCAGCGCCGGGTGTTTCTTATATTATCGCCTACTGGCCCGGAGTCGTGTTCCTTGTCTTATAAGAAAGGAGGAGTGTTGGACGCGTATAGAATGACACGCCAAACATCCACACGACACAAAAATGAGATGGCGCAACCAAACCGTATTGTTTACACAGAAAGATAGCTCACATGTATACGACTTCTAATCAAAAGGATATTGTTAAGAAGGAGGGATTGTCTTTGCCGACATTGATTGAATTCTGATGCTGTGTTGTAACTTGTCCCTCTCGTCATGCACGGGATATACTGCTCAACCAACTCCTGTGGCCATGTCCCTGTGGCCATGTCCCTGTGGCCATGTCCCTGTGGCCATGTCCCTGTGGGTATGTCCCTGTGGCCATGTCCCTGTGGCCATGTCCCTGTGGCCATGTCCCTGTGGGTATGTCCCTGTGGCCATGTCCCTGTGGGTATGTCCCTGTGGGCATGTCCCTGTGGGTATGTCCCTGTGGGTATGCGCCCCTATTATCTACCTCTTTCGTATGTCCTTCTCCGTATGTACCTTTTCATATCTCCCTTTTCGTATGTCCCTCTTCGTATGTCCCTTTTCGTTTGCCCCTCTCCATATGTCCCTTTTGTATGTCCCTCTCCATATGTCCCTTTTTTTATTACCCACCTGATACGGAGTCTCCATACTAAGCCTATGGAGATTACAGATTGCTACTGAGGAGGATACGGAGCTCCGTATCCTCCTAGGAGGATACGGATTTTTTAGATGAAAGTAGTCCCAAACATAACTTCTTAATTACGTTGAAAAGTTTTCTAGCGATCATGTTTATTGCTTAAATCTAAAAATAAGTGAGTAATAAATACAACATTACCATAATTTCGATCTGTGTGGCCGTATTCTCCTTGTAGTTGACGCTACGCAATACTCCTCGCTATCGCTTGGAGTATTACTACGCGTCAACTACGCGGAGAATACTGCCACTCAGATCGAAATCATGGTAATATTGTGTATATATGTCCCTCTCCATATCTCCCTTTTCATATCTCCCTCTTCGTATCTCCTTCTTCGTATCTCCCCATTCGCACCTCCCTCTTCATGTCTCTCTTTTCGTATGTTTCTCTATGTATGTCCCTCTCCATATGTCCCTTTTCATATGTTCCTATCCTAATGTCCCTTTTCGTATATATGCCCTTCTCCATATGTCCCTTTTCGTATGTCCCTCTCCATATGTCCCTTTTTGTATGTCCCTCTCCATAGCTCCCTTTTCGCATCTCTCTTTTCATATCTCCGTACCATATCCAGGTGTCAGACTAGCTCCGAGCTGCTGATCTGTAATCGCACGCGCCCCTCCCCGTCTCCCTCACACCACACTCCAACACAGGCACACACAGCAAAGTGTCAAATGAACAATCCCCTCATACCCCGGCCAAAAACGCTCAATTTAATCAACATTTAAACCGGGCCTTTCTTGTTGTTGGCGATTGTCGTCTTAGAAATGTCGGAAACCTGAAGAAGTGAGGCCGCGCTTCCCCGCTCCCCCCGCGCTGCCGCCATCTTTCTTTGTGGACGCTCAGATTCAATTGCCGGCGGTTTTCAGGTGGCCTGGTCACGTGATCTGGCCGGCTTTTGATTGGTGGTAAAAGATGAAGGATTGACGCTTAAAGTGAGCGCTTTTAACACCGCGCCTAATCACCGTCAGTCGGCCTCCGCGCGCACTTCTTCACCGCCGCCCTTTGTACGCCACAGTGTGCAGTAGGCCGCCCTTTGTACGCCACAGTGTGCAGTACGCGGTGATCAACACGAGGCGCTTCTTGCTCTGTTATCAAATTGCTCGAGTTTTACCAGCAAAGTGTAAATATGAGAAGGTGAAGATTAAACGATTGACGCTCACTTTCCCGACCACTTGATTTGAACGTTAGTTTTGTGTCGGCGTATTGTCCAACTTGTTGTTGGCTGTAATTGCTTAGCAAACTAGGCGTTTTATATTTCACCCTCTCCATGTAACATCAGCATTTGCCATTAAGGACATTCTCAATGTCATAATCTCTTGTAACTTCCACCTCTGAGATTTTATTTTAATCATCGACTTCAAAGGCATCGAGTAACATGTCATATTGCTTTAGTGTACTTGTGCTCCTTTGCTTGGCGCAATTCAATCAAAAGTTTTTCTTTCTGTAATTCAAACCGGGGTCTTGATGTGTGGCGAGGCAGTGTCCTTTGCAAGTCAATGCAATTTGTTAGAATTGAAGATTAATTAATAATCTGTCGGCGCAGTTTGGGATGTCAGTGAAGAGATGATTTGAGACTTGTCCATCTGTTATTTAGACACAGTAAGAAGATCACAAAGGACTAACTATATCTACTTATTCTGTACATACTTCCTGTCAGCTCAGGTGAACCACATACCTGGGCCGCGCTACAATAAGAAGTACATTACTCATCAGGGAATCTGATAGAAATAAATCTCTGTATGACATAAAGGAGCGGAAACGTAATACCAAGGACGCTGATATAACGTTACGTGTTCTCCGGACAAACAAACCATGTTGGCAGATCAAGAGCGAGTGTTTCTAAGTTAACCATGAAACCGCGAGTAGTGAACACTGTTAGACAAACGACCAGATCTAACCTGTCCATTAAACCTCGATACAGAGACATGGAACAAAGGGGTGGGGAGTTCCGTGGATAGGGCACCGGACTTGTAATCCCAAGGCTGTGAACTTTGAGTCTCACTGCAGCCACCTTTCTCCTTTATCCCCAGCAGTGGTAGATTTACTGCTATATCAAAGACCAGTCCTTCTCATACCATGTCTATGTGGTGTGGTGTACAGCCACCTTTCTCCTTTATCCCCAGCAGTGGTAGATTTACTGCTATATCAAAGGCCAGTCCTTCTCATACCATGTCTATGTGGTGTGGTGTACAGCCATCTTTCTCCTTCATCCCCAGCAGTGGTAGATTTACTGCTATATCAAAGACCAGTCCTTCTCATACCATGTCTATGTGGTGCGGGAAGTAAAAGAACTTACCTCGGTAAATGTGTAGGGGTGAGATTTCTACCTAAACTCATCTCATAGATTCGGTCAAACCCAAAGTAAGTCTTATTGAACATATTGGACGTTAAACTAAACAAACAAACACAAAACAAAAACACTCAATACAACAAAACGACACACAGGTACCCGCCCCTCACATCCAACTGTAAGTCAGAGACACGAAAACACTCAGTACTCAATACAACAAAACGACACACAGGTACCCGCCCCTCACATCCAACTGTAAGTCAGAGACACAAAAACACCTCGTACTCAATACAACAAAACGACACACAGGTACCCGCCCCTCACATCCAACTCTAACACAGAGACACGAAAACACTCAGTACTCAATACAACAAAACGACACACAGGTACCCGCCCCTCACATCTAACTGTAAGTCAGAGACACAAAAACACTCTGTACTCAATACAACAAAACGACACACAGGTACACGCCCCTCACATCCAACTGTAAGTCAGAGACACGAAAACACTCAGTACTCAATACAACAAAACGACACACAGGTACCCGCCCCTCACATCCAACTGTAAGTCAGAGACACGAAAACACTCCGTACTCAATACAACAAAACGACACACAGGTACCCGCCCCTCACATCTAACTGTAAGTCAGAGACACGAAAACACTCAGTACTCAATACAACAAAACGACACACAGGTACCCGCCCCTCACATCCAACTGTAAGTCAGAGACACAAAAACACTCCGTACTCAATACAACAAAACGACACACAGGTACCCGCCCCTCACATCCAACTGTAAGTCAGAGACACGAAAACACTCAGTACTCAATACAACAAAACGACACACAGGTACCCGCCCCTCACATCTAACTGTAAGTCAGAGACACAAAAACACTCAGTACTCAATACAACAAAACGACACACAGGTACCCGCCCCTCACATCCAACTGTAAGTCAGAGACACGAAAACACTCCGTACTCAATACAACAAAACGACACACAGGTACCAGCCCCTCACAGCGTCCATTAAACGACCACACAGGGACGCGGGGGATGAAACAATAGCGGGCGATAATAGGGGGAGTAGGGGGCGCTGCGTGTCCGGTTGGCCCCCGCCCTCGCCTACCATTAGGCGGGCGCTAGGCGGGCGTTAGGCGGGCGCTAGGCGGGCGCTAGGCGGGCGCGCCTGCCCCGCGGGCCTGTCTGTAGTCAGGGAGACCCGACCTCTGGCAGGTGGCATCAAAAACGCCCCAGCTCTTTGGTAACCTTGGCAACTCTCGAGCCAGATGCAGCTCCGCAGCAAAAGCGCCGAACGCAGCAAAAGCAACTCCGCAGCAAAAGTCTGCAGTGCGCATGTGTGCAGAGATCCCCCCTCCCCCTCCCCCGCCCGTCACGTGACAGAGGGCAGCGGGGTGCTGGGTGCCGGTGGGGACGACTCCTGGCCGCGTTTCCCTCAGAGAACCAGCTGAAGAGCTCTCTACACGTGGAGACGGGAAAGTGCGTCCAGAGCCGGGTCGGGGTGCTTTTTGCTGGTTTCTGGCGGGCAGGGCGGCGTCACGCACGTCGCCATGTTAACCAGGCCCCTGATGACGTCACAGACGCAGGCGATGCTCACTGATGAAAGCGAGGCTTTAAAACGAAAAAGAGACGCGGTGTACGCCACCTGTATGGCGTACAAGGCCCAATGCCCGCCCTACACTGCCCGCCGCCCGCCGGCCGCCGCTCGCTCAAATAGCATCACTAGACCGGAAGTGCGGCCATCTTCAAAACGCATGCGTAATGCGCGAGACGAGGCGGACGAGTCGGACGGACGTGAGGTTCTTTGTGCCGCTCGCCGATTACTCCCAGTCCGCCGCTCATTACCACGTGACCCACTCACCACCGGATGTGAGGTCACGTGACCGCCCCGCGTCTCCGCCACCGGAACGCAGCTTCCTCTGACGTCACGTCAGCGGCAGGAAGTGATGTCATATGTATTTCTCTGTGACGTGTCGTGTCACCATCCACAAATGTCCTTTTCCGTAAACCCGGGCTCCCCCGAGCTCCCCCGAGTTCACCCGAGCTCCCCCGAGCTCCTCCGAGCACCTCCGAGCTCACCCGAGTTCCCCCGAACTCCCCCGAACTCCCCCGAGTTCCCCCGAGCTCCCCCGAGCTCCCCCGAGCTCACCTGGCAAACATAAGTCCCGGTCAATTAACCTGCTATTTCTGATTACGTCGGCGCGAATTAAAACAATTCACGGAGTTAAAAACATCCATTAGGCGTTTTGGGTTTCACCGTGTGAGCGTGTTGCTTAGAGACTTGATTAAATGAGAGTTAATTACCAAACAAATTGTTTTAAAACACAGAGCGTCACTTACCTGCCAGGTCTCGGCCGTGCTCTCATTGTCCAACCTCTCCGCTCTATTGTTTTCTCTCTTATTTCCTCTAATTAGCGCCGCATTATGCGTTCACCGTGTCTTTTGAGGCTCGCGGCGTGACCCGCGGAAACGTGAACCTTTTTCTGATGACGTGGCGGCGTTTCCAGTAGCCAATCAGCGGGCGGCGCCAGGTGTCGCTGCACGGCGTATGCGGATTGTGTTACTTTTAGTGACGTGAGCGAGCACAGCGCCACCCAGCGTGAAAAGCCGACAGAGAAGAGGAGAAGCGACCCCTGGTGGGCTCGTCTTCCCGCCAAAACTCACAAAAGTCGTCTGCGGCGTTCTTTCTGACGTGTCACAGTGCACGCGCAGTGTATGAGTATTTTATGAATCTATGACGGGGGGGGGGGAGGGGCGGGGGGTCATAGTGAGCCGTACACGTTATCGTTCAGTCTCTAGCGGCTGTTGTATCCACTCCTTTATCTGTAGTATACTGAGTCCCCATTGAAAATGAGATTCAGTAAAACAATACCCATTGTTTATTACCTATCGTATACAAAGTCCCCATTGAGAATGTATGGAGACTCTGTAAAACACGACCCATTGTTTATTCTCGTTTACAATGTCCCCATTGAGAATGTATGGGGACTCAGTAAACCATTGGAGGTTGACGTCGTCATACACTCGCTAGCGCTTGTGTATTACTACGCATCAAATTCTCTTGGTTTACGGCCGCCTGTCCACAAAACCATCGATTATTGTCTATATACACAATAATGGCTGGTTTTGTTTTAAGTATCCGCTCTTCCCCTTCACCCCCAGCAGTGGTAGATTTACTGCTATATCAAAGACCAATCCTTCTCATACCATGTCTATGTGTGTTTGAAGTAAAAGAACTCTCACCTCCGTAAATGTTTAAGGGTGAGATTTCTACCTGAATTCATCTCATACTTTCGATCACCACCCTAGTGGTGTAAAGGAACCTTCAGAAAGTCTGGTAAGAACCTGTAATGGTTGACTGGACGTTAAATCAAACCAAACAAACAAGCGATCTGTGACCTTCACAGATGTCCTCTATAGCAGACGACTTTTGACCCTCCATTCCATCTCACAACTTTTCCCGCCTTTTATCTCCACACCGCCAAATGTCGGCTGCCATCAGAGCGCCCCCTCTCGGCAGTTCCCGGCGTCCCCACCAGGAGGGTTTTTACCCGTCCTCACCGCCAGGTGGAGTGGGTGAGTGCGTTCTCATCCGGGCAACTTGTGTTTGGTGCCCCCTGGTGGACGTTTGGCGAGGTGTGGAGCGAGACGCACCCGACAACTCCGGGACTACTTGTCGTACTCCACGGCTGTGGGAGATCAATGACAACTCACTCACCGCCCCGTCCCCGGTGAGAACGGAAAAGTAGTGCGCTCTCAAGTAGTCCCTAGAAGTTGGTAAGTGCACTGTGGTACAGTAAACAAGTTAACGCGAGAGGTTCTACTGAAGGGGGACTGTGACTCAGTTACTGCACCTCGTAGCAGCGAGTAGTGATACTGCCGGGACTATAAGCCGCCGGACTACTTTTATAGGCGTAGACTGCGGTATTTAACTGTATGAGTGTGTGAGTAGTGCATGGTATTGGGGGTTCACAATTTAAGTCACCCCTGGTACAAAGTTAGCCATGGGAATAACTTCAGAATAAATTACTCAACGATTACCCACGTAAAGTGACTATACTATGCCACAGTCATGGCGGAGTGAATATGAGATGACATGATACTCTATTAAGCAACTGGATTTGCAAAGTGATTTGAATTATTCTGATATTGTGATGCTATTTAATGTCAGTGAAAGGGGTGAGATAAATCCAGAACCACACTCGATTTCGAAAATACACAATACTCCATGAATTTGGATTGGCTTAAACAAATCGTCACTCAGCTTTGCCTTGATGACGATTGCTATTAGAATAAACCTCTAATTTAGGGGTTCCGTTCCGAGCAAAGGTGTCTGTTTACGCGGGGTGTTCGTTAGGCGGGGTTCTACTGTATTTGTATTATCCTCGATGCAGGTCTATGGAGAAACCAAACAAGAGTTAGTCGTGTTGTTGTTTATTGCACGACGGCAAGATGACGTATTACTGCGCGAGGCGAAGCCGAGAGCAGTAATACGCGATCTTGCCGGAGTGCGATGAACAACAACATGATCAACTCGAGTTTGGTTTAGAATTTATCCTACCCTGCCCGTCTAAATTACTTCTACATTAACAAATGATGTCATTTGTCAAGTGTATCCCACTAGAGCGATATTTTTCAATTTTCTGAACTCCAAGACGCGATCTTGCCGGAGTTGATGAAGGTGACCCTGTCTCTGTCTCTGTCCGTGTGTGGTGTGAGTGTGGACCGAGGTGACCCTGTCTCTGTCTCTATCTGTGTGTGGTGTGAGTGTGGACCGAGGTGACCCTGTCTCTGTCTCTGTCCGTGTGTGGTGTGAGTGTGGACCGAGGTGACCCTGTCTCTGTCTCTGTCCGTGTGTGGTGTGAGTGTGGATGAAGTTGACCCTGTCTCCGTCTCTGTCCGTGTGTGGTGTGAGTGTGGATGAAGTTGACCCTGTCTCTGTCTCTATCTGTGTGTGGTGTGAGTTTGGACCGAGGTGACCCTATGTTGATTGTGTCTGTGCTGGGATGTTCTGTGTCTCTATGTTTATTATGTCGGTGTGTACGGCCGCTGTGTATCTCTATGCTGATTATGCCCCCTCCCCGCCCCCCACCACCCCCCGCCGCGAGATGTCGCCACCTGTGAGCAGAAAGAACCACTCCCCCTGGCGGATCCCGTCTTGATTAACTCATCAGCCCTCCTCAGAGCCCCCCCTGGTGGCATACACCGCCGGCATAATGGAAGACCGGAAATAGCACCGCCTACTACAAAGGTGCGCGCGCAGGTCGGTTATCTCAGAAGACCATTTCCGGTGTGGTAGAACTAATCACGTAATCGATGGAGGCGGCGCGGTTGCGACCCCTGGTGGTAAGCGTTCCCGCGCTGTTTTGCGCATGCGTGCTGGTCAGTGTGGTGTTTTAATTATCGACGCCTCGTCTCCAAATGCCAGCCTTAATGATCGACCTACCCACCAGGTGGCAGCTCCCACACCGAGCAGGAAATGGACGCCCTATGACGTGCGTATGACGTCGGCGTCATGCCATGACGTCAGGTGTCACGTGATATGTCCTTGTCGATCAAATCTTCTGCACAAAAATATAAAATACTATGATGATAAGAATATACAATACTATGATGATGGAAATAAAGAAAATAGAAAGATATTTCAGCTTGTTACCAGAGTGCACACATACAATGAGTGTGTCATTCGCTGGTTCCCTGAGTGTACATGTAAAATGTACATCATTTGCTGGTTACCAGAGTGAACATCTAAAATGTACGTTATTCGCTGGTTACCAGAGTACACACATACAATGGATGTGTCATTCGCTGGTTCCCGGGGTGTACATGTAAAATATATATCATTCGCTGGTTCCCGGAGTGTACATGTAAAATGTATATCATTCGCTGGTTCCCGGAGTGTACATGTAAAATGTATATCATTCGCTGGTTCCCAGAGTGTACATGTAAAATGTATATCATTCGCTGGTTCCCAGAGTGTACATGTAAAATGTATGTCATTCGCTGGTTCCCGGCGGACTCCCGCCTTACATTACTCGCTGGTCATGAATTATTGGCGGCGTTATTTCACTCGGCAGAAACAACTGGGTCCGTAGAGACCCCGCAGACAGAGGTGGGGTATTAGCGGGATGCTCCCACCCGCTCTTCATATGCAAATTAGCCGCCCTGATCTCATTTACATAAGAGAAGAGGCCTTGACCGACAGCTGTCATTTATACGCCCGTTGTTAGCGGCCTCAACAAAGACAGTCCGTAATTAATCCGAGTCTCACCGCCAGGAGTAGGGGCAGCAAGGAAAATACGGAAAACATCTCATCTTCAACTAGAGACAGCAGTATATAACATTGAGAATACATACAAACAGCATAATAACATTGAGAATACATACAAACAGTAGTATATAACATTGAGAATACATACAAACAGCATAATAACATGGAGAATACATACAAACAGCAGTATATATATATAACATCGAGAATTCACAAAAACAGCAGTATATAACATTGAGAATACATACAAACAGCAATAAATATATAACATTAAGAATTCAGAGAAACAGCAGTATATAACATTGAGAATATATACAGACAGCATAATAACATTGAGAATCCATACAAACAGCAGTATAATACTAAGAATCCATAAAACATCATAATAACATTAAGAATTCACAAAAACAGCAGTATATATAGCATGGAGAATAACAGCAGTATAATAGTGAGAATACATACAAACTTTTTATAATACTGAGAATTCAACACCCCGATTAGGTCTTGACCAATGCATCTCAGCAGCAGTTTGTTTTCCCTGTCCTTTCTAATTCCGAGATTCGGTATTTGGCTGACCATGTGACTATGGTCTTTGTGATAGATCTAGGTGAATGCATATATATATATATATATATATATATATATATATATATATATATATATATACATATATATACATATACATACATATACATACACATACATATATATATATATATATATATACATATATATATACATATATATATATATATATATGTATGTACATGGGTCTTTATCGTATCAGTGAATCTCGTTATATACATGTACGTGGCTCTTTCTGGTGGGTCTCGGTGAATCTCTTTATATACATGTACGTGGCTCTTTCTGGTAGATCTCGGTGAATCTCTTTATATACATGGACGTGGGTTACTGGGGTTGGGTGCTGCAGGCCTCTTTTACACACACTCAGATAAGACATCCATTGTTCCAGCCTGATTAACTATTCATTGTTCCGGGCCTCTTCATCAACGTCTCCGCGCGTGCCTGACCCCTGGCGGCGGCTCTGTGCACACCGGAAGTGACGTCACGCCCTACATTAATCGGGGTTTTGCGGCGGCGTCGTACAAAACAAGCTCCGGTTGCAGGAGACGGAGAGAAAAGATGGGGGCTGGTGTCCGGCCGTCAGGAGGGGGGGCGGGGGGGGGGGGGGGTCGGTGCCCCCGGGAGATTAACCTCGTTACGTCACACGAGTTCTGCGCATGCGTCTGTCTGCGGAGATGACAGTGCACCTTCCGTCTGTCTGTGTGTCTGTGTGTGTGTGGTGTGCGTGGTTCTATGTAGGTTAGTGTATATGTTGTAGATAAATGTGAGACATTCTCTGTACTCGTTGATGTGACTCCGTGTGTGGGTAGTGTGTGTGTGCGGGTACTGTGTGTGTGAGTGTGAGTGTGTGTGGTGGACGGGGGATGCCTTCACCGGGCTCCACTTTCACTACACTACTCACACCAACAGTCAGCACCGCTCCGTCTCAACACCACCGTCTGGTCACATCAGCCTCTAACTCAACAAGCAATGATATCCATCTCTCTCTCTCTCCCCACTCTCTCTCTCTCCTCCCTCTCCTCTCTCTCTCCTCTCCCCCTCTCTCTCCTCTCTCTTCTCTCTCCCCCCTCTCTTCTCTTCTCTCTGGCTCCTCCCTCTCCTTTACCTCTCCCCCTCTCTCTCTTCTCTCTCGCTCCTCCCTCTCCTTTCTCTGTTTCCTACTTAACCCACACTCCTCTCTCTCTCACTCAAATCCCGCTCCTCTCTCATCTCTCATTCACTCTCTGTCTCTGCTCTCCTTCTCTATTCTCTCTGCTCTCTTCATCCCTCCTCTCTCTCTCCTCTCTCTTCTCTTCTCTCCTCTCTTCTCTCCCTCCTCTCTCTCTCCTCTCTCTCTCCTCTCTCCTCTCTCCTCTCCTCTCTCTCTCCTCTCTCTCCTCTCTCTCTCCTTTCTCCGTTCTAAAGACGAGTAGTTCTTTTATTTTGCGAGAGAAAAAGGAAAATGTGATGTATATTTTGACGAAAACACCACAGCACACACACACCACCACCACCACATATCGCAAAACAACACCACCACCACACACCACAAAACAACACCACACACGCACCACAAAATAACACCACAGAGCACAAAACAACACCACAGAGCACAAAACAACACCATACACCACAAAATAACACCACACACCACAAAATAACACCACACACCACAAAATAACACCACAGAGCACACACGCACCACAAAACAACACCACACATCACAAAACAACACCACACACCACAAAACAACACCACACACCACAAAACAACACCACACACCACAAAACAACACCACAGCGCATCGCTGGTGCTTCCCCTGCCCACCTCTACGAGAGTCTTTCCTGCGGGTAACCAGCTCGCTGGCGTCTCGGGTGTGACGTAACACGTTGCCATGGCGACGCTTCCTGCCCCGCCATTACAGGGGCGACCTCTGACGACTGGAGGAGGTTTTAAACATAGCCTTCAAGTCGAGTAGAGTTCTCTAATGTCGTAAACAGCGAGTTGGGGGAAGAAGTGACCACACAAATAGCACTAATCAGTGGAGTCCAGCTCCAGAGGGGGCCACAACAACTTAATAGAGCAACCTGCCGCTAGGGGCCGCCACTCGCCGGGGGACAAGTCACGTGATCCATGTTCAGGACGCTGTGTTTATTCAGTTATTTGAAGAAAAAAAACACCATCAGAACCCTGATGAGACTATATGATAGTCGAAACAGCAGTTCTGTTGAGAAACTCTACTTTTTTCTCTCTCTCCATTTTTGTCAACTTTTATTTATATTTAGGGTGCGGACAAAGTTTTTTTCATCGAGTGGGTTTCTGATGTTACCTCACCCCGTATAAAATCATGTATTGATAACATAACCCACCAAATTAACCATTGAATATTGGGTACAATACCTTCAGGGGCATGGAATATGAGTTCCTAACATTGAGCCTATGGAGAAACATACCGGGGTGAGATAATGGGTCTTACTCAACCTCACGGATATATTCCAGTGGTTTCATTGCCATCTTATACTACTATCAGTTATTAATTTATTCATTTATTGCAACTTGATCGGCCATAAATATCAGCCACCATTAGGAGATTGGTGCTGTATCTTTGCTCAACGAGTAGCGCACTATGGGTGATGGGCAATACTGACTTTACTATACGCAGTTACCGCTCTAATGGTTCCACTCGGAGAACACAGATGGCGCTGCGCTGATGGGACGCCGCCTCGTTTTGGGTTTATAACACGTGACGATGAGAGGGAATGGCGTGGATACGACCAAAACGACCGTTTCTCAATAAGATTTGAAATTCAAATGGCCGGCTGTGGCTGGAGGTGATGTAAGAGTGTCGTCAGGACGCTTACGTCACGTGACCAGGCACCTGCCGCGTCTGTGACGTCACGTCGGTGACGTCAGTGATGTGCGTGTCGTCTGCTCCTCCATGTTTTCACTGACATTGTCCCCGCACCGCCGCCTTCATCCCCCCTCCCTCCCACACCGCCCCCTCCCTCCCTCCCTCCCTCCCTCCCTCCCTCCCTCCCTGCCTACCTCCCTCCCTCCCCATTAGACATACAGTCTCCGCTTCATTGATGGTCTTTACTCTTGTACCTTTTCTTCTCATTTCTCCTTACTACTTGTCCGTTGTGTCCTCTTCCTCTTTGTTTTTGTTCTAGTTCTTCTTGTTATGTTGTTAATGTTTATCTTGTTCTTGTTGTTCTTGTTGTTCTTGTTCTTTTACTTCTTCTTCTTCTTCTTCTTCTTCTTCTTCTTTTTCCTCTTTTTCCTCTTCTCCTCCTCCTCCTCCTCCTCCTCCTCCTCCTTCTACTCCTCCTACCCATCCTTCTCCTCCCCCTCCTCCTCCTCCTCCTCCACCTCCTATCCTCCCTTTCCCTTCTTCGTCATCTTATTTCCCTCGTTCTGTTTACAGACTTGTATCTCCCCCCCCCCCCAACACCTCCTCACAGTGACACTTCTCCACCGACCACCTCCCGACCTCTCCTCTTTTTTTTACCAGGCGCGGCTACATTTAGATACTTCCGTACGATTAAACGCGCTGAATTCAGCCACTTTCCTGTGCGGCCCTTCACAGTACGGCACGCCGGTGGTATTACCTCATACCACCCTCATACCACCCTCTCCACCCCCGCCCCCGCCCTGCCCTATCATCTCGCCACACAAAAACCAAATTGAGGCGCCCGCCTGGTTCGGATTACCATCGCCAGAGGGCAGTGGGGTGGGACAGGTCATTGTGGCGTCTGTCCGATGAGTGTACCGCACAGTGTGCCGTACGGGTTTACGTCGGGCAGTACGCACAATACCTGTTACGTCACGCCTGTCTTTTCCTTGATATAGGACCTCGGGCAACTTGCGTAACGCTCACCAGGCGTCGCCTACGTCTTATGTAAAAGCCGCCAGGGCGCGCTGATGAAAAGGAGACGCGTTTTCAGAACGAGGCCGGCGCATGCGTAACTGGCACCTGCTCATTCTGTGGCCGCCATTTGTAATTTTACTTCTTTTTTTGATGGAAGTGAATTTTCAAGTGTAACGGTCATCGCTTTGAGTATGTAGGAGGAGAGACGGTTGGTGAGAATTAATATACATGTATAGTGGAGTGGGGGTTATCAAGGTGTGTGGAATATAGAGCAGCCTATGTCGCGGACTCTGGGAGCCATATATCACGGCGTTGTGAGGGCGGAATGACAGCGGAGATGTTCAGAGAAGAGATCAGTGAATGAAATAGACAATAATCGATGGTTTTGTGGACAGGCGGCCGTAAACCACGAGAGGTTGACGCGTAGTGATACACGAGTGGTTTACAGAGCCGCCTATCCACAAAATCATCGTTTGTTGCATTTATTCTCCATCTTTTCGAATAAATTATACCCAGTAATTGCCATATCAAATGGTATAACAATTGGGACTCTTTCTTTGCTCTATAGCAAAAGGGACTATTTTCCCATATACCATGGTTTTGAGGCCGTATACCACAAGTTTGAATCCGTATACCACAGTTATGGTATTTGACAGGTTTTATACAATGGGTCGTGGTTTACCGAGTCCCCATACATCTTCAATTGGGGCTTTGTATACGATGGATAATAAAGTGCAATAAACCCCGATTCTCAAGACCATGATTCATGGTAGCTTCTTCTGATGGTTTTATTGACAGGCGGCCATAATCAACGAGAGGTTGGTGCCTGGGAATGCACGAGTCTTACCGACTGTATTACCACGTCAATTATCCTCCATCTTTTTGGGTAAATTAAACCCAGGATTTGACATATTAAAGGGTAAATCAACAGGGACTATTTTTTCGCTATAGAACACACAGGGACTATTTTCCCATATACAATGGCTTTGATGTCGTATACCACAGACTTGAATCTGTGGTATATGACGGGTTTTATATAATAGGTCGTGGTTTACCGAGTCCGCATACATTCCCAACGGGGACTTTGTATACGATGGATAACAAAAACACCCCCACCACCCCCCCCCCCCAACTGTGTCTGGGGGATCTGCGATTACCTCAGGGAATTTCTGGGCGTTTCTTTCAGCGACAGGCCCCCGGTGTCTGTGGTCAGTGAGAGGCGAGGGGGGGGGGGGGGGGTCGTCAGGTGTCTGAACCCTCACGGATCAACAAAGGCCAGGAAACCGGGGACATAATGGAGGAACAGACAAGAAAAACACTCTCCCCCCTTCACCACACACACACACCAAACACGCAGACGGGCGGAGAGTGAGGGGCGGGGATTACCCAGCATGCACTCCGCTGACAGGTCTCGGGAAACGCTGACGTGAAACCCGAGGACGCTCGGGCGACGCTCGGGCGACGCTCGGGCGACGCTCGGGCGACGCTCGGGCGACGCTCGGGCGACGCTTCTCTCGTTTTCTTGTCGCGTTCTGCATGTTCTGAATAAACCTTATTTTCCCGCAGTGAAATCTCGAGACTTACGACACGAGACTTGGCGAGAAATGCCGAGATTTGATGAAGCTTGGTCAGAACTGACAAAACTCAGCGCGAGTTGACGAGACTTGGCGAGACTTGGTGAGACATGACGAGAAAAGATGAGACTTGGCGAGAGTTGTCGAGACTTGCCGAGACTCGGTGAGTGTTGACGATACTTAACGAGACATGACGATAAATGGCGAGAGTTGTCACGAGTTGGCCGGAGTCATAAAGGTGGTAATGGCTGACAACACTGGAGTCGGTAAAAGGCCTCAGGGAAGCTGTACAAAAACCCCAACAGAGGGCGCGCAGGTGACGTTTTAGATCTCTCGAGAGACGCCCCGCACGACGAGATGTGCACCAGCCGTCAACTCCTGTTTTATCGCCCACTGGCCCGCGCTGGTACCCCGAGGTTAAAAGCAGCACTCGGCCTATCATCACCTTCTCACCCCCTCACGTGACCCCCTCCCCGCTCACCTGACCTTCAGGTGCTGCCCCCTGCTGGCCTCGGGTTTGATCACGTGGGCTGCCAATGAATCTCAGGTGTGCGCATGCGCGGAACGTGTCATTTTTGGTGACGTTTTGCGGCCTTTTATGACGGGCGGGAGCGCGTTGCCGCGGGCGGCGGGCGGTGTACGGCGGGCGGCGGGCGGCGGGAGGTGTACGACGGGCGGTGTACGGCGGGTGTACGGCGGGCGGCGTACGGCGGGTGTAGGGCGGGCGGCGTACGGTGTACGGTGGGCAGTGTAGGGCGGGCGGTGTACGGGGTAGGGCGGGCGGCGGGAGGTGTAGGGCGGTGTAGGGCGGGCGGTGTACGGCGGGCGGCGGGCGGCGGGCGGTGTACGGTGTACGGGGAGACCCGGCTGCTGTTTTAGCGCCACCCCCACCCCACCGTCCGCCGCCCGCCACCACAGGCAGCCCAGCGCCTCTCTGGTAGTTCACTGAAATTTGTTGCTCGTCCTTGATAAAAGATCTAAAAGATGGACTGATGGCGGGGATCGATGCTACGTCGAGTTGACTGTCAGCCTCCGCACGCGATCCCCGCCACAAAGAGAGGCGTAGACTCAAAAACTGTGAGGAAAGAGAGGCGTAGACTCAAAAAGTGTGAGTGGAAAGGGAGGGCGTAGACTCAAAAAGTGTGAGTGGAAAGGGAGGGCGTAGACTCAAAAAGTGTGAGCGGAAAGGGAGGGCGTAGACTCAAAAAGTGTGAGTGGAAAGGGAGGGCGTAGACTCAAAAAGTGTGAGTGGAAAGGGAGGGCGTAGACTCAAAAAGTGTGAGTGGAAAGAGAGGGCATAGACTCAAAAAGTGTGAGTGGAAAGAGAGGCGTAGACTCAAAAAGTCTGAGCGGAAAGAGGCATAGACTCAAAAAGTGTGAGCGGAAAGGGAGGGCGTAGACTCAAAAAGTGTGAGTGAAAAGGGAGGGCGTAGACTCAAAAAGTCTGAGCGGAAAGAGGCGTAGACTCAAAAAGTGTGAGTGAAAAGGGAGGGCATAGACTCAAAAAGTGTGTGAGGAAAGAGAGGGCGTAGACTCAAAAAGTGTGAGTGGAAAGAGAGGGCGTAGACTCAAAAAGTGTGAGGGTAAGCGTAAAGGACATAGACTTAAAAAGAATATATATATATATATATATGGTCGATTCTCACGAAAGCGGTGCAATTCATGAAAAAATCCAATTCAATGTATCCTATCACCCAATGTTTTATTCAAAAGTAGATAAATTGTAGTATTTAAGGTGAAAATATTTTTCACTAATCTCTAATAGGGAGCAAGTTACAGGCAAGTGAATTAGAAAACACAAGCACCTGTCATTCTACGAAACGACACCATATAGCACTATATTTTAGGTGAATTAATACATTATAATAGCACATTTGTGTTTTCCTTGAATATTTTGTATAGAATAAAGAATTCCAAGGGAAAAGCAGTATTTCAGATGCTGTTTCTATATTTTTTCAGGCTCTGGTTAATATTTTTCATAGTATCTTAGGCCTATGCTCAACTAAAGTTAATGAAAACTGGGCCAAAATTGCAGTTGTAAGGAAAATTTCTATAATCATTGAACATGGGATAGTGTTTTATACCACTGAAAATCAAAGAAAAATAGGAAATCATATAATATTCTCTGGAGAAGGAAGTTATATGGTCGTTTCGTAGAATGACAGTCGTTTCGTAGAATGACATAAACATATGTAGCTGGTGTACAGCTATATTTTTCACCTAGTCAAGTTGTATATGTACAAATATTGTTATTAAATAACTGCTAAACCTCTTCTAGGGAATCAAAGTGGGTTTTTTTTCATTTAATCATAGCTGTAAATTCCAATTTGTACTCTTTTTCTAACATCTAAAGGTCAAATCACTGTCAGTGCTAATCTAGAAAAAAAAGGGGGGGGGTTAACATGTTATTTGCACTACAGAAGCATCAACAAACACAGGATGTTATGTACATATCTTAATATTCTCTGAAAAGTGAATCCTATGCTTCAAAACAACAAGTTATGTGGCTATTTCATAGAATGACAGTCGTTTCGTAGAATGACATAAACGTGTGTAGCTGGTTCACAGCTATACAAGTAACCTAATCCAGTTGTATATGTACAAATTTAGTTACTTAATAACTGCTAATCCTCTCCTAGCAAATGAAAGTGCTTTTTCCTATAAATGATAGCAGTAAATTTCATTTTGGACTCCTTTTCTGTCAATCTAAAGGTGCTATCACTGTAATTGCTGATTTTACCCTAAAAAGTGAAGGTTACTACCTTTTTCCCATCACAGAAGTATCTACATACACAGGACATCATGTTCAGAACTTAATCTTTTGTGAATAATTAATCCCCTCCCTCAAAACAACAAGTGATGTGGCCGTTTCGTAGAATGACAGACACTTTCGTAGAATGACAATAATCTATGTAGCTGGTTTATAGCTCATACATGTCACCAGGCCAAGCAGTATGTTTATAGATTTTGTTATCAAATAACTACTAATATACTCCTAGTGAATTGAATGTTTTAGGACAGTGAGAACACTGTCAGACAGTATGGGTCATTCAGTATAGGTATGTTGGTATTGGTAAGTCAGTATTGGTTAATCAGTACTAGTGAGTAGGGTTCAGTCAGTCAGTATTGCCCAGTCAGTACCAGTCAGTCAGTATTGGCTAGTCAGTACCAGTCAGTTGGTATTGGTCAGATGGTATTGGTCTGTCGGTCTTAGCCCATAGGGATCAGTCACTTGGAATCTGTCAGTCAGTCAGTCAGTCAGTCAGTATCCCTTTATTCTTTAGTCAGTATTGATTAGTGAGTATGGTCCAGTCACTATCGGTCAGTCAATATTGGTATTGGTCAGTCTGTATTGGTTAATCAGTACTAGTGAGTAGGGTTCAGTCAGTCGGTATTGGCCAGTCAGTACCAGTCAGTCAGTATTGGCCAGTCAGTACCAGTCAGTCAGTATTGGCTAGTCAGTACCAGTCAATTGGTATTGGTCAGATAGTTTTGGTCTGTCGGTCTTAGTCCATAAGGATCAGTCAGTTGGAATCGGTCAGTCAGTCAGTCAGTCAGTATGCCTTTATTCTTTAGTCAGTATTGATTAGTTAGTATGGTCCAGTCAGTATCGGTCAGTCAATATTGGTATTGGTCAGTCTGTATTGGTCAGTCAATAGTGGTATTGGTCAGTCTGTATTGGTCAGTTTAGATTGATCAGTCAGTATCGGTCAGTTAGTATCAGTCAGTCAGTATGAGTATGTCAGCATTGGCTAGCCAAAATCAGACAGTTGGGTTTTGTCAGTTGGTATTGTTAAGTTTAAAGAAGAAACCAATGAGTTTGATGCGGTGTGATATGAACGAGGTGACAGCCGAGTGAATATCACACAGCATTCAAACGAGTTGCAGAATGACTTCTTTGACCAAAACGAGTTGCTTTCTGTATTTATCTCACCCCTGTACACACTAAAAGAATGGAAAACACACAGGATATATTTTGGTCTGTCAGTTGGTTAGTTAGTATTGGTCATTCAGTATGAGTCTGTCAGTATTAGCCAGTCAGTATTTATCAGAATGTATTTGTCAGTCAGTCGGCATTGGTCAGTCAGTATTGATTTGTCAGTATTGATCAGTCTGTATTAGTCAGTTGGTATTGGTCAGTCTGTATCAGTAATTCAGTATTGGTCAGTCTGTATTAGTCAGTTAGTATCAGTCAGTCAGCATTTGTCGGTTGAGATTGGTTGGTCAGTATTGGTCAGTCAGTGTGAGTCAGTATTGGTAGTTGGGACCAGTCAGTCAGGATTGGTAACAGTCAGTATTGATGTCTCAGGGTTGAGCTAAGGGTTTCTAAGTATAGGTCTGTCAGTTTTGGTCAGTCAGTATTGGTCTGTCTGTATTGGTAGTTGGGATCAGTTTGTCAGAATTGGTCAGTCAGAATCAGTCAGTTGGGTTTGGTCAGTTGGTATTGGTCAGTCTGTACCAGTATTGGTCATTTGATTTTGGTCTGTCAGTTGAGATTGGTTAGTTAGTATTGGTCAGTCAGTGTGAGTGAGTATTGGCAGTCAGTCAGGATTGGTCAGTGAGTATTCACCAGTCTGTATTAGTCAGTTAGTATTGGTCAGTCAGTGTGAGTGAATATTGGTAGTCAGTCAGGATTGGTCAGTGAGTATTCACCAGTCTGTATTAGTCAGTTAGTATTGGTCAGTCATTGTGAGTCAGTTGAGATTGATCAGGCAGTACTAGTCAGTCAGTGTGAGTCAGTCTGTATTGGTCAGTCTGTATTGGTTAGTCAGTTTCAGTCAGTCAATATTAGTCAGTCAGTCTCGGCCAGTTGGTATGTGTCTGTCAGTATTAGCCAGTCAATATTCCTCAGTCAGTATTGGTCTGTCATGATCATTATAAGTCAAGATTAGTGAGTCAGTATTGGTTTATAAATTGAATTTTTTTACTCATATTCTATCTCTCTAAATGTACTCTATTAGTGTCTATTTTACAAAGAAAGGTGAATGTTAGTACCTTTTTCCCAATACAGGAGCATCCACATATACAGGACATCATGTTTAGAACTTAACATTTTTGGAAAAATGAATCCCTGACCTCAAAGTAACAAATTATGGTGCCGTTTCGTAGAATGACAGGTCGTTTCGTAGAATGACATGAACGTTTTTTAACTGGTTTACAGCTATGCATGTCACCTGGTCAAGTAGTATGTGTACACATTTTGATATAAACAAACTACTAATCTTCTCCTATCAAATCAAAGCGTTATTTATTCAAAATGATAGCAGTAAATTTTACTTTTTGACTCTTATTCTGTCTATTGGAACATACTCTCTCTGTTAATGCCTATTTTACAAGAATAGTGAAAGTTAGTACCTTTTTCCCAATCTACATACACAAGACATCATGTTCACAACTTAATATCTTGTGAAAAATTCCATCCCCTCCCTCAAAAATACAAGTTATGTGGCCGTTTCGTAGAATGACAGACCGTTTCGTAGAATGACATAAACGTTTTGTAGCTGGTTTACACCTCATACATAGGTAATCTACAAGTCTGCTGCTTTGTAATGGATTTTCTATCAAAGCAGACATTGTTACAAATGTGTAAATAGTTTTTCTCTCACTAATGTCTAGAAATAAAAATACTACAGGCCTTTTAATATGTCGTTTCGTAGAATGACACATAATACCATGGTTGGAGGTGCTGGACTCTTTCTGTTTTCATGTTTAGAGTGTAAGAGAAAATTATTTGGTGTGTACCCTGTTCTGTAGTATAGAGTCTGAACTCTGAATATATACAAATATGGAAATTGAATTATATTTTTAAAAACGTTTTCTGAGTGTTTACTATGGGTCGTTTCGTAGAATGACACAATTGCTATTATTTTCTCTCCTTGACTATGCATATTAAACCAACCCAGGTACTGGAAATTTATATATCAGAAGAACCGCTTTGTTAGGCACCATCATCTAGGAAATAATCGTTTCTCAGGGATACTAAATTTACAAAATAAATTAGCATTTTTGATTTTTGCATGAATTGCACCGCTTTCGTGAGAATCGACCATATATATATATATATATATATATATATATATATATATATATATATACAGGGCAAAATCGACTTTTCAAGTCTGATAATCGTTCTTTTCATTGTTCTACTTTCTCTCCTAGTTTCTCTCATTTACCTTGATAATCGCTTTTCTCGTCGTCAATAGTTCAAATGACAACCTTTACGACGCCAAGTGATTAGTTGAGACGCCCCCCGCCACACCCCGTCCCCGGGGACCGTCTCAAAACCAACCAGAGTCGTTAGGTCACGTGGCCAGTTAGTGTGAGCGATGGCCGGCAGAGGGCCAGGGGTCAGCGAGTACATTTAGGCGCAGATCTGTGCAAATGTTACGTCTCTGGGGACGGGGTAGGGACTGGACGGGGGACGGGGGGCGGGGGCGACGAAAAACCCCTCAAATTACCCTCCGAATGGCGGCGTGCGGCAAAGGTTGCCGGGGAGGGGGGCGGGGACTGGACACTGGGGGTGGTGGTAACGATCTCGTATTGCCCACGAGTCTGAGACATTAAAATCTGCACGTTTTGTTCTTCTTCTTGTAGTCGTTAAGGGCCGATGGACAGCGCTCATAGAACTGGGATGCACGTTTTCCGCCAAATGACGGAATGCCCACATTTCATGTACATCGTCCACTCGCAGTGTCAAAAAATATTGAGTCATAACAATTTTGTTCAAATATGATGTTATGAGAAATTCTTTTTTTAAGCGTTTTGAGTTTTTTTCGATATTTTCCTCAGTCCTAACTTTCATCCCAGTATTTTATGTGATGGAGTAGTCAAAGGAACGTCTTAATAGTCACAGGGACGTATTTTGTAGTTACAGGGACGTATTCAGTAGTCAAAAGGACGTATTTTGTAGTCAAAAGGACGAATTTCGTAGTCACAAGGACGTATTTTGTAGTAACAGGGACGTATTTAGTAGTCAGAGGGACGTATTTAGTAGTCACAGGGACGTATTTTGTAGTCACAGGGACGTATTAATAATCACAAGGACGTATTTTGTAGTAACAGGGACGTATTTAGTAGTCAGAGGGACGTATTTTGTAGTCACAGGGACGTATTAATAATCACAAGGACGTATTTTGTAGTAACAGGGACGTATTTAGTAGTAAGAGGGACGTATTTTGTAGTCACAGGGACGTATTAATAATCACAAGGACGTATTTTGTAGTCACAGGGACGTATTTAGTAGTCAGAGGGACGTATGAAGTAGTCACAAGGACGTATTTTGTAGTCACAGGGACGTATTTAGTAGTCACAGGGACATATTTAGTAGTCACAGGGACGTATTTTGTAGTCACAAGGACGTATTTTGTAGTCGCAGGGACGTATTTAGTTTCTGCTCTCAGAACCCACATATAAGAAATATCTCGGTCTGAGAGTGACAATTCGTGGCCACGATCTGTGCTGACCGTACCCACCCCTGTCCACGTGTCAGCGCAGACAGGAGCGGACCGCCCATCTCCACTCACCTCGCACTGAGACTCGCGCCGCCCCGCGTGAATCGGCGAGAACACGGCGCAGTGGCGCCACCGTGTGAACAGTCACTGAACTAATCTCGCGCCCTGCCCCCTGGTGTGGGCAGACGGAACTAAATCTGAGACTGGTGATAAATTCACACAGAGAGAGAAGGAGAGAGATGGAGGGGATTTATATCAAATAAAATAAAGAAACTCAATCACATCCAAAAACAGCGCGACAGTATGAATGTCAGAGAATGTCTTTAGTGAGTGAATGGTAGCGACCCGCACACAACCAACACTCAGTCATCAGTAGCTTGACGGGGAATCGTCATCCTGCAACGTTTGATATCCCTCATCCTCTAATATATCATAAAGATATCATCGTTCCTAGAAACTCTGATAGTGAATGACAGCAAATGAAGTGGAAAAAAAAACATTTCAGCATCCAACTTCTATTTGTTTTGTTTTTTTTTGTTTATATGTATTTTAATTTCAATACGATGTTAAATGCATGAGAATATTTCGAACTCATTCAGGTCCTACTTATAAATGCGAGATTGCAATAACGATGAACTAAAATTAAAGAACATGAAATAATGATTAAAAACAGAACATTATAGTGTTTGATGTGTGTTAATGATATGTGATGAATGAATCGTGACCACGTTGGGGGGCAGTTCCCCTGTGGTTGCTGCTTCCCTGTCATCTGACTGGGTCCTGTTCAGTTCCTCTGTATTTCCTACTTACCTGTCATCTGAGAGGGTCCTCTGTATTTCCTGTTTACCTGTCATCTGACTGGGTCCTCTGTATTTCCTACTTACCTGTCATCTGGCAGGGTCCTCTGTGGTTCCTGTTTACCTGTCATCTAACAGGGTCCTCTGTATTTGCTGTTTTCCTGTCATCTGACAGGGTCCTCTGTGGTTCCTGTTTACCTGTCACCTGACAGGGTCCTCTGTGGTTCCTGTTTACCTGTCACCTGACTGGGTCCGCTGTGGTTCCTGTTTACCTGTCACCTGACAGGGTCCTCTGTGGTTGCTGTTTACCTGTCATCTGACAGGGTCTTCTGTGGTTCCTGTTTACCTGTCATCTGACAGGGTCCCCTGTGGTTGCTGCTTACCTGTCATCTCACCAGGCACTGTGTTGTCGTTGCAGGCACGTCGCAGTTCCACTTCAAGCAGCACATGGACACGCACTTCGAGCACCGCTGTCCGCACTGCGACTACACGTCGCGCACCGAGGGGCGCCTCAAGCGACACATCAAGGACTTCCACAGCGACGTGCCGCCCGACAACTACTCCGGGAACCGCACGCCGCGCGCCGCCGCGCCCAAACCCAAAGTCTACAAGTGTAAGCAGTGCGACTTCCAGACCATGGCCAAGGTACGTCTATATACACACCACACACCACACACATACACCACACACCACACACCACACACCGCGCGCCGCCGCGCCCAAACCCAAAGTCTACAAGTGTAAGCAGTGCGACTTCCAGACCATGGCCAAGGTACGTCTATATACACAACACACACACACCACACACCACATACATACATAACACATACATACATAACACACACACACCACACACAGTGCGACCATGGCAAAGGTACGGGCTCAACTACTAGTCTCTGTCCCTCTGTCTCCATCACACACCATACACCATACATCACACACATCACTCGCAGGAAAGGCAACGATTATTGTTTTCTTAAATTCGTTCATACAAATTTAGATTTTGATCTGTTTTTCCATTTGAAGTTGTTAGTATGACGCCGAAAAAGTAAAAACGTAATTTTTACAATTATTGATCGTCGCTGAAAAGAAAGTGAATAATTATATTACAGACTATTCTGAATTAAGTGCTTAATTGTATTCATTAAAAAACTGTTCCTCAGAATTCGGGGCCCCGATGTTATCGAAAAAAGATAAGAAGCCTATCCATAGTGCTCAATTATAGCTAGCATCTTATACTGGTTCAAGACATGAAATATTTGTTTTATTCGTTCACAAGATGCTAATACACAGACATTCGTAGACAATATGATGAAAGTAAAACCGTAATTTCACTCTTGAGCTGAGAAAGTACTTGTTTAGATGATTGTAATGCAGCAATGAGTGTTGTGTCTTTTTGGACAGGTTGACTTCTGGGAACATTCCCGTTCGCACATCAAGGAAGACAAAGTCCTGCAATGTCCGAAATGTCCATTCGTCACCGAGTATAAGCACCACCTTGAGTACCACCTGCGAAACCACTTCGGATCGAAACCCTTCAAGTGTCTCAAATGTAACTACGCATGCGTAAACAAGAGCATGCTCAACTCGCACATGAAGTCTCACACTAATGTCTACCAATACCGGTGTGCGGACTGTACCTATGCCACCAAGTACTGCCACAGCCTCAAGCTCCACTTGAAGAAGTACAACCACAAGCCTGCGACCGTTCTTAACGCTGATGGGTCGCTACCTGTTGATGGCAGCGGCGACTTTGAGCTTGTCTCGAAGAGGGGCCCACCTCGCGGTCCGCGTGGCCCGAGGAAGGGGGATCGGCCAGAGCAGCCAGTAGGAGGTCCAATGATGATGCCGCAGATGGGTATGAATGGCATGCCACCACCCGGTTTAATGCCAGGATACTGGCCCATGATGCCTCCATTGGCCAATGGTGGACTTCACCCACCGCCTCCGCTGATACCAGTATCGGGGTCATCATTTGTCCCCAACCTCCCCATGTCCATGCAAGGCCCGCCCCCACAAGAACATGCGTTGATGATGCAGCGACACCATCAACAGCAGCAACAACAGCAGCAGCAATCTCAGCATCAGGGGCCACCACAGCACCAGCCCCTGCCCCCGCAGCTTCCTTCGCACCAACATCCCCCGCACCAGTTGGGTGAACATGCGGAGAGAGAAGCTCTGCAGCATGCTGAGAGACCGGCCAATGGGATGCCGGTGTACTCAGTCAAGTGTGTCCTGTGTGACTTCACGACTGAAAGCCGTCCAAGCCTCAATGACCACATGCTCAAAGTGCATGCGAAGGAGAACCAGGATCTTCTGAACATGTTCGGTGTCCATTCAGAGACACTCGCTGATGATCACGCAATGGCTGCGGCTGCGGCGGCTGCAGCTGCTGCAGCGGTGTCCAGACCTCACAGCAGTTCTGACCAGAATAAGAACGAAGTCTCAGAGATGGCTGCGACACCGATCAAACAAGAACCGTGCTCAAGCGGTCAGTCCAGCCCGCCACCAGCAAACCAGGCGTGGATCATGAACACCTCACAGCCCGGAGCGCGAAGATCCACACCGGGCGAGATGTTCCCGAGTCCCATGTTCAGAAGCACCCCACATGGCAGTCTCCCCATGCCGCAGGCCATGGACCAGATGCAGCAACAGTTGCTCAAGGAGCGTTATAATGCTGCCATAGCCGCTGAAATTGCCACGAATATAGAAACCGAGGCAAAGCAGAACGGTGAATGTCCTCTGGACCTCACCAAGAGAAAAGAGCAGATGCATCTGGCAGCCAGTCAGATGTTCTTCAATCCTGGCTTCATGTTCTCCCAGATGCAGAAGCGTAAGTTTGACGAAGTCAGCATGGTAGCCATGGCCGCAGCCAATGCTTCGCAAGGTCACTATCCCTCGCAGTCAAGTCCCCCCATGTCTGACAGCTCATCGACGCCAAGAAAGAGGTCCCGAAAGGGCAAGGCGTACAAGCTGGACACCATATGCCAGAAACTTCAGGAGCGTTACGGTGAAGAATCACCTCCTCCTGACAATGCGTCAAATGATGATGATACATCAGACAGCATCACCTCGAGTCAGCAGGACCAGCCCGGAGATGGTCGTCAGACGGGGTCCGACAGCGACAAGATCGACTACAACGCCATCCACAGTAGCCTCAGCGAGCTCAACAGTCAGATGGCCGGAGACCCCTATCGCGGAGACCTGCAGGCCGGAGAGAAGAGGCTCCACGAGGAGGAGGGCGCTCACCACCCTAACGTCCAAGACACCCAAGGATTCCCGGGCTCCATCAACCGAAGGAAACTCTTCATGGTTCGCCACAACGAGGAACAGGCTGGACTTGGTGGTGGTGACAACTCGGAGATGAATGGACAGGGAAGCTTCAGAAGTGAACCTAAATCACGGGATGGAGAAGACCGAGACAACAATGCGCCCTCGACAGCCGGAGAGTTCCAGTCGACTTCTTCGGGCTCGAGGGAGGCGCGCTCTTCGAGCCCACCATATGAGTGTACGCACTGCGGTATGGCTTTCAGGGACTGTGTGATGTACACCGTCCACATGGGCTATCATGGCTACCAGGACCCATTCAAGTGTAACATGTGTGGTCACATGTCACAGAACAGAGTGGAGTTCTTCCTGCACATTGCGCGCGCAGCGCACGAGTAACTCACAAGTGTCGTAAGAGTTACTTACGATTCTCGTACAAGTGTCGTACAAGTATCGTATGAGTAACTCACAAGTAACGTATGAGTATCGTATGAAGATCATACGAATATCTTATGAGTAATGTACGAATATCTTACGATTAACGTACGAATATCTTACGATTAACGTACGAATATCTTACGATTAACGTACGAATATCTTACGATTAACGTACGAATATCTTACGATTAACGTACGAATATCTTACGAGTATTCTACGAGTAGTGTAATAGTCAGACACAGCAACTCCTGCGTAACGTATCAATAATGTGCAGATAATGTAAGAGTAAATTATGATGAACTCACCAGTAAGTTTCGTGTAACTTGCGATCAATGTACGAGCGATGTATGAATAACTCACCATTAACGTGCGACTAACGTACGACAACAAACTGAGAACCACACTACCTCAACGCACCCACAGTGGTGCAGGAAACCCGGGAAGCAGATAGTATAGTATAATAAGGCGTATAGTCCTGTAGTAAGTGATAGGCTGCATCTTTAAGTCTATCCCAGTCCTCCTACTCGTCTCAGAACTCTAACCACAGGCGGCGTGCGCATGCGTGGAGGATGACGTCACGCGGTGACGTCAGTCTCCTGTTCTACTTCCGGTGACAAGAAGAGAAATATATGCAACAAATCAGTGCCTGATAAGTGAACAAATGTGTTACTCGTAAACCGGTCCACGTTGTCCAGCGTTCCCTCCTCTGATACCGTGTGCGTCGTGTTTGCCCCGCGAGGTGATGGGAGAGGGATGTGAGCGAAGCGACTTGTAAACTGTACATAAATCAGGAAGTCTGCAGATCATGTACAAATCTATACATAGTAGTGCGAAAGGAAAAGACGTGATAATTTAAAATCCTATAATCATTTATGGATCCGTGTTCTAGGTTTATAGAGACTAATTAACATTCACAGATGGATGATCCACGTGACTGATATTGACCTATCACATTCGCTGTTACTCAGGTATACGGAATGACGTGCATTGTGTAAACATGTAGACTGTAGCGCCACGCGGTGGTAAATGAAAGTATTATTATGACCTTTGCACAAAGTTGTCAGATTTGTGGCTTTCCTCTGAGTGGCTTCAGCCAGCCCACACGTCCAGTAGACTATGACTACTTCTCCAGTTGTTGTTTCTGTTTTATGAGTCTTCTCTCCGTATCAAATCGCTATCATTTTCCTTGGTGTGGTAGAAGTGCGTGTTTAGAGTCAGAGATTGGCTGTCAGAGTGTACACTCCCCTGTGAGGAACGTGGACTAGTGATGGCAATGTCATTCTGCTGTTGTTTGAGAATGTATTCTTACGCAAAGTTACGACAATATATACGCCATCTTATCGGGCATGCGCACAGAGTGTGTTTACATCACGTGACTCTGACCACGTAGAAAAGTGTAGTTTGTGTAAAACCTATAAGACATTGACACCGATCCCCGATTCTGGCCGATCCACGATTCTCACCGATCTAATGGTCAGTCCGAATCAGTAACAGCCATTATCGATGTACGATACCCCCGTACATCAATCCGACTATGATCAGAGGGTGGCGTCACAGGCCGGGCCAGGCTGCGGGCCGCAATCAGATTTTGGTAGTGTAATATAACCCAATAATGAGCTCCAGAATGCAGTGGGGCAATAAAATCGGGCCAGTGAAGTGCAAAAATCAGAAAGATTGTCACCGATTGTCACTGACCCGACAAATATGTCGGCTAGAATCAGAATCGGAGAATGTCGTTGTCTTATGGGAATATGTGACAGTGTGTCAGTCGCTCCCCTCTGTGGGGCACTGCCACTTACACCAACCAAACGGAAATGGTGTCATTTCTCAGGGATTATTTTGGTTTTATATGTTTGTGTTTGTGAGGTTGGGATCTATATATTGATATTACCTAAATGTGTCTTATAAATTGTTCAGACTTTGAGAATGTATCACTCGATCTCGGACGTATTATAATTGATGTGCTACTGGAATGTCCACATAATGACCGTAGAACTAAAAAAAAATGCTGCATTCTGTCAGATGCGGACTCTGCCTCTAGCAGGTCTCAGTGGTCCAGGTATTTCTGGCGACGAGCTGTTATTTCCTACTAAATATGTCTCTGTGAAGAAGCTTTAATTAATATTTACTAACGAGCAGTAAGTCTCTGTCTGTTAATTAAAACGGGCGAGACTCCTGGTGGTAGCTTCTGGAACTAATCTCTCTGAGGAGACCGGTGGCGCCGTCCGTGGAGAAACTGTGAACTACAGACGGAGATGTCAACTGGGGGCTGTTCACTAAACATCCGCCCGTTTCCCAGGATTCAAAGCGGCTCCTACGGTGTTGTAGTGTAAGAGGTAAAACAAGATGGCGGCGGCCAGGGCCTGGTGCTGGAGAGGTCTGTAGCTACACCGAGGGACGCCCGACGAAGGAGTTGTGATAAAAGTCAGCGTACGTCCTCACTTCCACCGTTTACTGTTAATTGTGATGACTGGCGACCCAGGTCAAAGGTCAACCCACCAGCCCACCGCCTGGCCCCCTCTGCCGCTACTCGGTCTGTGTCGTGCCCCTCCATGTTCTGTAGGTACGCCGGGCGGACTTCTCGGCCCGGCCCTTTGCTCTGTTTTAAGCGTTGAATGATTTATTATAATTGTTTCAGGGAGTGTCCTCGATCCTGGACACTCCGGTGTATCATAACGTAGCTGAGGTAGATTTCTAGTTAGTGTGAAATAATAATTATTGTCCACTGTGTGCAATTCTCCCAATGACAAGTACCTTGCAGCGCAAACTGATGTGATTTGTAGGATTCGATGTCTCATAGAAGAGGGGCCTCATACTAATTATACTAATTATCGCTCATTGCCACAGCGGTGCTAAATCGTGTGCGATCGTCAAACAAATGCTTCTTAAGCCTACATGACATTGGCACATTTTCCTCCGATTTTTCACTGATTTGATTGTCGTTTATAATCGGCTAGGATCAGTAACGGCCATTGTTGATGTAGAATACCCTCGTACAACAACCCGACTGTGATCGGTGGGTGCCGTCACAGGCTGGGCTTCGGCTGCAGGCTGAGTCAGGATAACCAATCATGTCTCACATGGGAGTAATGACTGGCCATCATTAGTAGAGGGCTATGAAATCGGGTTTGTGAAGTGCAAACATAAAAAAAAATATGTAGGCTTTATTGGTTTCGGCTTAATCGGAGCAGATACCTAGGATTGATAAGGTTTTAGAGAATGTTTTGCTGGCACTGCAAGCAACTTAACCACGCAACAGCAAATATCTGCCGCAAAGAGAAGGAACAAAGCTGTGTCAGCGATACGGGCTTCAATCAGCATTAATACGTACTGTAGAACCCAGAGTGAACAGACCACCCCATTAAACAGACCACCCCATTAAACAGACCACCCCATTAAACAGACCACCCCATTAAACAGACCAACCCATTAAACAGACCAACCCATTAAACAGACCAACCCATTAAACAGACCAACCCATTAAACAGACCAACCCATTAAACAGACCACCCCTGTAAGTTGGTTACCCCATTAAACAGACCACCCCATGAAGTGGGACACCCCATTAAGTGGACCACCCCATTAATCAGGCTACCCCAATAAGTGGGCCACCCCCATTAAGCGGGTCACCCCATTAAGTGGACCACCCCATTAAGCGGGCCACGCCAGTAAGTCAACCGCCCCATTAAGTGGCCCACCCCATCAAGTGGGCCAACCCAGTAAGTCAACCACCCCAGTAAGTCAACCACCCCAGTAAGTAGATCATCATAAATTACAACAGAATCCCGCATTTCATGCTTATTTCACCCCTTTATAAGATGATATACCACAATGTGGACTACTTTCGTTTACACCAAATGGTGGTCTATATAGCAGGGTTCTACTGTATGTACGACTATACCAAAAGGTGGTCTGTATAACGGGGTTATACTGTACTACCAGAAGGTGGTCTGTATAACGGGGTTCTACTGTATATACGACTATACCAGAAGGTGGTCTGTATAACAGGGTTCTACTGTATACACATGCCTGAAGTGAGTTGTGTTATTCTGTCAGACGGGACACGGTCTGTCTTGTGGACGATGCCGCTCTTGTTCCTCTTGAAGCATTTCTTTTGGCTATAGATTTTACCAATTATTATTTTTGCCAAGTTTTGTTCCTAGTATATATATCCATGGCAAGTTATGGCAGAAGTGTATACATGTGTCTAGTTGTCGCTATTTATTCTAGCATTTGTTTATTTTATGAACCAGGGTAATAGTAATAATATATTCTTCAATTTTTTGTCTTTACCTTTAGTGCTTATCTTAAGTAATGATAACGGTTTGTGTTCGTTGATAAACTTGGCAGATATTGACAGTACCACATTTTCACTTTGGCAGACCGCCATGTCTCCATGCTGAGAGGGTAAAGGTTCTGTCAAACGGGTATCCCAGTATTATATCCACACTCAGACGGTCAGGGCGATGCACAGACAAACAGTGAGACTTCCGCCTCATCAGGCGCGACACTCATTCAGTTCTCATACGGGTCCTGAAAGGCACGTAAAGATGTCTATTATCTTAATACAAAGTTTCAATTATGAGCCTATAGAACTCTGTATGGACATACCCGGAACAAAGCGATATGTTTAATGATCCGCCTAATACAAAGTGTCCATAGTAGACCTATAGGAACTCTGTATGGACATACCCGGAACAAAGCGATATGTTTAATGATCCACCTAATACAAAGTGTCCATAGTAGACCTATAGGAACTCTGTATGGACATAACCGGAACATAGCGATATGTTTAATGATCCACCTAATACAAAGTGTCCATAGTAAACCTATAGGAACTCTGTATGGACATACCCGGAACATACAGATATGTTTTATTATCCACCTAATACAAAGTGTCAATAGTAAACCTATAGGAACTCTGTATGGACATACCCGAAACATAGCGATATGTTTAATGATCCACCTAATACAAAGTGTCCATAGTAAACCTATAGGGACTCTGTATGGACATACCCGGAACATAGCGATATGTTTTATTATCCACCTAATACAAAGTGTCCATAGTAAACCTATAGGGACTCTGTATGGACATACCCGGAACATAGCGATATGTTTTATTATCCACCTAATACAAAGTGTCCATAGTGCGATATGGGATTTCTCCCTCCACCTCTCTGCCAGTTTGTTTTGGGAGATTCCATTCTCTCATAATTTTTCTTGTATCTTTTCTCTCTCAATATTATGTATGTATCCAGCAATGATTTCTAACATCAAACCACTTCACCACCGACCGACTTCTTACCGGCCGAGTTGTCTATCGGCCGGTGGGAACTCTCTTGAGACAGCTGGGAATGTGTTGAATCCTCCGACTTCTTTTCTACTTCATCTCTTGACATATGGCAGGATACCATAACAGGCAGTTTGCAGCTTAGTTTATTTCGTTTTTGATGTAATTTGGATGCACAAGTCGATGGCTTTTCTTCTAATTTCCATGAGTTTTCTGTTGTTGTTTTTTTGTGAGGTGCATTCACAGCTTATTCACCACTGCTCTTCATCGATTGCTTGCCTTGTCTTTTGACAATAAAGTACTAGCTGTACAGTGCTGCACACAACTTGGAAAAAGTATTATCTACAAATTGGTTGTCAGCGCGGTTGTAATCCATACTAAAAAAAAAGGGTAAACTATATTTATGACGTTATATTAGAGAGAGAAAAACGTGTGGTTGGTATTTTATGTGAAAAAAGAAATTCTCATCATAGAATAAAAATCGCGATATTTTGTTGATAAACTGACCCCCCTCACTCTCCCCCCCACACACATTGCCTCTCCACCTGTGGTAGGAGAGTGTAAGTAAGCCGAACCTGCCGCCATGTTTGACATAGATGTAATGCATTATATCATAACTACACTCAGGGGTAGTTTTCACTTAGGTGAAGGCCAATTCGATTCAGGGTATTCTACTAAATAATAATATACATACTTATATAAATATATATATATATACACTTGTACACACATTTATGTCTACCCTCCTTTGTCCATGTACTTCTTGTTTTTAGATTCAGGTCCGTACACCTCCAGAAGGTGTGCGCTTATGACAAGAAGAAACATTGATGTGTTTTATGCTAATATATTCAGAATTATTATTGTTGTTATACAGAATGAACTAACTGATGTGTGAATGAACAGGGATGTCTATTTATTAGGCCCCCTTTTACAGTTTCCACCTGAAAAGCATTCCAAGGGGAGGAATTCGCGCCAAAAAAACTCGTCGAGTTTCAGCAGACGACAATTACAAGGGTCCGTTCATCACAGTGTGATGAAATATAAGTAATACTGCCCTCCGTACCATGTGACTTGCTGACAAAACGCGAGTCGTAAAATGGCGTTTTTAATTATTTCCAGGTATATAGTAATAAGGAGACAAAGTGAGTGTCACTGAATTACATCTGTTCCTTCTTGTTTTGCTCGGAAATATTTCGCCTCGTTCTTCGAACTCGGAGAACATTTCCTATACAAAACAGCGCAGTAGAGATTCCATTCAGCCACACTAACCGAGTCTCCCTATAGTACCCGGGCAGGATATGATGACCCCCCCTGGCGGGAATCCGTAGTACCTTGCCGATGCTGATGGTCAGTCTCTAATTTGACTGGACATCATAAATGTATATCTACTGGAATCTTGTATAACTTGTGTGCACGGGCATATTGTGTATGTACTGGAATATCTTGTGTGCACAGGCATATCTTGTAGGCACAGGCATGTCCTGCATGGAGTGTGTGGCTCTATATGATGATACAAAGGTGGTTTGTACCTCTCCTGGCCTGTGCCATTGGTAGCTGTCAAGTGTTGGATCTTCAGTTGTTTTTTGCTGTTGCCATGGTTACGGCCCAGGCGGTCACGTGACGGTTATACACACATTGTCAACAGATCTATCAGAATGTAGTTTCGTATATCTTTTCTCCCATTTGTGATGTGACAGAATGGAAAATAAATGGTTTCAATAGTACAGCTTATTTTTGTTGTTTTCCTCTGTGTTTCTTGTATAAAGCAGAATTCAATTAGAATTAGAATGCATAGTAATTGATTGATCCCTCTTCAATTTTCCTGTCAGGAGACAAAGTTTAGTGAGTCTGCAAAGTAAAGGTAAATGAGTGAAGTGTAAAGTGAAGACTGATGAGAGTTTATTGACTTGGTGATGAAATTAGGAATAAGGTAAATATAGGAGACAGAGCCATTGTTAGTTCAACTTCATGAAACAGTCACTAGGTGGTCGGGGGACAGAACCTGTATTCTGGCTCTTTGTTCTTACCATATTCAACTGCCTTTCAAGGTTTTACCATGGTTCTGTTGACTCTCTACTCCCTTCCCAGAGCAGGAAGATATAATGATAAAACCCAGAACATCTTGTTTTTCACATTGAAGACTTTTTATACATATGTGAGCAAGGCTAGAGTTGTGACATTTCCCTATTATCACTCACTTTTTTTGCACCTCCATTAGTGAAGAACACCTACTCGGGGGGGGGGGGGGGGGGCGTCATGGCAGCGCCCATGGATCATAGGCTATTGGCCATATAGTATGGGTCATCATTTTACAAAAAGGCAATATATATCATCATTATGCAAATAAACAATTAAGATTATCATATTGCAAATAAGCGATATATAGATTATCATTATGTAGATAAAAAATATAGATTATCATCATGGAAATAAACAATAAAGATCATCATTATGCAAACAAGCGATATAGATTATCATTATGTAGATTAAAAATATGGATTATCATCATATAAATAAATGATATAGATTATCATTATGCAAATAAGCGATATAGATCAAGATGATATAAATAAACAGTATAGATTATCCTGATTTAAATAAACAATAAAGATCATCATGATGTATATAAACAATATAGATCATCATTATGCAAATAAGCGATATAGATCAAGATGATGTAAATAACAATATAGATCATCATGATGTAAATAAGCAATAAAGATCATCATGATGTAAATAAACAATATAGATCACCAACAATGTTTAATTTCATCTCGGGAGAATGTGACACCATTAAGAAGGTGGAGTTTCCCAGGGCGCGGTGCTGGGACCTTTATTGGCTATATTGGCTCAAGATTTAACACATCACGAAGGAACACATCACGACCCTGGCCGAGAGGTAGGGTAAGAGTAAAGCATACAACTTGAATAGGTATTTATCCACTTACAGTTGACATATGTGCGTACTTAATGAACTTAAAATTCTAACTAGCAATTGCTTCAGTTAAGGCTAACAGGAATAATCATACAACTTCAGTTCACCATCATCCCATAATTATGTAACAAGGACCTAACGAGAAACCACTGTACAACAGGAAGAACTAGCGTTCAGCTAGATGTTGGCAATAAAGCAATTAACAAAAATATATATATATGTATTCTTTATAAATGTCAGGTCCCAATATCAATGATTATAACATAAGTATATGTGGATAATGAATAGTAGTAGATAATTAGATAATAATAATAATAATAATGATAATAATAATCATAAACAGCTGATTGGGCGTTTGACAATGGTTTATTAAATCATTACTGCCGTCTCAAAGAAAACATTTGAAGAGACTCTGACCTGTGTACAGATAAATGGGACTAGTCTGAGGTGAAGATTGGCCACCTGTATGTGGTGGCGCCACCTGTATGTGGTGGCGCCACCTGTATGTGGTGGCGCCACCTGTATGTGGTGGCGCCACCTGTATGTGGTGGAGCCACCTGTATGGAGAGTACCGTCTCACACCTGTAGGTGGCCTTTCTATATTTATAGTAGAATACGTTGTGTGTTTGTATTCTTTCCATAAACGGTATTTGTGATGTTATGGGAAAGTGATATCGTGTCCGGACGGCTGTGTAATAATGATAAGTGGTAAAAAGTAGGCCGAAATAGTAAAATAAATCGAGTCAGATCTGCTAGAAATAGATAAATGGACTAAGCTTAATAAAATAAGGATATATTATAAAAGAAAGGACAAAATTCATATGGGTAGATGATTAAAAGGTTTAAATGGAAAAAGAGTTGTAAATATGGGTAATGAAAAACTTAATGCAGTAGCAACGTAGAAATATTTGGGTGTGGTTTTAGACAATGAACTGAAATTTAATGCATAAATAGATCAAGTGAGCAGCATTGCTAATGGAAAAAAATTCCAACTGGCTAAAATACTATACTTATTCACACTCAATAAAGATGTGCTTTATTACAGCGGACTTGCACGGGCTATATACATCGCCTAGAGGTTAGAGTGGTCACAGTGAACTTCCAGCGTGCTTCCAGAAAACTATCCCTTCACTATCTGCATGCTATTCACTGTGATAGTGAGAACAGAACAGGGGAGCCAGTGTCTCAGGGTCTTAGAGGTGTGCCCAGCTGACCATGACCAATCACTCAAGACCAAAATACCTTGCAAATCTGGGTGCAAGTGGGTTACAGAAAACTGTACATTGACTGAATGTAACACAAACATTTTAATTGTTATTCATTTATAATTGCACGCTCATTCATCAGTGATGAACATGCTATTTGCTGCTGGTTCTGTACCTGTATATGATGTTTATATTTGTTAAATGTAACACATGTATGGAAGATCGCTTAACAACACGCGAATGGACTGCTTGTCATAAAATAAACTTTAGATTATAAAAATACACAACACATCTAACAGACGTGAGAAATACACAACACACTCCGCTAAGAGATGTGAGAAATACACAACAAACCTCTCTAAGGGATGTGAGAAATACACGACACACTCCTCTAAGGGATGTGAGAAATACACAACAAACCCCTCTAAGAGATGTGAGAAATACACAATACACTCCTCTAAGAGATGTGAGAAATACACAACAAACCCCTTTAAGAGATGTGAGAAATACACAACAAACACCGCTAAGAGATGTGAGAAATACACAACAAACCCCTTTAAGAGATGTGAGAAATACACGACAAACCCCTCTAAGAGATGTGAGAAATACACAACACACTCCGCTAAGAGATGTGAGAAATACACAACACACTCCGCTAAGAGATGTGAGAAATACACAACACACTCCGCTAAGAGATGTGATAACAGGAGTAACATTTGACAGATTAAAAACGAGGTTGTTTCTCACTGAGAATGTTGACTAGAACGACACCTGGTGGGATTACAGGTGAACTAATCTTACTCTGCTTCACACACAGTCCACTAGATGGCAGCAGCACGCATTCTGCTGCATTGTGTATGACGACCACTAGGTGGCACACCAGACAGCATCATACACCAACACACACACCACCTGGTGTTTAATATCAACACCTTCACCCACACACACACCACCTGGTGTTTAATGTCAACACCTTCACCCACACACACACCACCTGGTGTTTAATGTAAACACCTTCACCCACACACACACACACCACCTGGTGTTTAATATCAACACCTTCACCCACACACACACCACCTGGTGTTTAATGTCAACACCTTCACCCACACACACTCCACCTGGTGTTTAATGTCAACACCTTCACCCACACACACACCACCTGGTGTTTAATGTCAACACCTTCACCCACACACACACCACCTGGTGTTTAATGCCAACACCTTCACCCACACACACTCCACCTGGTGTTTAATGCCAACACCTTCACCCACACACACACCACCTGGTGTTTAATATCAACACCTTCACCACACACACCACCTGGTGTTTAATATCAACACCTTCACCCACACACACCACCTGGTGTTTAATGTCAACACCTTCACACACACACACCACCTGGTGTTTAATATCAACACCAACACCTTCACACACACACACACCACCTGGTGTTTAATATCAACACCTTCACCACACACACACCACCTGGTGTTTAATATCAACACCTTCACCCACACACACACACCACCTGGTGTTTAATATCAACACCTTCACCACACACACACCACCTGGTGTTTAATATCAACACCTTCACCACACACACCACCGCCTGGTGTTTAATATCGACACCTTCACCCACACACACACCACCTGGTGTTTAATATCAACACCTTCACCACACACACACACCACCTGGTGTTTAATGTCAACACCTTCACCCACACACACTCCACCTGGTGTTTAATATCAACACCTTCACCCACACACACACACCACCTGGTGTTTAATATCAACACCTTCACCACACACACACACCACCTGGTGTTTAATGTCAACACCTTCACCCACACACACTCCACCTGGTGTTTAATATCAACACCTTCACCCACACACACACACCACCTGGTGTTTAATATCAACACCTTCACCTACACACACACCACCTGGTGTTTAATATCAACACCTTCACCCACACACACACACACCACCTGGTGTTTAATGTCAACACCTTCACACACACACACCACCTGGTGTTTAATATCAACACCTTCACCCACACACACTCCACCTGGTGTTTAATGTCAACACCTTCACCCACACACCCCACCTGGTGTTCAATGTCAACACCTTCACCCACACACACACCACCTGGTGTTTAATATCAACACCTTCACCCACACACACACCACCTGGTGTTTAATATCAACACCTTCACCCACACACACACCACCTGGTGTTTAATGCCAACACCTTCACCACACACACACCACCTGGTGTTTAATATCAACACCTTGACCCACACACACACCACCTGGTGTTTAATGTCAACACCAACACACACACTCCACCTGGTGTTTAATGTCAACACCTTCACCCACACACACACACCACCTGGTGTTTAATGTCAACACCTTCACCCACACACACACACCACCTGGTGTTTAATGTCAACACCTTCACCCACACACACACCACCTGGTGTTTAATGTCAACACCTTCACCCACACACACACCACCTGGTGTTTAATGTCAACACCTTCACACACCCACACACACCACCTGATCCCCTCCCCTCTCCCCCTTCCCTCCTTCACCCACACACTCTCTCTCCCCTTCCCTCCTCCACCCACACACTCCCCTCTCCCCCTTCCTTCCTCCACCCACACACTCCCCTCTCCCCCTTCCCTCCTTCACCCACACACTCCCCTCTCCCCCTTCCCTCCTTCACCCACACACTCCCCTCTCCCCCTTCCCTCCTTCACCCACACACTCCCCTCTCCCCTTCCCTCCTTCACCCACACACTCCCCTCTCCCCCTTCCCTCCTTCACCCACACACTCCCCTCTCCCCCTTCCCTCCTTCACCCACACACTCCCCTCTCCCCCTTCCCTCCTTCACCCACACACTCCCCTCTCCCCCTTCCTTCCTCCACCCACACACTCCCCTCTCCCCCTTCCCTCCTTCACCCACACACTCCCCTCTTCCCCTTCCCTCCTTCACCCACACACTCCCCTCTCCCCCTTCCCTCCTTCACCCACACACTCCCCTCTCCCCCTTCCTTCCTCCACCCACACACTCCCCTCTCCCCCTTCCCTCCTTCACCCACACACTCCCCTCTTCCCCTTCTCTCCTTCACCCACACACCCCCCTCTCCCCTTCTCTCCTCCACCCACACACTCCCTCTTCCCCCTTCACTCACCCAAGTATATATATATATATGTATATATATATGTATATATATATATATATATATATACTTGGCCAGCTGGGACCGTGCCACTGCTCTATCCGCTGTCTCCATCTCACCCCAGATGCTTTGATGAGGTTCCTCCTCTTCCTGTTACAAGGACTCGGCTTGGAGCTCTAATCACAGTCCAGGGGTCGCTTTTCTGTGGGGCCTAATCCCAGGTCTTGACGCCAGGCCTATAGGCTCACATTTTAGGCAGGATAGCTACTGCCATTTTGTCAGATGCACTGTGGGATAGCGCTTTGGGGTTCATCGTTCCCAGATACAAGTAGACCCTCAGTCAATTCAGTGGGTTTTGGTATAAAACAATGTAAATTGGCCAGCTGGACTCATATCACTCTCACTTAAAATTGCGACACAGACTCTGTATCGCTATTTGTTATATTCTGTATTTACTCTTTATCCTACCCCTAATAAAAAACACCATAGGCTTAACATTGGGTCACTGTATTTGGTCTGGAGTTCAGAAAAATGAAAAATATCGCTCTAGTGGGATACACTTGACAAATGACGTCATTTGTTAATGTAGAAGTAATTTAGACGGGAGGGGTAGGATAAATTCTAAACCAGACTCGAGTTAGTCATGTTATTGTTCATCGCACTCTGGCAAGATCACGTATTACTGCTCTCGGCTTCGCCTCCCGCAATAATTCGCGATGTTGCCGTCGTGCGATAAACAACAACACAACTAACTCTTGTTTGGTTTCTCCATAGTATCACTATTTGTTATATTCTGTATTTACTTTGTATTGCTATTTGTTATATTCTGTATTTACTTTGTATCACTATTTGTTATATTCTATATTTACTTTGTATCGCTATTTGTTATAATCTGTATTTACTTTGTATCGCTATTTGTTATAATCTGTATTTACTCTGTATCGCTATTTGTTATATTCTGTATTTACTCTGTATCACTATTTGTTATGATCTGTATTTACTTTGTATCGCTATATGTTATAATCTGTATTTACTTTGTATCGCTATTTGTTATAATCTGTATTTACTTTGTATCGCTATATGTTATATTCTGTATTTACTTTGTATCGCTATTTGTTATAATTTGTATTTACTCTGTATCGCTATTTGTTATATTCTGTATTTACTTTGTATCGCTATTTGTTATATTCTGTATTTACTGTATGTCATAACTCCATGATGACAATTAATTGATAACAATGACAATTGATGATCACATTGCTGTTTAGAAATTGAACTTGGCCAACAAGAAAACTCTGGTCAGGAAGTTGGACAAGCGAGGTGTGGATGGTGGCTGTGGGGGTGTGGATGGTGGCTGTGAGGTGTGGATGGTGGTTGTGGATGGTGGCTGTGGGGGGTGGATGGTGGCTGTGAGGTGTGGATGGTGGCTGTGGGGGTGTGGATGGTGGTTGTGGATGGTGGCTGTGGATGGTGGCTGTGGGGGTTTGGATGGTGGCTGTAGATGTGGCTGTGGATGGTGGCTGTGGATGGTGGCTGTGAGGTGTGGATGGTGGCTGTGAGGTGTGGATGGTGGCTGTTGGCTGTGGATGGTGGCTGTGGATGGTGGCTGTGGGGGTGTGGATGGTGGCTGTGGGGGTGTGGATGGTGGCTGTGGAGGTGTGGATGGTGGCTGTGGAGGTGTGGATGGTGGCTGTGGGGTGTGGATGGTGGCTGTGGGGGTGTGGATGGTGGTTGTGGATGGTGGCTGTGGGATGGTGGCTGTGAGGTGTGGATGGTGGCTGTTGGGTGTGGATGGTGGCTGTGGGGGTGTGGATGGTGGCTGTGGGGTGTGGATGGTGGCTGTGGGGGTGTGGATGGTGGCTGTGGGGTGTGGATGGTGGCTGTGGGGTGTGGATGGTGGCTGTTGGGTGTGGATGGTGGCTGTGGGGGTGTGGATGGTGGCTGTGGGGTGTGGATGGTGGCTGTGAGGTGTGGATGGTAGCTGTGGGGGTGTGGATGGTGGCTGTGAGGTGTGGATGGTGGTTGTGGGGGTGTGGATGGTGGTTGTGGATGGTGGCTGTGGATGGTGGTTGTGGATGGTGGCTGTGAGGTGTAGATGGTGGCTGTTGGGTGTGGATGGTGGCTGTGGGGTGTGGATGGTGGCTGTTGGGTGTGGATGGTGGCTGTTGGGTGTGGATGGTGGCTGTGGGGGTGTGGATGGTGGCTGTGAGGTGTGGATGGTGGCTGTGAGGTGTGGATGGTGGCTGTGAGGTGTGGATGGTGGTTGTGGGGGTGTGGATGGTGGTTGTGGATGGTGGCTGTGGATGGTGGCTGTGGATGGTGGCTGTGGGGGTGTGGATGGTGGTTGTGGATGGTGGCTGTGGATGGTGGCTGTGGATGGTGGCTGTGGATGGTGGCTGTGGGGGTGTGGATGGTGGTTGTGGATGGTGGCTGTGGATGGTGGCTGTGGATGGTGGCTGTGGGGGTGTGGATGGTGGCTGTGGGGTGTTGATGGTGGCTGTGAGGTGTGGATGGTGGGTGTGGAGGTGTGGATGGTGGCTGTGAGGTGTGGGTGGTGGCTGTGAGGTGTGGATGGTGGCTGTGAGGTGTAGATGGTGGCTGTTGGGTGTGGATGGTGGCTGTGGGGTGTGGATGGTGGCTGTTGGGTGTGGATGGTGGCTGTTGGGTGTGGATGGTGGCTGTGGGGGTGTGGATGGTGGCTGTGAGGTGTGGATGGTGGCTGTGAGGTGTGGATGGTGGCTGTGGATGGTGGCTGTGGAGGTGTGGATGGTGGCTGTGAGGTGTGGATGGTGGTTGTGGATGGTGGCTGTGGGGTGTGGATGGTGGCTGTGAGGTGTGGATGGTGGCTGTGAGGTGTGGATGGTGGCTGTTGGCTGTGGATGGTGGCTGTGGATGGTGGCTGTGGATGGTGGCTGTGGGGGTTTGGATGGTGGCTGTGGGGGTGTGGATGGTGGCTGTGAGGTGTGGATGGTGGCTGTTGGGTGTGGATGGTGGCTGTGGATGGTGGCTGTGGGGTGTGGATGGTGGCTGTGAGGTGTGGATGGTGGCTGTGGATGGTGGCTGTGAGGTGTAGATGGTGGCTGTTAGGTGTTGATGGTGGCTGTGGTGGTGTGGATGGTGGCTGTGGAGGTGTGGATGGTGGCTGTGGGGTGTGGATGGTGGGTGTGAGGTGTGGATGGTGGCTGTGGATTAAGTCTCAGGGATTTGAGACTTAAGGGTGTCACACGAGGAGACTATGTAACAGCAAATAATCCCAGGAAAATTGTCTCAGACAAACCCTGCTGAAGGTACACGAGTCTCTCGTGTGAATCCCACTTAAGACGACTTGCGGTGAATAATGGCAGTTCCCGACGACATATACTGCGGTCTCACAGAGACGCCTACATATATGTATCTATATATATATATATATAAATATATATATATATATATATATCTATATATATATATATATATATATATATATATATATATATATAGATAGATACATATATATATATATATATATATGATATGATATAAAGTACTTTCCATTATTCACTATTTTAAAACAGAAGTGAAAAGGTTTCATGAAATAAATAAGAAAACATTCATCAAATTATCCTGTTCTCAACCATTTACAGTTGTTCACTTTCTCTGGTGGTTAGCATGTATCTTATTCAATGTATTCTCTGCCTGTGACTGTTGGAAGTTCAATGAATATCCCGACGACCTACGACGACCTACGGCCCCATAGGCCTAATGCTATTTGTAATCCAAGTCGACTTACCATTCACAATCCCAACGACCTAAGGCGGGCTACGTTCAATTACGGCCACTTACGGCAGTCACCACGGTTGTAAACCACGGGGGGGGGGGGGGGGGTACCGGGACTGCCGTGGCAGAATTTTTGACAGTCAGAAATTCTGCCGCAACTATCCCGGCAACACGCCGGCAGTCAAGTCGACTTACGATTCACACCCACGTCGAGATACGACGGGTTACGAAGTACAAGTTACGTTGAGGTTGCCGGGACTGCCGGGGAGATGGTGGAAACCTAGCACTATGGAAGTTTAAAGCCCGAGCTCGTATCCCATCGAGTTTGAATCGTGTAGTAATTCACAAGGCGAAGCCACGAGATGGGATCTGACCCTAAACTGGAACAGATTTCTGAATTTATCTCACCCTTCATATTGACTAATGGCTAATCTTTGTGACATAATCCCCCATTGGATCTTTTTCCTAAATATCTCATGAGCGTTGGGTACGAATTCCCAATGTTAAATCCATGGAGAAATATTATATGGAAACAGGGTTACTGTGGCTGTACTTGATAAATACTTGGTAAAATTGACGACATAACGAACCAATGCCGCAGGCAGAGGTTCGTTTTATCGTCAATTTTACCAAGTATTTATCACGTACAGACACAGTATGCCTGTTTTCGTATTATTATATACCTTAAAATATCCAATTTTTAACTTTAGCACATGCCCCGTACGCCCAATACATACCCCGTGCGTCACCTAGGTGTCGTACAGATATAAACACGACATGGGTAGGAGCGGGCCGTATGTGTAGGACATAGTACCACAGGTATATAATAATATCAAGAGACGTCACGAGTTTCAGTCTGAGTTTATTTATGCCACACATTTTGTTGGCTCCATAATTTCACGAGTCGAAGACGAGTGACATTATATCAAAGACGTCACAAGTTTGAGTCTGAGTTTATTTATGTCACGCATTTTCTCGGCTCCATAATTTCACGAGTCGAAGACGAGTGACATTACAGAGCCAACAAAATGCATGGCATAAATAAGCTCAAACTCAAACGAGTGGCGTCTAGATTTTATCCTACCCCGTTTCCATATTTTTTCAGTATCAGAAAATAGTGGCATAAACAACACTTAATGTCACTACCCGTGACATAATCGAATCCCATGTTAAGCCTATAGCGTTTTTTATTAGGGGTAGGATAATACCAGGGGATAACATGGCTAAACTTTTACCAGGGGTGAGATAAAGGGAAGGATGCCATCATGTCACTCCGCGCTCAATGAATCCCGGTCACAGACGATGTCAACATCATCATTTCTCTCCACGTCCATCAAATAAAACAAAAACAGAGATTAATTAGGGCGGAGGTGTTGCGTGGTCACACACAGTGCCATACTCTCACGAGAGGTGTGAATGAAGTGTGTACGCACAGTTTTCTCTCATTAATAAGTAATCAGGTATCACTCATTATCACGCTCATTATCACGCTCATTATTAAACGCACTCATTAGCGGCACTGAGAGGGGTAATACTGACCGTAGGCAATATATCAGGGAGATGTATCATCGTAAAACTGGATGAGGTTTAATCTTGGCCACCGTATTCCACGACTGGGGTTTGGCATAGTGATTTCACGAGGCGAAGCAGAGTGAAGTCCGGAGCCAAAACTCCAGGAGTGGAATGCGATGGCCAAGATTAAAACGAATCAGGTTTTGATTTTATCCTACCCTGTCTCCTCGATTTTGTAATATTACATGATAATAATTCTGTATGCCAATAGTGGCATATAAAACTCCGTATGCCAGTCAGCGTGGCATACGGAAACTCAATGTTAAGTCTATGGGATTTTATATTAGGGGTAGGATAAATACACAATATTACCATGATTCTGATCTGAGTTGTTGACACTAGTAAATAGCGAGGAGCAATAGCGAGGAGTACTGCATAGCCGTATTATCCTATAGGAGAATACGGCTTTCCGTATTCCACTCAGTTGTGGTCTGTAGACTCTATAGGCTTTGTATGGTAACTCCCTATTAGTTGGGTAATAAAAACACAATACTACCATGATTTCGATCTGAGTGGCCGTATTCTCCGCGTAGTTGTCGCGTAGTAAAACTCCGAGCGATAGCTACAATTTGAAATGCCCAAATCGTAGCCCATCGGCAGGTCTCCGATAGTTCCAAATCGTGGACATGGTTTGTAATCGTAGAGCGTAGAAAAAACATACTACTATCGGTACTATCGGCTGGGTGTCAGAATGGACACAGACGATACCAGATGATGCTTGTTTTATACTTATTTTCACCATAATTTAACAAGAATCAGCTAGAGATTGGAACATGCTACGATCAGACGATCTCCAGACGACACCCCTTAGCGTTTACACTAGATGAAGTCATCAGGGGGTACAAAATGGCAGAATCGCCGGCCAGAATTGTGTCCAATTTTTTCAGTCCCCCTTTTCTATTCAAGTAAAGTCCAATGCCCATCTACCGATTTCGGAACATTCATTAACCTTTGTCGGCGACAAACGGACGGTAATTTGTCTCAGCCAAAGCATCCTAACAGAGTCGGCCGTTGTCGGTAGATGTAGGACAGCTAGGCAAGGGTGAGCCACCGATTAGTGAACCACCTCCTTCAGACGTCCTTTTTGTCGCCGACAAGTTGTGGTTTACATGTTCCAAAATCGGTGGCGAAAGGTTTATCAACATGTTGATAAATCTAGTCCCCGACAAAGGAAAGTTGGTAAATGGGCCTTGAGAACTGGTAAGTGAAATGTTTTATCGGATATTTCTCGGGGCAATTGCCGAGGCAATTAGTCAGGAATAATCTTAAGAGAATTAAAATGTGCGCGGTCCATAACTATCAAAAATGTCCATAACTTTCAATAATGCCTTGGTTTAAGACTTACGGACATTAATCATGTCCATAACTATCAAAATGTCCATAAGTATAAAAAAAAATGTCCATGACTATCAAAACCTGCAGGGTTAAACAAATGCATTCCCACATTTGAGTTACTTCGTTACTTACCATTATTTTTTAAGGATGTGTCATACATAATCGTATCTCTGTCGGTAAGTGTAGACTGATTTGCTTAGGACTTATACCCACCATCCCCCCCCCCCCCTCTCCTCGAGGGGTTACGTAATTTGCCTGCGACAAGTTCACCAACTCCTATACGATTTGGGAACTAATCGTTCATTCCTTAATCGGTAGATGGGCATCGGGCTTAAGGATACAAGAACGGTTTACACTCAAAGGCGGGCCTGGGGCACTTTTACATTGGAAGGCGAGCGTTTAAAAGAGTTGGAGAACTAGGACTTTGACCAAAACGAGTTGCTTTCTGTATCTCACCCCTGTACACACTAACAGAATGGAGGACACATTGGATATATGACGTCATAACCCATGGAGAACGGATAGTGATACCCCCAGGGGCATGGGAAACGTGTTCGCGATGTCAAGCCTATAGGACAGAAATAAGGGTGAGATAAAAAGATATATACAGTAGAACCCCGCCTAACGGACACCCCGCGAAAGCGGCCACCCCGCGTTAGCGGACACTTTTGCTCGGAACGGAAATTTTTCCCTCTATTAGATGTTTATTTTAACCCCGTGTAAGCGGTCACACCGCGTAAGCGGGCACCCTGCGTAAGCGGACAGTTATTTCGGTACGAAAAGGCCTAAAACCCCGTGTAAGCGGCCACCTCCAACGGACACCCTACCCAAAATGGATTAATCTGTCTTTTTTCAGTGTTTATTAGTATATTCATAGAAAAAAGATTTTGTAATTCAAGGTTTAATACCTTCGGACCCAATTAAGATATCAGAAAATGGATTTCATATCTATTATCGCCTCTGTCTGCCCTACTTATCGGTATATAACACATATATATTGGACTGGGGGAAACTTGAAAACCCAGCGTAAGCGGCCACCCCGCGTAAGCGGACACTTTGGCCCGGAACGGAGGGTGACCGCTTACGCGGGGTTTTACTGTACTCTTATATTAAACGACCTAACCATGCTGTACAAGCTACAAAATAATTACCTGTTCGTACGGAACGAGGTGTCTACGCCGAGTTCCATACAAACAAAATCATAATCGAGTTTGCAAAAAAGGAGTTGGAGTTCCTGAACAATGCAGTATTTTTTTCTCATATTTTTCATATGAATTTTTATCAACATCTTCTGAAACCCTTGTTTCTTTTTGCAGATTTAATTGATTAACAAAGGATCAATAATGTACCAGGACCAGTAACACTACAAGTTGAATCATCAATTGTTTATTTCTCTGCATAGAATGGTCTTCATATCTATATACACAATATTTTGATGATAATTTTCACCAGTGAGTTTTATCAATCTTATTGGACTATTCCCGAAAACCTTTTACAAATCGCTTTGACCATCTACAATTACCACAATAAAAACTCATATATCCAAGAGCTGTCGAAGTACTATGAAGAAATGGTTTCGATGATATCTTACACATGCAAGCCATGAATATATTGTTATAGCTGAGAACCTTATCATTCATGTTCCAGTTCTCATAGAGAAGGGTGTGTTGATCCACTTTAGACCAATATTTATGTATTTAGTGAGGCTAAAATTAGGAACACGAGAAGTACAAAGAGCTAACACATCTATGGGTGCGCACGTTTTCCAAGAGTCAGGAGGCGGTTCTGCTTGCCTTCATCATCATTTATCAAGTCTGAAAGAATGCTTAGGGCATTGTTCACCGATAAAGGGGCACGCTTGCCCAGGGTTAGTAGGCGGTTCGGTCGTGCTTCATCCCGATTTACTAAGTCAGAGAGAACGCTCAGGGCATTGTTTACCGATAAGGGAGCACGCTTTCCCAAAGCTAGGAGAGGATTTCCCTCGGAGCCTCTTCCTCCATGATAAAGGTCTGACAGAACACTCAGCGGCTGATTCACTGACAATGCTTTCCGTTTTCCAAGGGTCAATAGTGGATTATGCCTGGCCCTACTTCTGAGAAGACCAGACAGTGCATTCAGTGGTTGATTGACCGAGAGATCAGCACGCTTTCCAAGAGAAAGTAATGGATTATCTCTTCTTTGGGAGCTGTACAGACCAGAGAGAACATGGAGGGGTTGGTTTACAGATAAAGGTGCCCGTTTGTTCATGTCAGTGTCATCTCCATCGAAATTGTCATTGGTTCTTTTTCCGAGTGTTAGCAGAGGATTCTCATAGCGACCATTACCACCAGAAACCATGTCTGACAGAACACTTAAAGGTTGATTAACAGATAGCCGTGCACGTTTACCTAGAGCGAGAAGTGGGTTATTTTCATTGTTTCTACTTTTGTACATACCAGCCAGTACACTTGCAGCCTGGTTCACTGATAGAGGTGCTCGTTTAATTCCTGTATCTATGAGATTGTCTCCAAGATCAGCATCATCCTCACGTTTTCCGAGGGCGAGGAGAGGGTTCTCATGTGAGGGCCTGGATTTGTAAAAATCTGATAGCAAACTTGTTGCCTGGTTGACAGAAAGAGGTGCTCGTTTGGATTCATCGAAGGTGTGCCCATCTTCCCGCTTGCCGAGTCTGAGAAGAGGGTTGTTCCTATGTTGGTTCTTGTACATCCCAGAGAGAACTGAGAGTGGCTGGTTGATGGACAAATCGGCTCGCTTTTCGTCTTCCATGGCTGCCCTCGAGTGTCGATCTTCGGCAGTGGTGGTCGACGCCACGACCAAGCAGAGGAGAACACTGATGATCATCATCGCCATTTTGCCACCTTAATCAAGAAAAGAAAAATGGACGAAATTTGAACAATAAATTTCCAAATAAAGTTACATGAAAAACATTCATATCCCAGAGCATGCAGATGAATTTAGTCCAATCTATCAAGTTCAGAAACCATGATAAACTCCTTATGATTTTGCACAGATAACAGTATTTGATGCTCAAGCCGTAGTAACAATTCAATATGTCATTTGTCTTTAAGGCACGAGGCTGCTGGTCAGGAGTAGCCCGTCACGTGGACGGCGCCGTTTGAGTCGCCAGGCCTGGGGAGAACTGCAGGTGTTTAAACAGATTGTAGTCCCATGCTGCACGTTTTTAAAGGTTTCTTCACTCATTCATCCCTCTGTCTGTGACTGGATTACGTCATCGTGGAAACAATACTCAAGTCCCGCCAGTGTAAAGAAGTTAATAAAAACTGTCCCCTCAAGCAGGGTGACCCTTAAGCGAGGTGTCCCAGAAACGGCTAGACCCTTGTCGTGGAGTGTCATGGCGTGTCGGGAGCGTGTCGCAGAGGCCTACTATAGGAAATTTTGGTGGAGCATGCACTTCCCGATACGCCCCGACAACGTTGTCGCAGAGCACCCCTTCTCACGACAAGGCTGCGACAAGCGCCGATTGGAACTTTCTTGTCGGCTCTTGTCATAGCCTTGTGACTCAGTGACTCTTTCAAAGGCCAGACTGTTTCCATTCACCGATCTTCTGTTAGTGGACTTCAAGAAATCTATCGGTGGTTCCAGAATGCAGATCGGTGGCTAATAATCGGCTAAAGCCGGATGCCCATCTACTGATTCAGGGTTGAGCGATTAGTTCCCAAATCGTATCGGAGTCGGTGAACTTGCTCGACCGGCGGACATTGAGGAGATGGGGTGGTGGATATTAGTCCTAAGCAAATCGGTCTACTAATCGGTCTACTAATCGGTGGCTCACCCTTGCCTAGCTGTCCTACATCTACCGACTACGGCCGACTCCGTTAGGATGCCTTGGGTGAGACAAATTACCGTCCGTTTGTCGCCGACAAAGGTACATCAATGTTCCGAAATCGGTAGATGGGCATTGGACTTAATTAGAAAATGATCCTAACCCGGCGTTTACACTAGACGACTGAAAACGTGTGGACTGTAGATCGTCTGGCCAATATTGTGTATACATACACAATATTGACTGGTTTTGAGTACAAGTGGCCGTAATCTCCGAGTAGTTGACGCGTAGTAATATCCGAGGATATTACGTCGTCAACTACGAGGAGATTGCGGACACTCGTAATATAACCAGTCGTTATTGTATTTATCATACACCTTCAGGATTAATAACAAGTCTATTGCAATAAAAATGTAATTCCAGATTGCACCATAATGTCACAGCATTTTCAAGCATGAAGCTAATTCGGTGTAAACTTACGCCAATTATATAGTTCGCTATTATTCTGTGTTTTCAGTATGCATAACGTTTTACGACAGTGATTTCTGATAGTAAATGAGATTATTGTGACTGATTATAAATAATCAATATTGACTGAACATTAAATAAACTTATTTTGAAGAACATTATTATATTGTGTCTACATTTGTATATTGACATTGAGCCCTGACTAAGCATATCTTCCTAAGACACCATCCGGCCTCACACATTGAGATTGTTTGTTTAATGCTGGTGTGAGAGAGATAAAAACTCTCATTTACTCGCCGCCCGCTGCAGTACGCCGACATTGTGTTGGGAGCCGGCTGTGTCTCACTCGGACGCCACACGCGGGCAGGGATTCATTAACTTACAGGGATACGGCCAGGGTGGGTGTGTACGGGGGGGGGGGGGAGTATTGACATATCTCCACGTTAACCTACCCCTCATATATCTCCATAGACTTAACATGGTGTGACTGTATGCCACGATCCTACCCCTCATATAAATCTCCACAGACTTAACATGGTGTGACTGTATGCCACGATCCTACCCCTCATATATCTCCATAGACTTAACATGGTGTGACTGTATGCCACGATCCTACCCCTCATATATCTCCATAGACTTAACATGGTGTGACTGTATGCCACGATCCTACCCCTCATATATCTCCATAGATTTAACATGGTGTGACTGTATGCCACGATCCTACCCCTCATATATCTCCATAGACTTAACATGGTGTGACTGTATGCCACGATCCTACCCCTCATATATCTCCATAGACTTAACATGGTGTGACTGTATGCCACGATCCTACCCCTCATATATCTCCATAGACTTAACATGGTGTGACTGTATGCCACGATCCTACCCCTCATATATCTCCATAGACTTAACATGGTGTGACTGTATGCCACGATCCTACCCCTCATATATCTCCATAGACTTAACATGGTGTGACTGTATGCCACGGTAATTATCCTACCCCTCATATAAATCTCCATAGACTTAACATGGTGTGACTGTATGCCACGGTTATTATCCTACCCCTCATATAAATCTACACAGACTTAACATGGTGTGACTGTATGCCACGGTTATTATCCTACCCCTCATATAAATCTCCATAGACTTAACATGGTGTGACTGTATGCCACGGTTATTATCCTACCCCTCATATAAATCTCCATAGACTTAACATGGTGTGACTGTATGCCAAGGTTATTATCCTACCCCTCATATATCTCCATAGACTTAGCATGGTGTGACTGTATGCCATGGTTATTATCCTACCCCTCATATAAATCTCCATAGACTTAACATGGTGTGACTGTATGCCACGGTTATTATCCTACACCTCATAGATCTCCATAGACTTAACATGGTGTGACTGTATGCCACGGTAATTATCCTACCCCTCATATAAATCTCCATAGACTTAACATGGTGTGACTGTATGCCACGGTTATTATCCTACCCCTCATATAAATCTAGACAGACTTAACATGGTGTTACTTCATGCCACAGTTATTATCCTACCCCTCATATATCTCCATAGACTTAACATGGTGTGACTGTATGCCACGGTTATTATCCTACCCCTCATATATCTCCATAGACTTAACATGGTGTGACTGTATGCCACGGTTATTATCCTACCCCTAAAATATCTCCATAGACTTAACATGGTTTGACTGTATGCCACGGTTATTATCCTACCCCTCATATACCTCCATAGACTTAACATGGTGTGACTGTATGCCACGGTTATTATCCTACCGCTCATATATCTCCATAGACTTAACATAGTGTGACTGTATGCCATGGTTATTATCCTACCCCACATATAAATCTCCATAGTCTTAATATGGTGTGACTGTATGGCACGGTTATTATCCTACCCCTCATATAAATCTCCATAGACTTAACATGGTGTGACTGTATGCCACAGTTATTATCCTACCCCTCATATAAATCTCCATAGACTTAACATGGTGTGACTGTATGCCACGGTTATTATCCTACCCCTCATATATCTCCATAGACTTAACATGGTGTGACTGTATGCCATGGTTATTATCCTACCCCTAATATATCTCCATAAACTTAACATGATTAGACTGTATGCCACGGTTATTATCCTACCGCTCATATACCTCCATAGACTTAACATGGTGTGACTGTATTCCACGGTTATTATCCTACCGCTCATATATCTCCATAGACTTAACATAGTGTGACTGTATGCCATGGTTATTATCCTACCCCACATATAAATCTCCATAGTCTTAATATGGTGTGACTGTATGGCACGGTTATTATCCTACCCCTCATATAAATCTCCATAGACTTAACATGGTGTGACTGTGTGCCACGGTTATTATCCTACCCCTCATATATCTCCATAGACTTAACATGTTGTGACTGTATGCCACGGTTATTATCCTACCCCTCATATAAATCTCCATAGACTTAACATGGTGAGACTGTATGCCACGGTTATTATCCTACCCCTCATATAAATCTCCATAGACTTAACATGGTGTGACTGTATGCCAAGGTTATTATCCTACCCCTCATATATCTCCATAGACTTAGCATGGTGTGACTGTATGCCATGGTTATTATCCTACCCCTCATATAAATCTAGACAGACTTAACATGGTGTTACTTCATGCCACAGTTATTATCCTACCCCTCATATATCTCCATAGACTTAACATGGTGTGACTGTATGCCAAGGTTATTATCCTACCCCTCATATATCTCCATAGACTTAACATGGTGTGACTGTATGCCACGGTTATTATCCTACCCCTAATATATCTCCATAGACTTAACATGGTTTGACTGTATGCCACGGTTATTATCCTACCCCTCATATACCTCCATAGACTTAACATTGTGTGACTGTATGCCACGGTTATTATCCTACCGCTCATATATCTCCATAGACTTTACATAGTGTGACTGTATGCCATGGTTATTATCCTACCCCACATATAAATCTCCATAGTCTTAATATGGTGTGACTGTATGGCACGGTTATTATCCTACCCCTCATATAAATCTCCATAGACTTAACATGGTGTGACTGTATGCCACAGTTATTATCCTACCCCTCATATAAATCTCCATAGACTTAACATGGTGTGACTGTATGCCACGGTTATTATCCTACCCCTCATATATCTCCATAGACTTAACATGGTGTGACTGTATGCCACGGTTATTATCCTACCCCTAATATATCTCCATAAACTTAACATGGTTAGACTGTATGCCACGGTTATTATCCTACCGCTCATATACCTCCATAGACTTAACATGGTGTGACTGTATTCCACGGTTATTATCCTACCGCTCATATATCTCCATCGACTTAACATAGTGTGACTGTATGCCATGGTTATTATCCTACCCCACATATAAATCTCCATAGTCTTAATATGGTGTGACTGTATGGCACGGTTATTATCCTACCCCTCATATAAATCTCCATAGACTTAACATGGTGTGACTGTGTGCCACGGTTATTATCCTACCCCTCATATAAATCTCCATAGACTTAACATGGTGTGACTGTATGCCACGGCTATTATCCTACCCCTAATAAAAAACCGCCATAGACATAACATAGGGAAATTTTATGTGGCAGGCCGTGACATAAAATGTTTTTTATGCCACTAGAGTACTAACAATATATGACCAATCAGAGAGCAGGATGTCAGCTACTATGAAAAAAAGTTCTGTTGGTCATTGACTCAATATTTATCTTTTAGTAATACAAAAGCATAGACGAGGTAGGATAAATACGAAACCAAACTCGAGTTAGACTTGTCAATGTCTATGCCAGTCTGGTTAGGTCTGCTCCTCACTACACTCGGCTACGCCTCGTGTAGTAATATGCGACCTTCCCGTCGTGGCATAAACATTGTCAAGTCTAACCCTCATTTGGTTTCTACTAATTCTCAATGAGGACTTTGTATACGGTGGATAATAAACAATGGGTTGTGGTTTACTGAGTCCCCATACATTCTCAATGGGGACTTTGTATATAATAGATGATAAACAATGGGTCATGGTTTACTGAGTCCCCATACAGTAAAACCCCGCTTCCGGGACACCCCACCTAAGGGGACAGTTTGCTCGGAACAGAGACTGTCCGCTTACGCGGGGTTTTACTGTACATTCTCAATGAGGACTTTGTATATGATGGATAATAAACAATGGGTAGTGGTTTACTGAGTCTCCATACATTCTCAATGGGGAATTTGTATACGATAGATAATAAACAATGGGTCATGGTTTACTGAGTCCCCATACATTCTCGATGGGTACTTTATATACCATGGATAATAAACAATGGGTAGTGGTTTACTGAGTCCCCATACATTCTCAATGGGTACTTTGTATATGATAGATAATAAACAATGGGTCATGGTTTACTGAGTCCCCATACATTCTCGATGGGTACTTTATATACCATGGATAATAAACAATGGGTTGTGGTTTACTGAGTCCCCATACATTCTCAATGGGGACTTTGTATATGATAGATAATAAACAAAGGGTCATGGTTTACTGAGTCCCCATAGAGTAAAAAACGTTTCTGGGACACCCCGCTTAAGAGGGTACCCCACTTAAGGGAGCCACACCGCTTAAGGGTGCACCCCGCTTAAGGGGTCAGTTCGCTCGGAACAGAAACTGTGCGCTTACGCGGGGTTTTACTGTACATTCTCAATGGTATACAATGATGAAGAGTTTGCTGAGTCGCTGTACATGTTCAATTGGGTCTTCGTATACAAAGGATTATAAACAATGGGTCGTGGTTTACTGAGTCCCCATACATTCTCAATGGGGACTTCGTATACGATGGATTATGAAGAGTGACGCCACTCACACGGAAAACAGGCTCACAATGACACCACCCAGCACCCTGTAATATCACGGCGCCTCCACAATGTCCCCAGTCCAGGTTCATAGATGATCAACTGACGAAAGAGGAGTACAACAGAATTCTATATCACCATAAACCTCCGGGCGATCTACTCTTACATCATGCCTGTGGCGCTCACATTTGTAGCACAACGTTTGGCGCACTGACTCAAATTTGTCGCAATAAATCATGTTCATCATTCTAACTTGTGTTTGTCGCGCGAACTCACATTTGTCACATTAATTCATATTTGTCACCTTAACTCACATTTGCCACATAGACTCATGTTTGTTCTAATAGGTCACATAAGTCACACTAACTTATGTTTGTTGTAGTAGGTCACATTTGTCATACTAACTTATGTTTGTTATACCCATCCATGTTTGTTGCACTAGTTCACGTTTTTTGTACTATACTAGCGACTTCCTCGATTCGTATTTTGGTGCTACCACCTACCCCTCCCCCCACTCCGGCGACAACGGGAGGTACTATAGCGCCCGTTGGGCCCTCTAGCGGGTGAACGGGAAACCATCATAAGCTGAACATCCCTAATTATGTTTTCAATATGGCTAGAAATATATTCTGAGAGAAGAATGACATCCTAGTCTAGACCTACAAAAATAAAGAGCAGGTTCCGGAAATTGCTGCGTTTCTCGTTTGGTGTGTCTCCGGCTTAAGCGACCACTGACCGACTCACCTGTACGTGTGTTTGTGTGTGTGTTGTGAGGGGGACGGTCCTGGCGGCAGTGGCGGGAATCACTGACTCTCCATGTCCTCGTGTCTGTCTGTGTGTCGCGGCGGCCCGATCTCGTCTGCTCCTCACTGAGACGCTCTCCTCCCTTTATCTGGTCAACGCGCCACCTGATTGGTCCAGCCGCGTCACGTGGTTAACACTTACAGACCGCATCCCCCATCCCCGCATCCTACACGCTTACAAAATGGCGGATCCTCGGGGGTAGCATCAGGATGGATGGATTTAGAAAGAAAGCAAGGGTATCTAAAGTCCTGAGCGTTTAATATGGGTAAAATCACAGTATCTAGTTCAATCAAATGCAGCATTTGTAAAGAATAATATTTTCGAAAATTAAGTAGATAGAAATCATGAGAACTTCATAAATATTACATAACAGAACTTTTCAGGCAACATATTCTATAATTGGGGTGTCACCTGTCATTTTATTAAAGAACTTTGGCCTGAGGTCATATTTCTGCTTGAATCACTGACATTAGAAATAAGCAAGTAATACTTGATTTTCCTTCAGTCCTATCTCAGTCAAATAAATAGTGATTTGTAGATGAACCCCCAAAGGATACAACTGATAGGTTATCTTATTGATTAAATGTTATTTAGAGGTAAATATTGGCTGTTTCTAGCTATGCTATATGCCAAAAATGCAATGATATCAGAAAATCATGTTTTAGGGCTCTTTTGGACTTTTTGTCATCGGCAATAATGCCCCTGTATCTCAGAAAATATCTATCACATCCTGTCAATATAGGTATCATTTTAATTGTCTTGAAATAGCTAAGAAGATAGGGTGTTAATATAGGTCATCGCGATAGATTTTTCATCAAATCTCTGTGAAGACAGGAAGTTAACATGTTTTGGTGTTTTTTACTTAAGAAATTCCGATTTCCAATCTATGACAGGAAATCTTAGCCATAACACAGGTTTATCAAGTATATACCAACAGATAGGCCCAGATCTTAGCTTTCTAACAATGTTTTGTTTATAAAAATCGCCTTATCATTCACGACACAACAGCAATTTGCCTTTTCCAAGTTAGAAAAACTAGTTTTTTGTCCCATATTAAACGCTCAGGACTATAGTTATCTTAACTAATTATTTTCAAACATTTCATTTTCATCATTACGTTTAGGTTTCCATCTTATCCTGTCACTTTCTAGTTAATTGAAAGAAAAACACCCATAGATCTTACTTCAATAGTTTATAAATGAATGGAAAATATCTTAAAAGGAAACCGACATTGTAAACTGTGACTTGTCAAGTCCTACATGTTTATATTTATTGATCACAGAAACACAGATAAACAGCAGAAAACATTAATTCAACTTAAAATTGATTTTATTATACGTCATTTCCAACGTCATTTACATATGTCGATAATTATTACCTGAAGCCCGATACACATCTACCGATTCAGGGTTGACCGATTATTTCCCAAATTGTTTAGCAGTCGGTGAACTTGTCGAAGGCAAATTACGTAACCCCTCGGCCCGTGTCGGCCACCTAATCAAGGGCCATTTACCAACGTTCTGTTGTCGGTGACTGGATTTATCAACATGTTGATAAACTTTTGGTGAACTAGGGCCGACTCCATTAAACGGGATTCACACGGTGGGATCCATGTACCTCACAAAGTGTTTGTCTGAGACAAATCCTGTTGAGATTTGGTACTGGAACACAATCTCCTCGTGTGAATGACAGGGTTCCATTTTGCTGAGACAACTTTTTTCCCATGAAATTGTCGGCGACAATCACCCCTAACAAGGAACAGAATCTCATGAGATTTTAACTTTAAACAGGTTTAAAATCTATACTACTATAGAGTGCCTTCAGCCCCACCCTACAGCTGTTACCCACTTGAGATGACGTAACCACTTGAGGGGGTACTTGAGGGGGTACTCGAGTAGGTACTTGAGAGGGTGCTTGACAATAGATCAAATGAAGTTCATTCAGGAGGGTACTCAAGTAGTGTATTGTTAGTAAGCAGTGGACAATGGGGGAGTGTACTTGATGATCTGAAATTAATAAAGATCATTCATCATGGTACTGGAGTGGTTCATTGTTAGTAAACAGTGGACAATATGGGATTGTATTTTGAAGGGGTACTTGATGATCTGAAATTAATAAAGATCATTCATCATGGTACTTGAGTGGTGTATTGTTAGTAAGCAGTGGACAATAGGGGATTGTAATTTGAAGGGGTACTTGATGATACATTGTAATCTATTGTGATCATTTATCATGGTACTGGAGTGGTGTATTGTTTGTAAACAGTGGACAATATGGGATTTTGAAGGGGTACTTGATGATCTGAAATTAATAAAGATCATTCAACATGGTACTTGAGTGCTACATTATTAGTAAACAGTGGACCATATTTGAATGGGATACATGATGATATGAATGGCAACAAATTTAATTAATTTCATTCAATATGATACTAGAGTGCTTCATTGTTAGTAAATAGTGGACCATATGGCGGTTGTGTTTGAATGGTACTTGATAAGATGACAACAGATTTAATTAAATTTTCACTGTGAGTATAAAGCTGCACATGGAGGGAAAGCTGTCAGTCCTACACAACCATGGCAACAAGCAGGATCGCATCAGCAGAGCAAAGTTGAGATGACTATCTCTGATAGTTCAGTTCAATTGATCAGAAGGAGAAGGGACAAAACATTCATGGTAACTGTTTTCCCAAGATCTATTGTAGAGCTGAGTATACAACACAGCTCTGCATTTTCCAGGCTGACTGGAACCGAAGGAGAGGAAGTTCTTCTTTCTCGCAAGGATGACTGGCTCCTGTCTTTGACCACCATAAAGGGGAAACCATACTTCTGCTACAACAAGGTGGAGGCTCACCAAAACAATATCCAGTAAGTATTATTTTCATATAATTATTTTATGTCATGTATAGCTTAAGGATATCAGTAATTTATAATTAATTAAATAAGTCCAATTATAGGGGTTGGGGACAAAAAAGGTTGTATATTTATGTGTAATTCAATAGTTTTTTCCTTCATTTATTCCAGTTGGATTGAGACGTTTGTTGAAAAAGATATTTATCTTGAAATGGTCAATCAGTTTGTTGGGTTTAATCCCAATGACTGGGCCGAGAAGGAGGATGACAGTATGATGATGATGGATGTTGGCGTACACTTAATGAGTATATATTATGGTGTTTTGGAAGATGTCTCGACAGGAAAGCAGAATGTGTTCTCCCAGAAGTACTTGGACCGTGGAGTTTGTGAATTGAACACTTTCACTAATCAAGACAAGGACAGAATCCAAAGGGTGATAATCAAATCACTCTCAATTCCAATCCCAAAGACGTCAGACATATTAGCAGACATTTACTATCACTTGTTGCATGCAAGTTGCGATACTATGGTGAAGGCTAACTGCTTTGGCTGTGTGAATGACAAGGACAGTCAAAGGGATCACATGGAGTTTGGCTGTTTAGATGAAAAAGATGTGTTGATAGAAATGTATGGAAACAGCTGCCATAAGGCATTGAGAGTTGCACAGTTTAAGCATGCACTCCACACCATGTGTTTAGAGTTTAAAGTTGCCAATGATCAATCAGCAGAGTCCATTGCTGACTTTTTGAAGGAAGTTAGTTATGTAGATGTGCTGTACATGGACAAACCATTGGTATATGAATATAACAAGATAAATGGATTGTGATATATAATAAATTACACAAAATGTACATTTGAACAAACATTTATTGCTAATAAAACATTGGACATGATAAACTCTTGTCTTTTGAATTATCAATCATCATTAAAAAATGGATACAATTACTGTGTAGCAAATCCTATGTCTCACATTAACAGAGATATAGCCCAAAGTGTAAATACCCCTTTTAGTCTGGTTCCAGGCCGGTTTCACACCAGTTTATCATGAAGAGCACGTCTCCATTAGTATACGTTTAAAATCTGGTGCAGATCAGACCATTATTAACCGAGATATAGCCCAAAGTGTAAATACCCCTTTTAGTCTGGTTCCAGGCCGGTTTCACACCAGTTTATCATGAAGAGCACGTCTCCATTAGTATACGTTTAAAATCTGGTGCAGATCGGACCATTATTAACCGAGATATAGCCAAAAGTGTAAATACCCCTATACTCCACAGTGTAAATACCCTTTTGTCTGGTTCCAGGCCAGTTTCACACCAATTTATCATGAAGAGCACGTCTTCATTAGTATATGTCTAAAATCTGGTGCAGATTGGACCATTATTAATTGAGATATAGCCAAAAGTGTAAAAATGCCTATACCCCACAGTGACGATACCGCATCGTCGGTATCGCGACGATACTGCGGCATTGGTAGAGCACTCATTTCACACTGTTAAGGTGACCTAGTCAAGTATTAATAGAAACATATAGACATAGCATTGACAATGATAAAGAGATTTATTAGTTCCAACTTCTGCCACCAGAGGACATCACAATCTGATTTAAAATAACTTTGATGAAAGGTGAGACAAACCTGTGAAAAACATCAATTAAAAACAATTGAAAATTATAAAACCTTTATAGATCATTGTAAAAAGTTCATGTGGTTATATCTTATTTGTTTGGAATTTAAGACAGTATTATTTTCAAAAATATCATGTAAACACCACTTTGTAGTGTATCATGTTATTCATAAAGTTATGGGTAAATGTGCTGCATACTATGAAGAAAGAAGAGGTGTGTTCACCACGTATGTGGTCGGGTGTATCACATAGCTGATACGCCCCTGAACAAAGGGAAAAATTTTCAATTTTTTTCTGAATCAATGCCAGGTACTGCTCATGTGAGGGATGATGCTCATGCATTGCACCTAGATTAATTCTAGATTACTTCTAGAACCATCTAGAGACATGACATCAGAAGAACCACATTACTGAATCAGTCTTAAACCAAGCCGCCCCTTGGTACACGGATTGTGATGGTTTAATAGAGCATGGTTCCTTGCATGGTTCTCTAAGGGCGGAATACAGTAAGTACAATTTTCTTCAACTCTATGTTCTACAACTCTATGTTCTACAACTCTTTGTTCTACAACGCACTAACAGGTCTACAACACACTAGAAAGTCTACTATACATTTCTATTAAACAATATATGTAGTATATCTATGTAGTATCCACCTCTATGTATACACCTCTGTGTACCGTGTATACATCTCACATGACTTTATGTAGTTTACATGGCTATGAATCTGTATCCCATGCTAGCGAGTATACAGCTTTTAGTACAACAGTACGCTATTAAAGATTATATAGCTATAGAAGACGCTATACAGATTATACTCATAACTCACCTAAACGTGGCTCTGTAGACACTGTCACTCTCACCCCGCACGTGGGTTAGTGAAGTCAGATTTACTCTCCTAGGATACTTGCTTAGTACAGAGACTATGATTTGGAGAGTGACGCATATATGACATCATCACTGGGATTTCCCAGAATAGGGAAACCCTGATAATGACATCACATACAAGTAGATGTACAAGTAAATTGTACAAGGTGCATGTCCCTAGGCTGGGTGGAGTTTATATATATAACAATAAACCAACACTATGAATCTGGTTCCTATACTAGTGAGTATACATCTTAACTCAACTCTAGATAAAAATCACATGATAGGGCTAAACACGGAATCTCTACATGTTCTGAACGGTACAAAGTTATTAATTATTTTTCTTCTTTGCTGTAACAGTCTTTGTCTTCATCTTTCTCTTCCTTTCCGGATGACCATGGGTAGCTGTAGAGGGGCGCAACTTTTTAGGGAGCTTATAAGGACTCCTTTTGTGAAGTCTTTTAAGCCCCCCTACTCAGTAGCCATGGTCGCGCTTGTCTCTCGTTGACATTTGTGGTGGTGGTGGTGGTGTCAATGGTCGCTGAGAACATGTGGCGGTGGGCGTAATCGCGTCATCACTACAGCCGGCAGGTGGAGCTTGGAAACTTGGTGGCGGCAGGAGGTGTCATAAACGGCGGCACAGATTATAGAGGGACCATCTGTGAAGTAATCCCTTTTACCACCGTCAATGTCCATATTTACCACATCTCCCGTGTCTTGTGGCGGCGGTGGTGGAGATGGGGTGGTGCTGGTAATTAGTAGAAACCAAACGAGAGTTAGACTTGACAATGTTTATGCCACGACAGGAAGGTCGCGTATTACTACACGAAGCATAGCCGAGTGTAGTAAGGAGCATTATCTCACCCCTGGTACAAGTTTAGCCATAGGAATAACATTAGAAAAATATACTCAACGATCACCCTGGTAAAGTTACAATACTACGCCAAGGGATTTGCTAAGTACATTCTGAGTATTCTAATGTTGTGATGTTATTTAACTATAAAAAAAGGGTAAGATAAATCCAGAACCGCACTCGAATCGTAAAATACACAATACTCCACTCGTTTGACTGTGCCATAATCTTCACTCGGCTTTGCCTCGATGACAATTGCGGTCCAGCCAAACTCGTGGAGTATTGTCTATTTATACGATTCTTGATACAGTTCTATATAAGACCTGACCGGCAGTACCTGGCATTGGTTAGATAAAAAATTGAAAAATTTCCCTTTGTTCAGGGGCGTATCAGCTATGTGATACACCCGACCACATACGTGGTGAACACACCTCTTCTTTCTTCATATTATGAAGCATATTTACCCATAGCTTTATGAATAACATGATACACTACAAAGTGGTGTTTACATGATATTTTTGAAAATAATACTATCTTAAATTCCAAACAAATAAGATATAACCACATGAACTTTTTACAATGATCTATAAAGGTTTTATAATTTTCAATTGTTTTTAATTGATGTTTTTCACAGGTTTGTCTCACCTTTCATCAAAGTTATTTTAAATCAGATTGTGATGTCCTCTGGTGGCAGAAGTTGGAACTAATAAATCTCTTTATCATTGTCAATGCTATGTCTATATGTTTCTATTAATACTTGACTAGGTCACCTTAACAGTGTGAAATGAGTGCTCTACCAATGCCGCGGTATCGTCGCGATACCGACGATGCGGTATCGTCACTGTGGGGTATAGGCATTTTTACACTTTTGGCTATATCTCAATTAATAATGGTCCAATCTGCACCAGATTTTAGACATATACTAATGAAGACGTGCTCTTCATGATAAATTGGTGTGAAACTGGCCTGGAACCAGACAAAAGGGTATTTACACTGTGGAGTATAGGGGTATTTACACTTTTGGCTATATCTCGTTTAATAATGGTCCGATCTGCACCAGATTTTAAACGTATACTAATGGAGACGTGCTCTTCATGATAAACTGGTGTGAAACCGGCCTGGAACCAGACTAAAAGGGGTATTTACACTTTGGGCTATATCTCGGTTAATAATGGTCTGATCTGCACCAGATTTTAAACGTATACTAATGGAGACGTGCTCTTCATGATAAACTGGTGTGAAACCGGCCTGGAACCAGACTAAAAGGGGTATTTACACTTTGGGCTATATCTCTGTTAATGTGAGACATAGGATTTGCTACACAGTAATTGTATCCATTTTTTTATGATGATTGATAATTCAAAAGACAAGAGTTTATCATGTTCAATGTTTTATTAGCAATAAATGTTTGTTCAAATGTACATTTTGTGTAATTTATTATATATCACAATCCATTTATCTTGTTATATTCATATACCAATGGTTTGTCCATGTACAGCACATCTACATAACTAACTTCCTTCAAAAAGTCAGCAATGGACTCTGCTGATTGATCATTGGCAACTTTAAACTCTAAACACATGGTGTGGAGTGCATGCTTAAACTGTGCAACTCTCAATGCCTTATGGCAGCTGTTTCCATACATTTCTATCAACACATCTTTTTCATCTAAACAGCCAAACTCCATGTGATCCCTTTGACTGTCCTTGTCATTCACACAGCCAAAGCAGTTAGCCTTCACCATAGTATCTATGGCGGTTTTTTTATTAGGGGTAGGATAAAGAAACATTGGAACTGGTAATACTATCCCTGTCTTCATAACGTGCCCTCTTCTTTACATATATACCAATGCAAATAGAGGCAAACACAGCAAGTCCAACAAGACTAGATACACTGGATATAGCTACAGTGATTATGGGTGTAGAATCTACTGATGGCGCCGATGGTGGATAAAGTATAGGTAATACAGATTCCTTTACATGCTTCCTGTTTGCACTACCAGGGTTTGTTACTCCAGTAGTATTAAAGCCTATGTCATCATCTAAAGCACAAGAGTCCTGTATGACAACCCTCTTAATTTGGGCGGTTATGTTTGTACAGCTTAAGGGATTAGCACGGAGATCAATGTAGGCAAACTGTCTAAGCTGTTCCACACCAGGGTACTGTGTACTCCGATTATAGGACAAATCCAGCCTTGTGAACACAGGGTCCTTAGGGAAGTGGGGAAATGTCCGTAAATTCCTATAGGCACAAGTAATAAGGTGCCTCTCCCTGATACACTCACAGTTTCCTCCACACTTGTATCCATCACAGGTCAGGAACACACAGGGTAAAAGGATGAAGAGACAAAACCACATGATGCTTCAGTGGAGGCCGTGTCTTTAGTGACAGCTCCCCTCCACTCACCTACCCCCCACCCCCCCCTACCCCTACCCCTTGCACGCCGTACCAATGTCCACCTACCCCTCCACCCCAATGCATGGTGAACACATGTGCTATGTCGGCGCACACACACACCCACCCACCCACTTCCACCAGTTTTAATTAAAAGTAGTGGGTATATAAATGGGGCTATGTATCTCTAAATGTTTCGCTGACCTTTATAATAATGATTATGAGCAACATACTGATACATGGAACAATCCAGTATAAACAGTATTGGTAATACAGCTTCCTTTACATGCTAAACAGGGGGGTAGTATTGGGTGATTATTATTATTATTATTTCATAGTGTTAAAATGTACTTACGTTAGAGGTTCTTGTTTGTGATGAAGTCCTCCCAGGGTTCTTGATGTTCATTTTCTCTTGCAAACCATTCAATAATGAGGCATATCGGTCGTGGGAGTTGCAATCTATACTCATATGAAGGATGTTTCAGGTATTCCTTTAGTGTATGTGGGATCTCTAGATGGTTCACATTGAACCTGGCTTGGGAGGACATTATGAAGCAATGTGAACTTTCTTGAGCCTTCTTGCATGCGACATTTTCTAGTTGTGTGCATATTACTTTCTTGCACATCCTAGATAGATCCAGTTGGAACGCACGCACATGATGTTTTTTTCAATATCTTTCTTGCCGCTTTCTTCTCCCAGTCTTTAGCAACATAACTAATGCCGTAATCTCTTTCCAAAGTGTCATAGTACCTTAAAATGCTCTTCATGGATTTACAGTAAATATTAAGCTGCTCGATATGCAGATCCACTTCATCGAACCAAAAGCCAAATACATTGATTTTTGGTGAATATTTCAGGAAGAATCTAATTCTAAGCCGCAAAACTTCCCACTTATTGTGTTCACATTCCTCACTGAACAACCCAAGTTCAGTTATCCATTGACAGAAAGGGTGAACCCATTCTTCAAATGCCAATGTGGTGAAAGGGGCATTAAGATCGTCATAAAATATACATGCCATGTTGATAGTGGAGATGGAAATGAAGTTGCTTGTGCTGGAGATGGAAATGAAGTTGCTGGTGCTGGAGATGGAAATGAAGCATGGAAAGAGAGAGGCGCCTCTTAAGGCATATATAGGGGGTAGGGGATTAGTGTCAGTGTCACTTTTTTAATCCCTCATATCAAATTAATATAAAAAGTTCTGTTTTAATACACAGAAAAAAAGTAAGAAATAATATCAGTGTTCTAAATTCAGTTTAAATCAGTCAAACAAAATCAACATATTGAAGAAACACCAACTGTCACATCAGCTTCAATTTAATCCCCCTTACTCCCTGTGTATGGGATGAGTGTAGACAGACAGTATGGCGTTTCTGTACTCAAGTACTCTGTACTCAAGTACTCTGTAGTTTATCTGATATTAATTTTTTTTTAAACGGAATTTCAGACAGACAATATGGCATTTCTGTACCCAAGTACTCTGTGAAATGATAGTGGATTCTGTAGGTTGTCTAATGTTAATTAAAAAACGGATTTGCTACACACTGACAAGTGTACTGTGTTGTCATAATCAATACTGTAGGGGAAGATGAAAGGACACAGATGTCATAACATGATTGGTTTGGGAGGGTACAAAAGGGGGTACAGGTCAGAGGACAGTCATCAGTTCAGACCAGGATTGCATACAGAGCACACTGCTGGCAGACTGGACTGAATACTCACCACTGTGTGTGTGTGTGGATAGATTGAGGATATTGAGGCTGTGAATAAGGTGAGGAGTCTATGTATCTCTTTTTTCTGACCTATAAAATGTCATTGCTGTTATTTCCATACATGTATGCTCAGTCAGCCTCTATTTATTTATATCCTTGTCATTTTCTAGATGGCCTATATGGAAGATGACGCCTTGAGACAGTTGTTGCAGGACATAGAAAATGATGAAGTAAGTAATGTTTATAAACTAAGGTTAAACTATCCAGATTCTAAGGTTGGGGATATATATATATAAATTCATATATTTATAAATAGACCGTAGATGGTGATGCCATTAACACAGTGTTTTTATGTATTTAGTTGCCTATGGTGAGTCCTGACGAGGTGCAAAGCATTCTAAATGCTACAGAATGGCCTGCCCAGCAAACTGCTCAACCAGGACCCAGTGGGCTACAACAAGCAACCTCCAGTCAGAGCCCTGTAAGTATTTGAGTTATTTACAAAAAATTGTAGGAATGTGTGAGTCTAATGTAATATGTATATCTGAATTTGTACATACAATTACAGCATGACCTTTTCTCTTTACAGTCTATGAAAAGAAGCAGTTCCCTGGACGAAGTTGTGTTAAGCGACAAAAGACGTACCATCCTATACAATGGCAAGCTGATGTGAGTATTTTGGTTTTTTATTATAACATTGTTTTATAACAACACTATGTCTCATCATTTTTATAGCAACACTAAGTCTCATCATTTTTATAATTAATGCTTAATTGTCTAATCATTGTAGGATGCGGAGGACGTGGTGGACTATTTTCTCAATGGTGCTGATGAGGAGCCAACCCAGCCCGGTCCAGCCCAAGCCGGTCATCAGCAGCCGGGTCCAGCCAGGGGGGATCAAGCACAACCGGGTCTAGCAGAGAGGGATCAGGCACAGCCGGATCCAGCGCAACAACAACAACAAGGTGAGAACCCCTATAGATTTCATATACGGAGTGTGAGAGAGTTTAGAACCAGGGCGGTTGACACCACTTACGAGGTGAATTTCAACGAACAATGGCAAGGGAGAAGGGTTGGTGATTTGTATAGGGCATTTTTTTAGATGTTTGAAGATCTTTTGGAAAATGTGACAGCTGGAATGCAGCCCGATGATCTGGGACGTGTTGTTATACACCATCGTAGCCTTTATCATCCAATCATCATATCTCTTGTCAAATTACGAGACTTGACACCCCAAAGAATTATGGAGAAAATAGAAACTACATTAAATAGCAATGAAAATTTAGGGATAGATGACAATTTTAGAATAGACATTGGTGTAATTCAGGTTCCTCGTGGGGGGACTAAGGCCTACTTGAATGTCCTCTTTGGGGACAACAATAGCCTTCAGACAAAGAGATCGATCATCCAAATTGTAAACGACGATGTTTTGTGTTTAGCCAGAGCAATATCTATGGGATGAGCAAAAGTAAATGTGGTAGAAACAGATAGATACAATAGATTAGAAGAATCTCTACCCCACATACCCAGAGAGCATGAAGACAGATTATTGGCTGTAGGAAAGGTGTCAGAATCATATTATAACAAGATGCGAGATCGTTCTAGGAACCACCAAAAGTCATTGGCAGTTGCCATTTGCAAGTTAGCGTGTGTCCCCACATATCGCCCAGGCAGTTTGTTGGATATTCCAGCTTTCGAAGAGGTCTTGAAAGTAAACATATCAGTTATCGGTTCCAGACATCAGAACAGATTCATAAGGGTAGGTAAAAACAAAAATTGGCCTCACTTGTATCTGTATCTGATAGAATCAGAACATATAGAAAACATTGGACACTTTCACACTATAGGAAGTATAACTGGTTTTCTTTCCGTCACCTACTTTTGTCACACTTGTAAAAAGGCATACAGTTCTAAAAGCAAACATATGTGTGCCTATTACTGCAACATTTGCAAAACAGACGGATGCCTGATGGGTAGAGAAAAGTTTTGTACTAATTGCCACATGACATGTAGAAACGAGCAGTGTTTCCAGCAACATTTGGTACAGACCTCTAGGAAAAACTTGGCTAATGTCATGAGGTCAGAGTGTCAATTGTGGTGGAAATGTTGGGAATCTTCACGAGTCCTAGAACGGTCGAAAAGAGAGCCAGAGAAACATCGTTGTGGTGAGTGGTATTGCAATACCTGTAGGACATATGTCCTTGACCAGAACTACCTTTGTTATCAAAGATCAAAGCCTCACACAAATACTGGTAGGTTTTCCTATGTGTTCTTTGATTACGAGACAACACAATGTGAAACTTACACTTGTGATCAAGGTTATACACCACATAACGAAAGGTGTAGAAAGTGTTTGGGTATGGACGATCCGTGTATCATGTGTCGCAAGTGTCTTAACTGCAATAGAAATTCTTGTGGTTCCAAGGAACACAGGGCTAACTTTGCAGTAGCTGAAACCGCTTGTGATCAATGCCACGAGATACCTATTGCCGAAGACTGTGAGGGGTGTGGCACTCGTTGTTCTGACTGTGGTAAGAAGGACAAGAAATCTGGCCGCTACATTCAGAAGCCCTGTCATGGTTGTGGTAAACGGCAGAAAGTATTTGAAGGCATAAACACCAACAACGACTTTTGTCAGTGGTTGTTTAGTCTATATCACAAGAATGTGACCGTCTTTGTACATAATATGAGATCGTTCGATGGGTATTTCCTCATGGCCTACTTGATTAAATAGGGTGTGACTCCGCAAAACATCATATACAACGGAGCAAAGATCATGTCTATGAGAGTGGTCAAAGGTTTGAACATCACTGTGTTGGATTCTTTAAACTTTCTGCCCATGGCATTGGCAGCACTACCAAAAGCTTTTGGTCTCAGAGAGCTGAAGAAGGGTTATTTTCCTCATTTCTTTAATTCAGAGGAGAATCAAAATTATGTGGGACCACTACTGGACATGCGATATTACGGGGTAGATTCCATGTCCATCAAAGGGAGGGTAGAGTTTTTGAAATGGTATGAGGAGCAAATTACTTCAGGGGTTAAAATTTGATTTTCGTAGGGAAATGGGAGATTACTGTAAGTCAGACGTTACCATTTTGAGAGAGGCATGTTTATCCTTTAGAAAGATTGCACTAGAGGTCACAATGAAACCTGCAAACGAGATTGTAGATTCAGTTGAGGAAGAGCAGGAGAAAGTAGAAGAAGAAGAAGACAGGCCTCAGGGAGTGAAAACAAAGCTTAATGGTTTTGACCCCTTTAAATGCTGCACTATCGCCTCCATGTGTATGAAAATCTTCAAGACCAAATACTTGGAGGAACAACATACTGCACACATAGTGCACTCTTCTGGCTTAACCAAAACAATTGCTGCTACTCGGGTAGATGGGACTACATCTTTCGATTTAGATGGGGAATGGGTTTCTGAAGGGGAATTAAACAACAAATCCTGGGAAATGCAGTCTCTGAAATTTGTTTCCTCTCCCATAGGCAAAGTTCCAACCACAGGTTATGCGTCTGGGAGGAACTATTCAAAAATAGCTATTCAGTGGTTGGAATGGCTCATCCACAACAGGGGTCAACCCATTCAACACGCGTTAAATACTGAGACAGGGGAATTTAGAATTGGTAGGTACAGTGCTGATGGATACTGTCACGCATCGAAAACAGTCTTTGAAATGTTGGGGTGCATCCATCACGGATGTCAGGAATGTTTCAACTCACATCATCCCGAAGCCAGTAAATGTAAGCCAGTGGTCCACCCATACACCAAACAGACAATGGGTGAGCTCCACGAGCTCACCTTAAAGAGAGAGCAAGAGATTAGACGTAGGGGCTTTAATTACCAGTCGATTTGGGAACGTAAATTCAGAGCGGAATTGAAGGCCAACCTAAACGGTGTGAAGGATTTCGTCCAGGGCTTAGAGATTCCTGAGAGACTGAATCCTCGAGACTCTTTCTTTGGAGGGAGAACCAATGCAGCCAAGCTGTATAGTAAAACAGCTGAAGGGGAGAAAATCTCCTATGTGGATTTCACCTCACTTTACCCCTACGTGAACAAGTACGGCAAGTACCCAGTAGGTCATCCCGAAATAATACTGGGTGACTTTAAAGACTTGGATCAGTACTTTGGCTTGGCTAAAGTCAGCATTCTCCCTCCCAGGGGTTTGTATCACCCTGTACTCCCTTATAGGTCCAATGGGAAGTTGAAATTTCCACTCTGTCATGAGTGTGCGGATAGGGAGCAAACCACTCCTTGCACCTGTACCGATGATAAGAGAGCTCTCGAGGGGACGTGGTGCACACCCGAGGTAAGCCCTGTTCCCTGTCTGCCCTGTCATGGTTGTGGTAAACGGCAGAAAGTATTTGAAGGCATAAACACCAACAACGACTTTTGTCAGTGGTTGTTTAGTCTATATCACAAGAATGTGACCGTCTTTGCACATAATATGAGATCGTTCGATGGGTATTTCCTCATGGCCTACTTGATTAAATAGGGTGTGACTCCGCAAAACATCATATACAACGGAGCAAAGATCATGTTTATGAGAGTGGTCAAAGGTTTGAACATCACTGTGTTGGATTCTTTAAACTTTCTGCCCATGGCATTGGCAGCACTACCAAAAGCTTTTGGTCTCAGAGAGCTGAAGAAGGGTTATTTTCCTCATTTCTTTAATTCAGAGGAGAATCAAAATTATGTGGGACCACTACTGGACATGCGATATTACGGGGTAGATTCCATGTCCATCAAAGGGAGGGTAGAGTTTTTGAAATGGTATGAGGAGCAAATTACTTCAGGGGTTCAATTTGATTTTCGTAGGGAAATGGGAGATTACTGTAAGTCAGACATTACCATTTTGAGAGAGGCATGTTTATCCTTTAGAAAGATTGCACTAGAGGTCACAATGAAACCTGCAAATGAGATTGTAGATTCAGTTGAGGAAGAGCAGGAGGAAGTAGAAGAAGAAGAAGACAGGGAACAGGGAGTGAAAACAAAGCTTAATGGTGTTGACCCCTTTAAATGCTGCACTATCGCCTCCATGTGTATGCAAATCTTCAAGACCAAATACTTGGAGGAACAACATACTGCACACATAGTGCACTCTTCTGGCTTAACCAAAACAATTGCTGCTACTCGGGTAGATGGGACTACATCTTTCGATTTAGATGGGGAATGGGTTTCTGAAGGGGAATTAAACAACAAATCCTGGGAAATGCAGTCTCTGAAATTTGTTTCCTCTCCCATAGGCAAAGTTCCAACCACGGGTTATGCGTCTGGGAGGAACTATTCAAAAATAGCTATTCAGTGGTTGGAATGGCTCATCCACAACAGGGGTCAACCCATTCAACACGCGTTAAATACTGAGACAGGGGAATTTAGAATTGGTAGGTACAGTGCTGATGGATACTGTCACGCATCGAAAACAGTCTTTGAAATGTTGGGGTGCATCCATCACGGATGTCAGGAATGTTTCAACTCACATCATCCCGAAGCCAGTAAATGTAAGCCAGTGGTCCACCCATACACCAAACAGACAATGGGTGAGCTCCACGAGCTCACCTTAAAGAGAGAGCAAGAGATTAGACGTAGGGGCTTTAATTACCAGTCGATTTGGGAACGTAAATTCAGAGCGGAATTGAAGGCCAACCTAAACGGTGTGAAGGATTTCGTCCAGGGCTTAGAGATTCCTGAGAGACTGAATCCTCGAGACTCTTTCTTTGGAGGGAGAACCAATGCAGCCAAGCTGTATAGTAAAACAGCTGAAGGGGAGAAAATCTCCTATGTGGATTTCACCTCACTTTACCCCTACGTGAACAAGTACGGCAAGTACCCAGTAGGTCATCCCGAAATAATACTGGGTGACTTTAAAGACTTGGATCAGTACTTTGGCTTGGCTAAAGTCAGCATTCTCCCTCCCAGGGGTTTGTATCACCCTGTACTCCCTTATAGGTCCAATGGGAAGTTGAAATTTCCACTCTGTCATGAGTGTGCGGATAGGGAGCAAACCACTCCTTGCACCTGTACCGATGATAAGAGAGCTCTCGAGGGGACGTGGTGCACACCCGAGGTAAGCCCTGTTCCCTGTCTGCCCTGTCATGGTTGTGGTAAACGGCAGAAAGTATTTGAAGGCATAAACACCAACAACGACTTTTGTCAGTGGTTGTTTAGTCTATATCACAAGAATGTGACCGTCTTTGCACATAATATGAGATCGTTCGATGGGTATTTCCTCATGGCCTACTTGATTAAATAGGGTGTGACTCCGCAAAACATCATATACAACGGAGCAAAGATCATGTCTATGAGAGTGGTCAAAGGTTTGAACATCACTGTGTTGGATTCTTTAAACTTTCTGCCCATGGCATTGGCGGCACTACCAAAAGCTTTTGGTCTTAGAGAGCTGAAGAAGGGTTATTTTCCTCATTTCTTTAATTCAGAGGAGAATCAAAATTATGTGGGACCACTACTGGACATGCGATATAACGGGGTAGATTCCATGTCCATCAAAGGGAGGGTAGAGTTTTTGAAATGGTATGAGGAGCAAATTACTTCAGGGGTTCAATTTGATTTTCGTAGGGAAATGGGAGATTACTGTAAGTCAGACATTACCATTTTGAGAGAGGCATGTTTATCCTTTAGAAAGATTGCACTAGAGGTCACAATGAAACCTGCAAATGAGATTGTAGATTCAGTTGAGGAAGAGCAGGAGGAAGTAGAAGAAGAAGAAGAAGACAGGGAACAGGGAGTGAAAACAAAGCTTAATGGTGTTGACCCCTTTAAATGCTGCACTATCGCCTCCATGTGTATGCAAATCTTCAAGACCAAATACTTGGAGGAACAACATACTGCACACATAGTGCACTCTTCTGGCTTAACCAAGACAATTGCTGCTACTCGGGTAGATGGGACTACATCTTTCGATTTAGATGGGGAATGGGTTTCTGAAGGGGAATTAAACAACAAATCCTGGGAAATGCAGTCTCTGAAATTTGTTTCCTCTCCCATAGGCAAAGTTCCAACCACGGGTTATGCGTCTGGGAGGAACTATTCAAAAATAGCTATTCAGTGGTTGGAATGGCTCATCCACAACAGGGGTCAACCCATTCAACACGCGTTAAATACTGAGACTAGGGGAATTTAGGATTGGTAGGTACAGTGCTGATGGATACTGTCACGCATCGAAAACAGTCTTTGAAATGTTGGGGTGCATCCATCACGGATGTCAGGAATGTTTCAACTCACATCATCCCGAAGCCAGTAAATGTAAGCCAGTGGTCCACCCATACACCAAACAGACAATGGGTGAGCTCCACGAGCTCACCTTAAAGAGAGAGCAAGAGATTAGACGTAGGGGTTTTAATTACCAGTCAATTTGGGAACGTAAAATCAGAGCGGAATTGAAGGCCAACCTAAACGGTGTGAAGGATTTCGTCCAGGGCTTAGAGATTCCTGAGAGACTGAATCCTCGAAACTCTTTCTTTGGAGGGAAAACCAATGCAGCCAAGCTGTATAGTAAAACAGCTGAAGGGGAGAAAATCTCCTATGTGGATTTCACCTCACTTTACCCCTAAGTGAACAAGTACGGCAAGTACCCAGTAGGTCACCCCGAAATAATACTGGGTGACTTTAAAGACTTGGATCAGTACTTTGGCTTGGCTAAAGTCAGCATTCTCCCTCCCAGGGGTTTGTATCACCCTGTACTCCCTTATAGGTCCAATGGGAAGTTGAAATTTCCACTCTGTCGTGAGTGTGCGGATAGGGAGCAAACCACTCCTTGCACCTGTACCGATGATAAGAGAGCTCTCGAGGGGACGTGGTGCACACCCGAGGTAACAAAAGCTCTAGAGAAGGGATACCAGCTTCTAAAGATATACGAAGTTTACCATTGGGACACAGTGAGCGAGTATAACAATGAGGAGGATGGGAAATCAGGCCTGTTTTCCAATTACATTAATGCGTTTCTGAAACTAAAGCAGCAGGCTAGTGGGTGGCCCAGTTGGTGTGAGATGGAGCAGGACCATCAGAAATACATTAGTGATTATTTCGAAAGGGAGGGGATTCTTTTGGATTACGACAAGATAGAAAGGAACCCTGGCTTGCGTTCCCTGAGTAAGCTTGGCCTAAACAGTTTTTGGGGTAAGTGGGCTCAACGTCTTGATTATCGTCAGAGTACATTCGTCAATGCGTCGGAACCGAAACGTTTCTTTGATATCATTACCGACGTTTCAAAGGAAGTCATTGATTTCAACATTCTCGCCAAAGACATAATGCATCTCACTTGGCGGTACAAGTGGGAGTTTACTCAGGCTGATAACAAGACAAACATATTTCTGGCAACCTTCACGACCTGTTGGGCTCGATTAAAACTATATGACCTGTTGGATACTTTGCAACAAAGAGTCTTGTATTATGATACAGACTCTGTCATATACACTACAAAGCCCAACGAGTCTGAAGTGGTTCTGGGTGACTTTTTAGGGGATCTGACAGACGAGCTGAGTGGGGAACACATAGTCGAGTTTGTATCGGGGGGCCCCAAAAACTATGCCTACCGTACGAGTTTGGGTAAAGAAACATGTAAGGTAAGGGGATTCACACTAAATTATACAAATTCTAGGGTTATCAATTTCGAATCTGTAAAAGAGATTATTCAAAACTTTAACCACGATAATCATTTAGGAATTAGAAACCAGAAAATTTTAAGAGACAAAACACAACACAGGTTGTACAATGCCCTAGAATCCAAAAAGTACAAGATGGTATATACAAAGCGAGTAATCCAACCAAATTTTGATACCTTGCCATACGGTTTCTAGGCTCTCTCTCTCTCACCAATCCATAGGGGTTCTCACATGTGATAATGTTGTGCTTATTGTAAATGCTTAATTGTAAATATTGTGCATATTGTATACTGATTGTAAATATTGTGCCTATTGTAAATAAAATGCTTCATTGTATATTTGATTGTAAATAAAAGTTATATCTGATTGTAAATATTGCCTTGTAAATGTTTTCTTGTATAATTGTAAATAGTGTCTTGTAAATAGTCAATTGTAAATAGTCAATTGTAAATATTGTGTTGAATATATTTGTAAATTTGATCTTGTATAATTGTAAATAGTGTCTTGTAAATAGTCAATTGTAAATATTGTGCCTATTGTAAATAAAAGTTATATCTAATTGTAAATAAAATGCTTCATTGTATATTTGATTGTAAATAAAAGTTATATCTGATTGTAAATAGTCAATTGTATAATTGTAAATAAAAGTTGTATCTGTATATAGTGTCTTGTGATATATTTGATTGTAAATAAAAGTTATATCTGATTGTAAATAGTCAATTGTATAATTGCAAATAAAAGTTGTATCTGTATATAGTGTCTTGTGATATATTCAAATGTTTTATCTGTATATCGAGTCATAAATAACGAGAACAAGCTATTTATCTTTTCATTCATTTTATTCAAACACAAATTACATTAACGAATCTGTATGTTACGGTTTTCATCAATTTCTATGACTCCTGGAAATAATGCATAGACTACAACTGTAGCCGGTTCTGCCAATGCCTCGGAAAGTTTAATCTCTAAACGAGTGTGGCCTTTTTGCACTTGCCCACCATACTTTTCACAACGGGTCTGGTTAATGTCAAACACGTATAGGCAATATCCATTGGGATATTCACTACGAGTAATGGTATTACCAGCCTTGTAATCATTAGGAAACAGAGTCATGTATGATGACATGTAGTTAGCATTGGTGTAGTTTGGTGTGAGCGGTGCAGCAGGGACCGATTTGCCATCAACGTAAAATCCTACAAAGTTGCATTTGTGGTTGGTAAAGTTGAAACAGTTCTTTTTATAGTCTCCGTTATACCCAGCAGATTCGGTTATTCCTATGACGAGTCTAGAAGGGACATCTCCTTGGTACATGTCCTCGATGGTGGTGCCGAATTGGTCCTTGGCAATGGCATAGGCCTTGACATCTGTCCTGTTATAGTAGTACAAAGCAGGTCCCCTCTTGATGGTATTGGCATGGGCGGCTTTCACTTCAGGGCTCACTTCGACCATACACACTTTGAGAACAGCCTCCTTGATTTCGACTTTATAGTCAGCTGATGGATTAGAACTCATGAGTCTGAATTCGTTGCTGCTAGGCCAGAGTTTGACACTGAGGGCTACATTGTCCAGTAAATAACGATCCTGTTGACACATGTTGTTAAACAAAGGGCCCTCCATGTCCACGGTTTTACTCTTTTCGGTTAGCACGGATCGCAAGAGAAGTCCAGAGTTTGTACCTCCTATCGGATCTGCATTACTGGGGTCACCTTGGTCTTTGTAGTACAGTTGTGAGGCCAGCTGGGATTCTTTTGGATCATCACCGGTTCCAAGCACCGTTTCGATGTAGGCTTTGTAAGGGTAACGAGTGGCAACCTCTGGAGAGACAATCTGTTGTTGCAAACTAACGTCGACTTGTCTCCATAAAGATTGGAGAAAAAGGTTAACCGGACCTACTTTCGAGGCAGCTGGTACACCCTTGCCCTCAACGGGACTTGAACTTGGAACATCCTTTCCATCGCCTTGTAAGATTTTTGCCTTGATCTTGAGCTTGGTGTTTTTGAGGTCAATGTACCTAGAAGAGTTACCCGGCACATGGAACTCAATGGCCCCCTCCGAGTTGAGTTGTCCTGAGGGTCTGTATTCTATCCATTCCACTTGGCGTTTACATTGATCCATAACAGGTTTATAAAACAGGGCCAAATTTCCATTGTGTCCTGCCATTAGAATGCTGTTTTTCTTTTGATGGGTCTTTTCCTGGAGGTCTTGCTCTTTTGAGGTTTTCCAACTGTCTGCTTATCTTTCTGTTTGACAGACGTTTTTATACGCTTCCTCTTTGGACTTGTATGTTTCGTAGGGGCCACCTTCCGTTTTTTAGTAACTCTACCACTACGGTTTGTCTTCTTTGCTGCCATGGGTGTTGGTAACCCTCTGCTTTCTAGTCTCCACATACCATTGTATTGCGGGTGTGTTAACCCGTCTTGCATACGTTTAAAATGTGCTGTCCACCTCTTGGTACTCATATTTTTTTTCAAATTGTAGTGTACAGGTCGTACGTTCTCCGGTTAATGGTGCCTTCTTCATTTGAAAGTCTTTTATATACAAGTGTATGACAGTAATGTCTTGCCTTGCAAGCCTGGGACACATGGATCCGTCAAAGTGGCGCACAATCTTGCCCTGTTCCCCTGGTACATACTGTAACAAGGGTAATTTCTTGTTGTTGACGTGGGAATCCTCAAGGATATCGGCATAGACATATAGATCTGTATCCGATGTCGTGACACATTTCATGTCTCTCAGCGAACAGGTCCACATGCCTTTTAATCGTAGTGGTTCTGGTAAGAGTACTTTGAAATTGGATGGACAATTGCCCGATTAATATTCAGAAGAATCCGTACTGGATAGAAACAGATAAAACTGGTTCATCTTTCCAGGGTATCTGCATCTATCCACGAATTAAAGTCTTTTCCCCAATGTAACCACTTTACTCAAATTTGGTTCCTGCCATTCTGCCTTCTTCGTTTTAGTATTTTCTCAATTTTGAACAAACTGTTTTCGTCCACATTCACTTTTTGAAGTTGTTGCTGATAAAACGTTCCATCTACGGGTCGCCCGTTCCAGTCCTTTACAGTGTATACGGGAATGCCTTCTCTTTTACGACGGGTTTCTACTACAAAGACCTCTCCAGACCACCTTTGACCATACTCTCTATCAAACTTTTCCTTGATCAATGACAGACGCACGTTGTCACCGCGTTTAAATTTGAATTTCTGCAGTTTGACCTCACGCTTGGGACGTCGTAGGTACTGATCATAGCGGACTTCTGCCTCGTTCCCTTTATATACGGTATAGGGTGGTCTACCCAAACTCGAATGTATCGTGTTGTTGTAACTCGCGACCACGTCTTGCACAACATTGATGTACCGAAGGGTATTGTTAGCAACCATGTATCGATACAGTTTACTCTTGATTGTACGAATCAAGCGTTCGCTGTAGTTGGCCTTTGTCTCGTTAAATGTTCGGAAATGATGAATTCCTTCGCTCACTAGGTACGTCTTGACTATATTGTTCAGGTACTCTCTCCCTCCGTCCGTCCTCAGGACGGCTGGTTTGCGACCCTCTTTGAAGATTGACGCCATAGCTTTGACGACTTCTTTGCCCGTTTTTGTTTTGAGAGGGCGAACCCAGGCGTACCGACTGAATATGTCTATCATCACTAATAGATACTTGTAGCCATCGTTCTTCGTGCTCAAGAGAGTGAGGTCCGCTAGGTCGCTGTCCCATTGTGAATGAGGATGGATGGAAAAAAGTATAGTAATTTATATGTGAATCCAAGGATGAACCTGATTTTTTCTTTTCTTTGCCCTCTTCTTTGGCTCTGACTTTCCTCTCATGACCAAATCACGATTTTCTCTATTGTCGATTAGTAAGAGAGGGACATTTGCCTCGGCAAGACCTTCGTAAATTCAGACTTTCCTACAGGGTCAAAATTCTTGTACTCTCTCATTGCACCTTTTATCAAATCTGCAATATGACTGTTTCGTATGGTCCTCCCTCTAAAGACGAGTTCTCCTTTATCATTCCATGATAACACATTTCCCTTTTCGATACAATTCAAAAGTGCGAGACCTTTAGATTTGTACATTTTAGGTATCGCCTGTAGTATAATCTCTTTATCCAATGTGGAGGAGGGTTCAGAGGAATCCTTGACTTTTTCTTCTTCCACCGTTATTTGTACTCCTGGGGTTTTTTGAGAGGGTGCTTGACCAGACTTAATGCGTTCATATTTTTCTGCAGGAACTAGTACCATTCTTTGAACGTTCATTGTAATAAGGCTTTAAGTACTGGCTTTGCAGCATGTAAAAGACGGGTTATCAAACTATGTTCTTTGGTAATTAGTTTCTTTCTATGATTAATGCTCTTTTTAGCATTACCTATGTATTCTATCTTTGATTTGTATCTTTTGAGTAATTTTTTATACTTGTTGGATATCGGTATGTTTCCGTACAAGATGTTGGCTGCCAATTCACTAATGGTATCTACTTGATCTTTAGACAAAGTCCTTAGTATAGATTTTAACTGGACTAGCGTAATGTTATCTAACAACAGGTTAATGAGGCTAAAGTTGTTCTTTAGACGTTTACTCATCGTAGACAATTTAAGTAATGACTCTGTGTCAGCTTGCAACATTGGTTTTATACTCTGGGCACATAGACTAACGAATCTTCGTTGGGAAATATTCTAGTGCGTAATCTGTATTTGGGATCACAATGAGGAGAATTGTCAATGACCAAGTAGCCATAGGGTTTTGCAGTTGCATGTTGGTATGCCTCTTGCAGAATGTCCGAACGTCCAGGAAACATTTGCCGACCTAAAGTACTGACTTGTGATGCATCCCTAAGGTTTCTAAACAAGACGTTATACCATGTATTTAGTAGAATGGTTCTACTTTGTGGGCCTTTCTGATACAAGTTTTGTAGAAGGTATATGACGGAAAACTTTTTGTGATGACACCCCTGGGTAGACAACGATTCGATCCCTGCACTTCTCACTAATTCGAAACCAAGGTCATCTAAAACTATTAGATTGTGTTTCCCATTCGCAGCAACATCGTTCATTAAGGCAGCATCTGGTAGACCATCGTGAAACGTAATGTTTGGTATATTTTCTTCCATGTCATCAAAAAGATATTGCCAAGTCCCATAACAGTATAATATAGTCTCGGGTGGATCCTGTGCAAACATGCCTTTTACATTTTTCAACAGCTTATACACCCACTGCGTTTTACCACACCCCGTAGTACCACTTACACATATGCTACTACATGGCTTAAACGGTAATAAACTGTTATTCTCCCACCAGGGTATACTGTTGAGGTTACTTTTGCTCCATTCCGTAGAAGATTGCACAGGTTGTATTTGCAACGACATCTCATCCATGAATGAGTGTGAACTGTATTGTATTCATGTTGATATACCCAGGTGGCAGCACAAAAGACAGGTGGCAGCACAAAAGACAGGTGGCAGCACAAAAGACACAAGAAGGAAATTTTTTTTTTTCTTTATTCATATATATAGACAGGTTTACTCGAGTTGGAATATATATATATATATTAGTCCTCTGGTCTCAATAATCTATACAGTCCTCCGATATTGGCGAATCTACAGTGTCCACATCTTCCCCAGGTTCGTAAGCAGTCAAAGACTTTCTCATCGGATTAAATTCAGCTTCTTCCAGATTAAGCGACTTGCACCTGCAAAAAAATAATATATATATATATATAAATAGCTTACTAAATGAATAAAACTGAAAATGAAATTGCAATAAATAAAAGTGAAATAGCTTACCTCACTGTAATTCCAAAGTGATTCAATTTTGTGAAGCACATGTATCCCCTTCCTTTGAAGCAGGACACGGACACTATCCAGTTATCACATGTGCATAGCACAATTTCGTCTGGCTTGTTCTTATTCAAATCTCCCAATAGATTTGAGTGAATGAAACTAGAGTTGACAACATGCCTTGGAATGTATACTGTCCGCTTATAAATTCCATTTGTCTGAATAAATTTCAACACCTTTGGACTCATCTCCATGTGTAGCCTGTTACTCAGTGATACTTGGTGTGTTGATTCTGCCATGGCTGCCTTGTACTGAATAGACTGAAAATCACTCCCTCTTTATATGACTAGCACTCCCCCCACATCAATGGAAACTTGATATAGGGGGGGGCAGTTCTCAAGTGAGAGATCACAATAGTGAGTATTGATCACAAGAGGGGTGGGGGTTTACTCAACACAATAGGTTGTGAAAGTGAACACAAAGGGGGTGGAGATACAGCCCCACTGCTTAATTAAATCTGCTGTCATTCAGATCATCAAGTACCCCTTCAAATATTGTACACTGTTTACCAACAATGAACCACTCCATGATGAATGATCTTTATTAATTTCAGAGTACCCCTTCAAATATTGTTCACTGCTTACTAACAATACACCACTCCATGATGATGAATGATCTTTATTAAATCCATTGTCATCAAACACAATCCCCCATTGTCCAATGTTTACTAACAATGAACCACTCAAGTACCCTCCTGAAGGAACTTCAATAGATCCATTGTCAAACACCCTCTCAAGTACCTACTCGAGTACCCTCCTGAATGAACTTCAATAGATCCATTGTCTCTCAAGTACCTACTCGAGTGGGTTACGTCATCTCAAGTGGGTAACAGCTGTAGGGTGGGGCTGAAGGCTCTCTATAGTAGTATCTATAGGGGCATTTTGGTGAGACAAATGGACCTGCTGCGACCATGTACCTGCCCTAGCCAATAGGAGGCCAGCAAGCATAATTACATGTTTGTAACACCCTTCACATCAAGGGTAATTGAGTCCCAGGGTGAGTGGTCACTGTGACTATGTCTGAGATCATGTACCAGGTGTGTCCTCCCATGTGAATCAAATTCGCCATTTTTCCTTGACATGAGTCTCTTCGTGTGAATCCCACTCCAGGATGCCTTGCCTGAGACAAAGTACCCTCCGTTTGTCGCCGACAAAGGTACATCAATGTTCCGAAATCAGTAGAGGTGTATTGGACTTAGGGTACTCGTGGTTTTTCTTACAGGGAGGCGATGGTCTATTTCAAAACACCGCAGTGAATTTATAGGCGATAATTTTGTCGGGAAGTGGTAAAAGGAAAACGCGAGAAATCGGAGGATAGATCAGTTCCAGACTTTCAACATTTTCAGCTTCAAGTTGACCATTTCTAACGAAAATTATGAGAAATCCTTCTGTAGTGGCGGTGAAATTGATCAGGGGCTACACAAAGTTGGCTCTGGTCGGGTTAAATAAGCGGCCGCCTTGACCCAGTAGCGGGACCTGTTTGTTACTCTCCGACCAGATTTTTCGTACTGCTTGGAGAGTGTTTTACGTCATAACCTTAAAGCCAATTATCCATTTTTGTATTTTCTTTCCTGTGTACTATTTCAAAATATATTGGATGTAAATCTTGGTTTCTTTGTCAATTTGTTAGCAATGAATATTTTATATCAAGTAAATCTGCTTTTATAGTATACATAGAATAAAAGTACTTGTTTTGAGGCGAACACAGAGGGATACCGTGTGGGATTTATTATTTGAGTACCCTCACGCTGGGGGGCGTTGTTCCTGTTTTTGTGGTATCGTTAATTAGTTTTAATTGGATCGAAAAAATATGTTTACGATTCCCTTAACCCTTTAAGGATGCATGATGCCTGGAGGAATCACCACACTAAAGATACATGATGCCTGGAGGCATCATTGTTCCAATATTTACAAAAATGTTCTAACAAAGAAATAATAGAGAAATATTCATGAAATCTTCACAAAATGTCGATAGGACATCATGTTTATTATTTCATTTCAAGAGTAAACAAAATATTTATGATTGTGTATTGTATTACGTGATTACAAGCTTGAATTATGAGTTTTAAGCATTATGTGCCCGTCCTCTGGTGGGACAAACTGTCGCCAGGAACCGTCTTTATGGGAGCAGCTCAGTTGTAGGCACCCGTCCATAAAGGGTTAACCATCCGACTGGAAAGGCGTTGCTCCCGTATTATCGGATCGTATCCCTCTATTCACGCGGTGTCGCTAGTTTCTACGATGTGATAGCGATAAAGCACCACATGAGGAACATATTGGATGAGACAGGGGAAGAGTCTTTAAAATTCAATACGGTTGGCACCATAGTTAAAACTGGGCTGACATCTAAAGGCGGGCGTCCACCAACCACGACAAGGCTACGACAAGAGCCGACAAGGAAGTTCCAATCGGCGCCTTGTCGCAGCCTTGTCGTAAGAAGGGGTGCTCTGTGACAACGTTGTCGGGGCGTATCTTTCTGTCTCTCTCTCTGTATGTGCCTCAGTCTCTGTCTTAATTGCCCCCTTTATCTTTCTGTCTCTCTCTCTGTATGTGCCTCAGTCTCTGTCTTAATTGCCCCCTTTATCTTTCTGTCTCTCTCTCTCTGTATGTGCCTCAGTCTCTGTCTTAATTGCCCCCTTTATCTTTCTGTCTCTCTCTCTGTATGTGCCTCAGTCTCTGTCTTAATTGCCCCCTTTATCTTTCTGTCTCTCTCTCTGTATGTGCCTCAGTCTCTGTCTTAATTGCCCCCTTTATCTTTCTGTCTCTCTCTCTGTATGTGCCTCAGTCTCTGTCTTAATTGCCCCCTTTATCTTTCTGTCTCTCTCTCTGTATGTGCCTCAGTCTCTGTCTTAATTGCCCCCTTTATCTTTCTGTCTCTCTCTCTCTGTATGTGCCTCAGTCTCTGTCTTAATTGCCCCCTTTATCTTTCTGTCTCTCTCTCTGTATGTGCCTCAGTCTCTGTCTTAATTGCCCCCTTTATCTTTCTGTCTCTCTCTCTCTGTATGTGCCTCAGTCTCTGTCTTAATTGCCCCCTTTATCTTTCTGTCTCTCTCTCTGTATGTGCCTCAGTCTCTGTCTTAATTGCCCCTTTATCTTTCTGTCTCTCTCTCTCTCTGTATGTGCCTCAGTCTCTGTCTTAATTGCCCCTTTATCTTTCTGTCTCTCTCTCTCTCTGTATGTGCCTCAGTCTCTGTCTTAATTGCCCCTTTATCTTTCTGTCTCTCTCTCTCTCTGTATGTGCCTCAGTCTCTGTCTTAATTGCCCCTTTATCTTTCTCTCTCTCTCTCTCTCTGTATGTGCCTCAGTCTCTGTCTTAATTGCCCCTTTATCTTTCTCTCTCTCTCTCTGTATGTGCCTCAGTCTCTGTCTTAATTGCCCCCTTTATCTTTCTGTCTCTCTCTCTGTATGTGCCTCAGTCTCTGTCTTAATTGCCCCTTTATCTTTCTGTCTCTCTCTCTCTCTGTATGTGCCTCAGTCTCTGTCTTAATTGCCCCTTTATCTTTCTCTCTCTCTCTCTGTATGTGCCTCAGTCTCTGTCTTAATTGCCCCCTTTATCTTTCTGTCTCTCTCTCTGTATGTGCCTCAGTCTCTGTCTTAATTGCCCCTTTATCTTTCTGTCTCTCCCTGTATGTGCCTCAGTCTCTGTCTTAATTGCCCCTTTATCTTTCTGTCTCTCTCTCTGTATGTGCCTCAGTCTCTGTCTTAATTGCCCCCTTTATCGTTCTCTCTCTCTCTCTGTATGTGCCTCAGTCTCTGTCTTAATTGCCCCCTTTATCTTTCTCTCTCTCTCTGTATGTGCCTCAGTCTCTGTCTTAATTGCCCCCTTTATCTTTCTGTCTCTCTCTCTCTGTGCCTCAGTCTCTGTCTTAACTACAATCTTTATCTTTCTGTCTCTCTCTGTATGTGCCTCTGTCTCTGTCTTAATTGCCCCTTTATCTTTCTGTCTCTATCTCTGTATGTGCCTCAGTCTCTGTCTTAATTGCCCCCTTTATCTTTCTGTCTCTCTCTGTATGTGCCTCTGTCTCTGTCCCCTTTATCTTTCTGTTTTTCTCTTTGTATCTCCCCCAGTCTCCCCTTTAGCTACGATCTTTATCTCTCTGTCTCTCTTTGTCTCTACCTCAGTCTCTCCCTTAACCTCCCTCTTTATCTCTCTGTCTCGCTTCTTCTTAGCCTGGTATAAACGTCCATAGGCTTAATATTAGGTACTCGTTTTCAACAGGCATGCGAGTACGGTACCTCATACTCAATGGTTGATAAACAGATAAGTATATCCAGGCTAAGAAAAAATCAGAAACATGTTCGTGTTTTGTCTGTGTCCCCGATAGCCATCTCGTTTGAAACACTTCAGTATATTCACTCGGGTATCGCCTCATTCATATCACTGAGCCCTCCAAACTCGATGGCATACGGGGACACAGACCAAACATTCATCATTTTTCTAAGTATCTGCTTAAGTCTCTCTCCCTTAAATGCTATTTCTATCTTTCTGTTTTTCTCTCACTGTGTATCCGCCTTAGTCTCTCTCTCTTTCTTGGAATTTCCAATGTATCACTTCCAAGCCATGTAACACATGTTTGATATTGTGAACTCATATCAGCGGAGTATGTTTTTTCCCGGGGGTTCCGGGACGGTTGAGTTCCGCTGACGAGTGCCGCACATGGGGCCTGATGCATCGAGCTGAGTGCTCCACAAAAGGCGCTCTCACAAGGACCCTGAGAACTCTCACACGTGTATTTACATTCTGTCTTCTTTTTACTTCCATGAATACAAAATTCACACCACATATATGAAGTGATTTATTACCCACCCGAAAAAGGTGTCTCCATACTTAACGTATGGAGCATTTAAAGGGATATATTCACTGTTTATCCTACCCCTAATAAAAAAACGCCATAGGCTTAACATGGGATTTGTTTATGTCACGGTTGTGACATAAAGTGTTGTTTATGCCACTACTTTCTGATACCGAAAAAATATGGAAACGGGGTAGGATAAAATCTAGACGCCACTCGTTTGAGTTTGAGCTTATTGATGGCACTCATTTTGTTGGCTCCGAAATGTAACTCGTCTTCGACTCGTGAAATTATGGAGCCAACAAAATGCGTGGCATAAATAAACTCAGACTCAAACTCGTGACGTCTCTTGATAATATTCTGGTTTAAGATAGAGAATTCAGGCTATAATGGCAGGCCATACTGGTTACATTGCTGATGTTCTTACAGAGTGGTTGTTAGGTCAGCTGAAAACAATGACATATAGAGTGTATGTATTATCTCACCCAGACTTAATGTTAGGAACTCATACTCCACGGCTGTGAAAGTAGTGTAACCAAATACCCAATGGCTAATTGTAATTGTGATTTATTTTATTGATCAACGATGTTATACGCGGCGAGATAAAATCAGAAACCCACTCAATGAAAATAATTTTGTCCGCACTGCACCTCGTTTGACTGCTACGTAATTCTCTCAGCTTTGCTTCGACGTGAATTACTCCTACTTCTCTCGGTGGAGTACCGATTAAGTTATTTTCATCTCGTGAGCTTCCTTCTAAGATTTGGTTTAGGCCTTTAAAAAACCTCCAATATGTAGCTTTGACGTACAGCAGTGCTTCAGTAAAGTCATTCTAAACACCAACTGACTTTACAATTGGTAAAAAAATAATATTGCAATTTAAAATCTCATCAAAACATTTCCTCTACTGGGCGTTCTCACTCGCAAGTAACAAATCCGTGTGTAATATGTGAAACTATAGTTATGGTGACAATACAGGGTAGATTTATGAGTTGGTTCGGAGAAATTCGTTCTGAACGAGCTGGCACGGCAAGTTCAGAACGAATTTCTCCGAAACAATGAGTAAATCTACCCTGTATTGGCACCATCACTATGGTTTCATATTATTATATACCTTAATTCAGTCTTAATTCGCTAAAACTGACCGTAATTTGACGTCGAAGTAACTTGGCACAACTCTCAAACACAATGTGTATGCTAGCAGATATGCCGGATGTTGATAACCGGAAGTGATCACCGCGCAGGCGCGAATACATTATACCGCCGCATAAATTAACGCAGGGTCACACTGCTATGCTCGATCGTCCCGTCGGACAGCTATACTCGTGCGGTGCAGTGTCTCCGCTATTTGTTGACATCTACCAGTCACCCGCTTGGTTCATGAACGTATCGAAATCGATTGATCTCGCATATCTAAGCTATATAACGTGTTTCACGTGATTCGTACTTGTATTCCACCTCGATTTTTGATAAATGTACACACAAACTTGTTCCGTGGATACTGTACTATGCCACAGAACTCGCGAAGTGAAGGGATCCGCCATTTTTGAATCTTGCACCTAGAATTCTGTTGTCGGACTCTCGTCCAATCAAAATGCATTATTTCTTCAAAGCGTGCAATCTGTAGCTCAAAGCGTGCAGGTAAGGTTCAAAGCGTGCATTTTGTCACTCAAAGCGTGCAATCTGTTGGCATCCAAAGTAACCAGTACAACGATTCACGGCGTACAGTGCAATCTGTGTAGATAACTATACCCCTAGCAGCAGTGTGTATTTACACTGACTTAGTGCATAGGTATATAATAATCATATCTATCTATGATAACTGACTTGGGTGACATTCATGTGTCAATACCATACGGGGTCATACTAATTACCATGACATGACAGCCGATATTGTGAAAATCAAGACATGGAAGAGGAAGAAGGAGAAGAAGAAGGAGTAGAAGTAGAAGGAGAAGAACAAGAAGGAGAAGATGTTTGTAAACAAGGCGTTCATTGTCTTTCGCTTCAGATATCACTCAGCTCCACTTCGTGATATCATTCCGCGAAGACAACTCACGCCATATATAAAAGCAATCTTATGATATTTGGTGATGTTTCTTGATGGTGTGCTCCATAGGTTCAGTGTAGAGACTCGTATGAGGTGGATAATAAGAAGGAGGGTGTGGTCAGCCAATCAGAACGCGAATTGTGATTAACACATCGGGGAGGAGAGTGGGAGGGTATAACGACATCCAGGGTGTTAATACACACCTCCAGCTGGTGTTACTACAGACTCACTCACACCCCAATGTCGCGTCATTGATCGTTCCCTGGTCTCAGGTCACGGCCAGTCATTTACACCCACACGGGACAGGAGTGAGCGATAATAGACGCAAATAAGACATAGCATACAGGACAGAGTTCATCTCGTGAATGGGGAATTTATACACAGCAGGATGATGTAAGGGTAGTAATGATACACTGTGTGTTTGTGTAGGTGTATCGGTAATAATGACACACTGAGTGTTTGTGCAGGTGTATCGGTAATAATGATACACCGAGTGTTTGTGTAGGTGTATCGGTAATAATGATACACTGTGTGTTTGTGCAGGTGTATCAGTAATAATGACACACTGAATGTTTGTGTAGGTGTATCGGTAATAATGACACACCGAGTGTTTGTGTAGGTGTATCTGTAATAATGATACACTGAGTGTTTGTGTAGGTGTATCAGTAAAAATGACACACTGAGTGTTTGTGCAGGTGTATCGGTAATAATGATACACTGAGTGTTTGTGTAGGTGTATCGGTAAAAATAATACACTGAGTGTATGTGCAGGTGTATCAGTAATAATGATACACTGAGTGTTTGTGTAGGTGTATCGGTAATAATGATACACTGAGTGTATGTGCAGGCTATACTCAGCCAAGCTCACGCTGTCTTGATTTTATCATATTCCTTAATAGCATCAAATTTTTCATGTGGTACAGATGGACTAACAGCATTCATTCGTCACATAGTGCCAAATGTAATCCGTACCGCTGAGCAGTAAAAATGAAATATTTGAAGGGAGGTATAAAATGATTTATGGTAAATAGCTGCATAATGACATTCGCCCGGCGTTTACACCAGACGATTGTGGCCGGCGATTCTGGCTTTTTGCACCGCCTGACGACTTTCAGCAGTAAAATGGTAGAAATCATCTAGTCTAAATGCCAAGTCCACGGCGACTGCAGATCGTCTGATTATATCAGATTGCACAATTTGACATCACCTGATGACTATTGAACATGCTCTGACACCGGCGACTACTCCAAGCCAGCTTGAATTAGTCGTCTAGACAGGTAGCGATTCTGTAAAAACTTAGTCGTCCGTGTAAACGCTCCAGAGGTCGACAACTTTTATGATGGACATTTCGAAATCGAGCCCCACCTGACAACTATTGGCCTGACGATCTACAGTCGCCGCCATTTAGTTGTCTAGTGTAAATGCTGGGTTAGTTTACTCGCTGATGAATCAAGCCTTCCTCACACAGTCCCCTAGACTGGCTCCAGTCCCTGCATCCTGTGGCTACCCTCCTCGCTGGGATACAGGAGTCTGGCTCCAGTCCCTGCATCCTGTGGCTACCCTCCTCGCTGGGATACAGGAGACTGGCTCCAGTCCCTGTATCCTATGGCTGCCCTCCTCGCTGGGATACAGGAGACTGGCGCCAGTCCCTGCATCCTGTGGCTACCCTCCTCACTGGGATACAGGAGACTGGCGCCAGTCCCTGCATCCTGTGGCTACCCTCCTCACTGGGATACAGGAGACTGGCTCCAGTCCCTGCATCCTATGGCTACCCTCCTCGCTGGGATACAGGGACTGGCTCCAGTCCCTGCATCCTATGGCTACCCTCCTCGCTGGGATACAGGGACTGGCTCCAGTCCCTGCATCCTATGGCTACCCTCCTCGCTGGGATACAGGGACTGGCTCCAGTCCCTGCATCCTATGGCTACCCTCCTCACTGGGATACAGGAGACTGGCTCCAGTCCCTGCATCCTATGGCTATCCTCCTCACTGGGATACAGGAGACTGGCTCCAGTCCCTGCATCCTATGGCTATCCTCCTCACTGGGATACAGGAGACTGGCTCCAGTCCCTGCATCCTATGGCTACCCTCCTCACTGGGATACAGGAGACTGGCTCCAGTCCCTGCATCCTATGGCTATCCTCCTCACTGGGATACAGGAGACTGGCTCCAGTCCCTGCATCCTGTGGCTACCCTCCTCGCTGGGATACAGGAGACTGGCTCCAGTCCCTGCATCCTGTGGCTACCCTCCTCGCTGGGATACAGGAGACTGGCTCCAGTCCCTGCATCCTGTGGCTACTCTCCTCACTGGGATACAGGCTCCAGTCCCTGCATCCTATGGCTACCCTCCTCGCTGAGATACAGGCTCCAGTCCCTGCATCCTATGGCTACCCTCCTCGCTGGGATACAGGAGACTGGCTCCAGTCCCTGCATCCTGTGGCTACCCTCCTCGCTGGGATACAGGGACTGGCTCCAGTCCCTGCATACTATGGCTACCCTCCTCGCTGGGATACAGGGACTGGCTCCAGTCCCTGCATACTATGGCTACCCTCCTCGCTGGGATATAGGGACTGGCTCCAGTCCCTGCATACTATGGCTACCCTCCTCGCTGGGATACAGGGACTGGCTCCAGTCCCTGCATACTATGGCTACCCTCCTCGCTGGGATACAGGGACTGGCTCCAGTCCCTGTATCCTATGGCTACCCTCCTCGCTGGGATACAGGGACTGGCTCCAGTCCCTGCATCCTATGGCTACCCTCCTCGCTGTGATACAGGAGACTGGCTCCAGTCCCTGTATCCTATGGCTACCCTCCTCGCTGGGATACAGGGACTGGCTCCAGTCCCTGCATCCTATGGCTACCCTCCTCGCTGTGATACAGGAGACTGGCTCCAGTCCCTGCATCCTATGGCTACCCTCCTCGCTGGGAAACAGGAGACTGGCTCCAGTCCCTGTATCCTATGGCTACCCTCCTCGCTGGGATACAGGGACTGGTACAATCGGCAATGGTGTTGGATTTCTGACACTGTTTAGCTCCAGTATTCCCAACACTCTCCTTACAGATATCCTGGCTAATGGTCAGGATATCTGCTGGGACATTGATACCTTTGATCTCAATTGGGTCATAGTCAGGAGTAGGCGAAATTCATCACTATAACAACATAGGCAGCCAGAGAACTGGAGGAGGGGGAGGGGTATGAGGAGGTATAGGGTTACAGGGAGGGATTGGGGGACATAAACAGGAGATTCTGTTCATAGTGGACAAGTCTTTGATTCATGGGCCAGTCAGAGAAGGATACATACTAGAATGAACTTTATTCTGATTGTGTTTAATCATTTAATGAATGATCATAATCAAAGACTTGAGCAAGTCTAACATTCCCCCATGGGGGGGGGGGGGGGTGGCATCTCCCCACCCCTACTCACACAAAAACCAGGGGGGGGAATTAAAAAAAACCTTCCTTCTTTGAGTTGTGTAATGGAGGGTGGTTGTGGCCCCTAAGATTCGAGGTCAACTCTCGACCGTATAGCCCTCCCAAGACGCCCACCTGAGGAAGTCTCCCCTCACCTTTCGGTGGAGTCCACACTTAACGCGGGGTCTCGCACCGTCCGCCGCCTCTCACTCCTCAACAGAATCTAAATAGCATTTGGCCGGGTGGTCTGCACCGCACGGAGCGGCGGCACGGCGCTCCACAAACATGGTGTTAACCTTTGGATTGTTTTTGTGAACACCGTTCTTTGTTCGAGGCGTAAATGCCTCCGGTTTTCATCATCAAGCAAAGAAGACATCTGCGCCATTGGTTCATGGTTAAACCTTTCACAACGCGAGGTTACCAGAAGTACTACACACCCATTGTTGAACTTACTAGAGTTACATACCGCTGCTGGGGTGTGCATTAAAAATAAGTTATGTGTCGAGGTTGACGTTTTCGTCCCGCTCTCATGTTTTCGTCCCGCTCTGTCGTTTTCGTCCCGCTCTGATCACGTGATATAATACAGCAGCGGGACGAAACAATAGCTGTTGTGGTTACTCGATAAGGGTGGTCATTTGCTTCAGAAGTGTTTCAGGTAAAGAATTCAGCATTTTTATCGATATTTGAAGGTATATAGGAATAGGGAAACCAAGTACCGGTAAGCAAAAGTCAAAGTTACTCGGTAAGGCTTGGAAAAATTACTGCCTTACCTCGTAACTTTGAACTTTTGCTCACCGGATCATAGTTTCCCTCTAGTACTATACACCCATGCCTAAAATTACTTCAAATACCAATCTATGCTATGCAAGTGGTAGTTGAGGTGTACCACCATCCTGTGCTGGTATGGCGTCATACCACCACACTTTGAATACTGAATCTGATTGGTTAAGTAAATCAAAATTATTTATGACGCGATGCCGCGATGCCATGCGTAAACGGTTGTTACAAAATGTAAACAAAGACGATCGCAAGAAAATAATTACGCAAACATATGATATTTGTGGGTAAACATGAAAATATGGGCCATATGGATTAAATAAGATTAGCATTGCGATTTACAACAATATAACAACAATTATAGGAAGTGCCAAGTAATATTACATACACATAGCAAAGCGAGTATGTGTAATAAGGGAAATACGAAAATAAATCATAGAAAATTAATAAAAAATGTTATGACACTAATGTTTGTAAAGAAAAGAATTTTCTGAGAGTTTGAATTTTATTTACGAAATCGCGGTTATGAATATTTCGATAAAGCCGTTAATGAGGTCAAGCAGTCTCCCCCCGATGTTGTTCAGTATGTTGTGCTCAATGGTTCTGTTTGGAGAGTAAAACCACACAGTAAACCACTCCCGCCCGCCCAGGTGTCTTTGATTATCACTTCGACATCAACATATTTTAGTGAGTTTTTGAATATTTACGAATATTTAGAGGTGTATAGTACAAGTGAAACTTGTTAACCTAATTGGGGCGGGTCCCCGTACCTTGTAACTCTCGCTAGAGCTCTACAAGCTCATGCAGAAGTTTTAGAGAAAGTAACGCGGTACGAGGAGACGTCCCAATTAGGTTAACTAGTTTCCCTAAAGTACCGCATAGTGCATTGTCTCACCCCGGTATTTTTCTCCACAGGCTTGACATAAGGAACTCGTACTCCACGGCCGTGAGGTTCGTGTATACTCAATGGCTAATTGGTTGATTTATTTTATCAAGATATAATGTTATACGGGGTGAGATAAAATCAGAAACCCACTCTATGAAAATAACTTGGTCCGCACTCCACCTCGTTTGACCGCAGAGTAATTCACGAAGCGAAGCTGAGTGAATTACACTGTAGTCAAACGAGGTGGAGTGCGGACCAAGCTATTTTCATCTTGTGGGTTTCCTTCTATGAATGGCGGTGGTAAAGAAAGACGCCATGATGCCATTAGACACTCACACAGAAAGACGCCATGGTGCCTTCATTAAGACACTCACACAGAAAGACGCCATGATGCCTTCATTCAGACACTCACACAGAAAGACGCCATGATGCCTTCATTCAGACACACAGAAAGACGCCATGATGCCTTCATTCAGACACTCACACAGAAAGACGCCATGATGCCTTCATTCAGACACACACACAGAAAGACGCCATGATGCCTTCATTCAGACACTCATACAGAAAGACGCCATGATGCCTTCATTCAGACACTCATACAGAAAGACGCCATGATGCCTTCATTCAGACACTCACACAGAAAGATGCCATGATGCCTTCAGACACTCACACAGAAAGATGCCATGATGCCTTCATTCACACACTCACACAGAAAGACACCATGATGCCTTCACTCAGACACTCACACAGAAAGACGCCATGATGCCTTCATTCAGACACCCACACAGAAAGACGCCATGATGCCTTCATTCAGACACTCACACAGAAAGACGCCATGATGCCTTCATTCAGACACACAGAAAGACGCCATGATGCCTTCATTCAGACACTCACACAGAAAGACGCCATGATGCCTTCATTCAGACACTCACACAGAAAGACGCCATGATGCCTTCACTCAGACACACAGAAAGACGCCATGATGCCTTCATTCAGACACTCACACAGAAAGACGCCATGATGCCTTCATTCACACAGAAAGACGCCATGATGCCTTCATTCAGACACTCACACAGAAAGACGCCATGATGCCTTCATTCAGACACTCACACAGAAAGACGCCATGATGCCTTCATTCAGACACTCACACAGAAAGACGCCATGATGCCTTCATTCACTCACACAGAAAGACGCCATGTTGCCTTCATTCAGACACCCACACAGAAAGACGCCATGATGCCTTCATTCAGACACTCACACAGAAAGACGCCATGATGCCTTCATTCAGACACTCACACAGAAAGACGCCATGATGCCTTCATTCAGACACTCACACAGAAAGACGCCATGATGCCTTCATTCAGACACCCACACAGAAAGACGCCATGATGCCTTCATTCACACAGAAAGACGCCATGATGCCTTCATTCAGACACTCACACAGAAAGACGCCATGATGCCTTCATTCAGACACTCACACAGAAAGACGCCATGATGCCTTCATTCAGACACTCACACAGAAAGACGCCATGATGCCTTCATTCACTCACACAGAAAGACGCCATGTTGCCTTCATTCAGACACCCACACAGAAAGACGCCATGATGCCTTCATTCAGACACTCACACAGAAAGACGCCATGATGCCTTCATTCAGACACTCACTCAGAAAGACGCCATGATGCCTTCATTCACTCACACAGAAAGACGCCATGATGCCTTCAGACACTCACACAGAAAGACGCCATGATGCCTTCATTCAGACACTCACACAGAAAGACGCCATGATGCCTTCATTCAGACACTTACACAGAAAGACGCCATGATGCGTTCAGCCACAGGTCGTTGTCAAGGAGAAAGTATGTGGAATCAGGGAAAGTAACCATGAGGTCTATCCCACTAATTCTGTTTCTAGGAAATTACAAACACAAAATCTGGTAAAATTCTTTAAATAGATGTAATTATTGACAAAAGGGGTTATGTTCATGTTTTTTATACTAGTCAAGAAAAAGCCAGGATGTAAGAGGCCACAAAGGCTGGCCTGCATATTTGTTTATCTCCTTTCCCGGTCGTCCTCTCTCTCCTCTTCTCTCCTCCCTTCCTCTCTCCTCTTCTCTCCTCTCTCCTCTCCTCTCTTCTCTCCTCCCTTCCTCTCTCCTCTTCTCTCCTCCCTTCCTCTCCTCCCTTCCTCTCCTCCCTTCCTCTCTCCTCTTCTCTCCTCCCTTCCTCTCCTCCCTTCCTCTCCTCTCTTCTCTCCCCTCTTCTCTCTTCCCTTCCCCTCTCCTCTTCCTCCTCCCTTCCTCTCCTCTCTTTTCTCCTCTCTCTCCTCTCTTCTCTCCTCCCTTCCTCTCTCCTCTTCTCTCCTCCCTTCCTCTCCTCTCTTCTTTCCTCTCTCTCCTCTTCTCTCCTCTCTCTCCTCTCTTCTCTCCTCCCTTCCTCTCTCCTCTTCTCTCCTCCCTTCCTCTCCTCTCTTCTCTCCTCTCTCTCTCCTCTTCTCTCCTCTCTCTCTCATCTTCTCTCTCCTCTTCCTCTCTCCTCTTCTCTCCTCTCGTCCTCTCTCCTCTTCTCTCTTCCCTTCCTCTCTTCTCTTCTCTCCTCTCTTCCTCTCTCCTCTTCTCTCCTCCCTTCCTCTCCTCTCTTCTCTCCTCCCTTCCTATCTCCTCTTCTCTCTTCATTTGTTAAATGAAGCAATGAAACTTTAACACGAGTAAGAAGTACATATGTCCTTAATATATATATATGAAGAAAATTGGCCGCTCCAATACATTGATATTTGACATCAACTGTGACATGCATTTTGAAACCCGACAAAATCTTTTCGCTGTTGCTTGCCACTGTTGATGTCTGTGTAGGCCTAATGTCACGAAACTACTGAAACAGGTCCCTGGTCCACGATTTCTAGCCCCCAAATTGCGTAATATGGCACCAGTGCTTTGAAATCATCGGATGCCTCAAAAATCGGTCAGCGACAACTTCAATTTTCATCAGAAAACTTTAGCACGTCAATAGTTTCTCAAATAGACTTCTGACTTCGGTACATTGTGCAGATCTGTAGTCGATGTCCTTTTTCCGGGCAGGTGAAAACGCCACATCAATCTCTGTGATTTTCAAGACATTTCAGACAATCTACCTTGAAAATCGAAACCCACGTCATTAATCTCAAATCTGAGTATGACGACCTCAACGTATTCTGGGGCACATATCCAACCTGAAAATCGGGGGTCATCGCGTGAGATTTTGATTTAGATAGAAATATATAGATAGAAATATATAGAAATTCTAAAAAGTTGCCTTTTACATACTAAATTAACCCATGTCATTTTCTTAAAATCTTCTGAGAATAAAGTAGATGTATAGTGCAAAAAACATAAAAACTCATAAGACACCATCGTTGTTTTTGGTAGAATCGAAGAAAACCACATAGTTTTAGTACATTTCCTATGTAAATAGGTCATATGTAAATTGGCATGATTCATCTATTACACTTGGACAAACTGGACTCAACGTAAAATTACCAGGTGGCGCCACCGTGAATTGCAGGATATGCCTTTAACACAGGAAAACCACTCCTACCGCGGTGGCCTTTTTCACGTGAGACAATTAGTGGCCGAACACCACAGCCCTATAAAGGAGCCACTCGGCCTAATTTACTAAATGCTGGTGGGTCTTCCCACTCACGACGCATCAAAGACAAACCAGGCTCACCAAGCCGAGTCTCTGAATGCCAGGAGAGTGGGGGGAGAGTGATGAGCTAATCGTGTCTTGTCAGAGGAATGTTAAATACCACATGAACAATTAGTATATGTCGCCGTGTCGCGGCTAGGAGGCTTGAAGAAGCTCCGGACCACAAACAGAAATCACACAGCTAGAGTGACCACCACTTTTTTATTTTTTTTATTTATTGCACTAAGGAAAGTGTGCATTGCAGTTATAATGGCCGTTCTGGGGAACAGTTACATAGTATCTCTTTACAAGTTTCGCTGGAAGCTAATTACAAAAATGTACAAGTAAGCAATGATGATGGTAATGGTATGGTAATGTAGTGTGAATAATATGTTTACAGCAACTGTGATATCGTATTATTACACGAAGTATTTTCGCTTTACATGTGCTTTATACTCCTTAATAGTACCTTTTTGGATTTCTCTTGGCAATTCATTCCATGGGTACATTGAAATATACAGAGGGCTCTTTTTAAAGAATGATGTTTTCGGTCGTTTAAGTGTGATGTTCATCTTTCCTTGACCTCTAGTTTTTTTTATCAATATTTGGGATGAGATTTTGAGCGAACTTCCGTACGTTAAACAATATACTTTGGTACCAAGTTTTTATTTCCATATGTATAAAACAACCGTTCTTTTCCTTTGGTCATATCTTAAATAAAAATGATTTGCTCATATTGTGTGTTTAAGGTGATCTGTGTATAAGCTCCTATCTTGTTGGGGTTTTTTTTATCATTTTTATCATTTTATTAAAATTTGGTATTATATTGACTAGGTAAAATGATGTTCAAGAAGCTTGACTGTCCATTGACTATGCCTCAGGTTGCCACCATCAAACTTGACAAGTCTCTACAAGGTAACAAAGTACCCGTCGAGAATATATGAGACTCAGTAAACCACGACCCAAGGTTGACCAGATACCATAACTGTGTTATATGGATTCAAAACCATTGTATAGGGGACAGAGCCATTGTTAGTTCATGAAGCAGTCACTAGGTGGTCGGGGGACAAAACCTGTATTCTGGCTCTTTGTTCTTACGAAATTCAGCTGCCTTTCAATATATTACCATGGTTCCTTTGACTCTCTACACCGATCCCAGAGCAGGAAGATATAATGCTAAAACCCAGGACATGATGTTTTTCACATGGAACACTTTATTTACATATGTGTGCAAGGCAAGAAAAGTGACATTTCCCAATTATCACTCACTTCTTTTGCACCTCCGTTCGTGAAGAACTGCTACTTTTTCACCTCCTATGGTGAAGAACACTTACTCGGGGGGCGTCATGGCGGCGCCCATGTATCCAACGACTATACTCGTTGATGCATCATAGGCTATATGCCGTATACATACGGCCTCAAAGCCATGGTATACGGAGAAATGGTCCCTTTGTGCTATAGAGTGAAGAAATAGTCCCTATTGTTATAACCTTTAATATGGCAATTACTGGGTTTAATTTGTTGGAGAAGATGGATAATAAATACAACAAACGACGGTCTTGTGGACAGGCGGCTGTGAACTACTCGAGGTTGACGGCCGCCCGTCCACAAAACCGTCGTTTTTTGTTTATGTTCTCACCATCAAGACCAGCTTCAGGAAACACCAAACACCAAACTGTCAATCACCTGCGGCCCTGCTTCCTGTCGTGTGACCACGCCCCCTCCCCCTCCTCACACCTCTCCTCAAACAACCTGCCCTCTCACCTCGCCCGTACACACAGCCGACATGACGTCACACCACCCCCCGCTCTGATTGGTTAACGCTCATGTGATGAGGGGCGGTCCTTGGCTGGGTTCCGCCTGTGTACGCCGCTGGCTACCTAACAGGCAGGTAGTAGGCCCTGGGTGAACTGCTGGCAGAGGTTAAACGCTGGTTTCTGATTGCATCATTGGAAGTGGGGGACAGACCTGGGAACCAGCTAAATTTTCAAAATGCCAACGGACATCGCGATAGTTCCGATGTGGTTATCATGAGCAATAAGCCTCAACGGGCTATCAAACTGATACAATTGAATAAGAAGAGAGAAATATAATAAATGATATCAAATCATACCTGAAATATTGATCGAAAACAAACTTTGAAGACTTTGACAAGTGGTTGAGCGATAATAGGGGCCGCAATCACTTGAAAATTAATTATGCCAGTGCATATTGCTCAGAGATCGACTGTCAGTATGTGTAATATATTCCAAAACCAAGGCAGGTATACACAACTTCATTTACACATGACATATATTTAAATATATTTAGTTACAATGTGCAGTCTCCATTACTTGTGGGGTTCACTCACACTTGCACAACAATCGCCATCTTGCTTGTTTTGAATCTGGTGGCTTCCACTCCCCTCACTTGTCAAACCGGTGGATACAGTCCAGTGATAAAGTGTCAGTATGGTTTGCATATTCATCAACAAAGACAGTGGTATGATACACCATTTTACCATTTTGGTTTTTATATTTGCAGTGAGTAATTCGCTTGCATTTGGTTGCATCGAACGTCCACAATACATGTGCCATCTTGTTTGTTTTGATTCTGATGCCTACAATGCGCATGCACGCGGTGGTCAGAATCTGTCCAACCATCGGGTTCTCCCTGCGGTCTAATTCCGCCGAGACCCCTAGCGGATGACCGGGGAACCAGCGTAGGGCGGTCCCTCACCTGGCCTACGTCACCCGCACCAATGACGTCATCAATGTGGAATTCTCAACTCCCCATCCTTTACTTTCCCCCAGCCCACATATATCATAACCCCCCCCCCCCTCACAATAACATGAAAACCCTTTTTTTAATACCATGGCGACCCAGGGACGATGTGGGTCAACTTTATTCAACACTTATGGATGACCTTTAAAGGACGGTCTTAGCGAACGAGCTTAAATATCATTACTCCTTGGAGCATACGACCGCTTGTTTATCTCAACCCTTAATATTGGGAACTCGTTCTCCATGCCCCTAGGAGTATTGCAGTCCGTTCTCCATGGTCTATATCCTGTGTGTCATCCATTCTTTTAATGTATACAGGGGTGAGATAAATACAGAAATGAATACATTTTGGTCAAAGAAGTCATTCTCCAACTCGTCTGAATGCTACATGATATTCACTCGGCTGTCGCCTCGTTCATATCACTCCGCTTAAAACTCGTGGAGAACTACAACTTTAACCAAAGCCTGTTGGTTTCCTCTTCAATCTTGCTGTTGATAGAGGCAGTGGGAGGCCGTGAGGTGTCGCCGCGCTAACATGTCGAGTTATGCAGTGTCGTCTGCCTATCTCTGACGTGTCTGCGTCCACTCTCTCCCTCAGCCAATCACAGCAGCGCACGCCAACCGACACCCGGCTCATAACTACCGCGCATGCGTCGTGCACAGCGTCAGAACGCGCCTGGTGAGCGGGCGGAGAACTAGTGAGGTCTCACAACGCTGATTCACAGAGATACAAGACGCGCTGTGACGGCAGACGGTATTTGGACCTCGACTCTGAGAGACTTTCCCGCCTTTTCCCGTCAGAGACGCCGTGTAGCAGACGACCGCGGAACCCACGCCCGGACAAGGTGAGCCACCCCTTTATCCTACCCTTCATATAAAATCCCACAGGCTTAGCATTGGGTTTCCGTATGCCACGCATAGATGGAGTTTTCCGTATGCCACGCATATATGGAGTTTTATTTGCCACTAGTGACATACAGACTTTTTATCACGCACTATTCTTTAATAGAAACCAGACGAGAGTTAGCCTTGTCAATGTTTATGCCACGATGGGCAGGTCGTGTATTACTACACGAGGCGTTTGAATGCTACGTGATATTCACTCGGCTGTCTCCTCGCTTCATATCACACCGCATCAAACTCGTGGAGAATGACGACTTTGACCAAAACTCGTTGGTTTCTTCTTTGATATGTTGTCTTTTGTATTTTCTGCATTAGAATAAGATTAATAGATGATAAACATGTGCTTCCTGGGAGTTCAGTACCGATTTTTTCGGATTCATGGAAGGAGGCAGTAGTGATACCACTAAAGAAAGGAAGTGATGATATTACATACCTGTATGCGGATGTCTGTGAAATACGACCCTCTCATGGGGGTGTAGTATTCGCCGACTACCGCCCACTATGGTGTGTTTCGTCGCACTGCAATAATCTAACGAGCGTGTAGCCTAGACTTAGTCCATTCACGCACCGCACCACCTTCTGGTTACGGTACGTGAAGGTCTAACAGAGTATGACTCTGACTGGCCTGCCACCTTCAGTGAGAGGAATTTTGTGGTTGGCTGTTCTATTTATAGTATCAGTTTGACAAGGGGGAATACAGACAGGCGCTTAGTCTGCTTAAGGTCTGTAAGGGTCTGACAGAGCACAGCTCCGACTTGCCAGTTCCTTCTAAAGGCACTGATTGGAGAAAGGAATTTCTAATTTTAGTGCAAACCCAAGCCTGAGAATACCATGATTCTGGCACTATTCTGGGAATCATTATAACCCTCCAAGCTGATTTTTTTGGTCCATGCCCAGTAAAAGCTACTCTAGGACCTCTGCTTGAAGAGTAACATACTGGTTACTGGCAAATCAATCAGGGCAGCTTAGTACCAGCGGAGGTAGGAATTCCCACCTTAAAATGGCAGCGCAAAACAATCTCAGTTTGAGCCTGTGTGCCCTGGCCCTGGCGACAACAGACTGTACTAGAGTCTAGCCTAGACTCCGCTATTCGATTATGCCAGGGACACACCAAGCGAGTAACGGCAGCGATCTCCAGAATCGCCAACAAAGATTTGCGTCTATGTGCCATATTACTTCATAGTAATATCTCCCACCAATAATTTAGTATTTCTGACACAATTATCATGTGAAATATGTAATAATAGCTCACACATACGCCATTTTGTGTTGGCGATTCCGGAAATCGCCGCGTTACTCGCTTGGTGTGTCTCCGATATCAGCATGCATAAACGACGTCATCGCTACCGATGTCAACATGGCGGACAACGTCAAATCGCGACTTGAAACTCATGATACAGGTCCACCGTAAAAACTGTGAGTTCCTAATGACCAAATATCGAGGTAGCTAATGTGTGGTTTGCTCGTACAACAGTTTAAATGGCTCAAATATTTGAAATTGATCGAAAGTAACAACACGCCACTGGCTCTGGTCCGCAACGGGCGATGCACAGACATGTGGTATCTGCCTAACACTCTCCAATCGCATCTTCTGCTAACCGCACCCTAACTGAATAGCAGCCAAACATTCGCTAGGCGAGTGGAGGCTTAATTTACATATTTCGACGCATGTGCAACGCGTACATCCTGCGCAACTTCCGGTTCATAGCAGACAGTGCTAACATGGAGCGGTTGTGACTTGACGACTCGATAAATGTCGTCTTTCTGATCAAATTAAGGTATCTAATAATAAGAAAACGTCCTGGCTGTGGCCAGAACAATGTCTTAGTTCTCGGTCACCTATCACCGACATTCAGCGATAGGTGACCTCAAACTTAGACATAGGTCAGCCAGAGTAAGGGCGTTTTCTCCTGGTAGCAACGTATGTAATTCAAGGCCTGTATCGCTGCTGCCTTTTCCAGGTAAGATACTGGAAAAGATAGTGCATAAATACACCATTGACTTTCTGGAGACCAACAATATGCTCAGTGAAACACAGAACGGATTTCGAAAAAATTGCTCAACAATAGAAACAGTTGCGAAAATCACAAATGATATACTCTCAGTACTTAATAATAAACAAACAACAGTATAGTATTTATCGATTTAAAAAAAGCTTCTGATATCAAAATGAGTATTAAAGGGACTTTGTTACAGTGTGTAGAATGACGTCACACTAATGTCGTCTATAGCAGTCACACAAAAAGCAACAACATAAGAACTAGATAATAAAAGAGAAGGGGAGACAACTTGTCCTGGGCATCAGTGTCAGTCATATTAGTGTTAGAGGAGATAAAGTGGACGGCAGAGCTGATTGGGGAGTAATCAGTGAGAGTGATCGGCGAGCGGTGACGAGGTTATCGTCCGGTAAGAGCGGCCAGTCTGTAGACGAGATCCGCCAGGTAAGGTATACAAGGACAATAAACCATGGTTTGGTGGACAGGCGGCCGTAAACCACGGGAGGTTGACGCGTAGTGATACACGAACGCTAGCGAGTGTGTTACGACCACTGCACGAAAAGCACTATTTTACATATATATACGCCATTGATTGTAATTAATCAATTCATACTTAATTAGGTTTTTATAAAATAAATTGGTAATATAAGATTGCAATTTTCATATAATACAGACTTGGATGGTTAATGGCAAATGAAATATGCTACCAGTAGTGTCCCCAAGTGGCAGAGAATGGAACTTTTTGAGATTGGTGTATATACAACGGAATCAGGCGTATATATGACGTATATAAGACCGCACCATGGACATGTATATACGCCACTAGATAAGGCGTCTACGAGACGGATAATAGGTCTAACTTCTAGACGCAAAATCCTACTGTTAGACGCGTTTTGTATACATATGTAAAATAGTGGTTTTCGTGCAGTGGACATTAACCTCGAGTGGTTTACAGAGCCGCCTGTCCATATAACCATCGTTTGCTGTATTTATTATCCATCTTCTCCAATAAATTAAACCCAGTTATTGCAAAATTAATAGGTACAACGATAGGGACTATTTCTTTGCTCTATAGCGCAAAGAGACTATTTTCCCAATATGTACCATGGATTTGAGGCCATAAACCACGGTTTTAAATCCGTATACCACAGTCATGGTATCTAACAAGTTTTATACATGGGTATTGTTTTACTGAGTCCCCAGACATTTTCAAAGGGGAATTTGTATACGATGGATGCTAAATTAACACGCTATTCTCCCTGGCAGTCTGCATGATGAGAAGCGGCATGTAAGGTATACGGCTTATAGCCTATGAGCCATGGGGCTGCCATGACGCCCCCCGAGTAGGTGTTCTTCACTATTGGAGGTGAAAAAGTAGGTGTTCTTCACTAATGGAGGTGCAAAGAAGTGAGTGATAATTGGGAAGTGTCACAACACTTGCTTTGCTCACATATGTATATAAAGTTTTCCATGTTAAAAACATCATGTCCTGGGTTTAATCAGTATCTCATCCTGCTCTGGGATGGGTGTAGAGTCAAGGGAACCATGGTAAAACATTGAAAGGCAGTTGAATTTCGTAACAACAAAGAGCAAGAATATAGATCTGTCCCCCCAAGGGGCCTGCCATACTGCTAGCCACCTAGTGACTGCTTTGTGAACTAACAATGGCTCTGTTCCCTATAGTCTACATTTACACACTATTCTTACGATCAGTCTGAAAGAATTCAGAATGTTTGGAAATTTTCATATGATATTTCTCAACAACTTTTTGGGGTTATATTTTTATCTTATCGTTCAGGTATCTTGGGCTATACGATATAATGCTTGTTAAACAACCTCCCTTCCTAGGATAAATCTACGAATCGTTATATTGTCGTTTGTAGTTTTCCCGTCGTCCATTGAGCACCTGATACACTGTGATAGGCCTTATGATGCAGATCAACACTAAATATCGATATCGCATTGGAAAGTCAGCTTTAATCCGTAGCAGATACTATAGAGGAAACCTATGAAAGTTTAGGGTCAGAGCTCGTATCCCATCGAGTTTGAATCACATAGTAATTCACAAGGCGAATGGAGCCTGATTCAAATGAGATGGGATCGAGCTCTGACACTAAACTTGAATGGGTTTCTGAATTTATTTCATCCTTAATATTGACTAATGGGCTAACATTTGTGACATTATCCCCAATTGGATATTTTTACCTAAATATCTAATGGGTGTTAGATACGAGTTTCCAATGTTAAGTCCATGGAGAAAAAATATCTGGGGTGAGATAATATAGATGAAACCTATGAAAGTTTAGGGTCAGAGCTCGTATCCCATCGAGTTTGAATCGCGTAGTAATTTTTTTTCTTTTTTTTTTCCTTTATTTATACTGGTACCGGAATAGGCTCCATGGCCTGTCTTCCTGCAGGTCAGCTTACAATTTACAAGGCGAAGCAGTTTGAATTGCGTAGTGATTCAAACAAGATGGGATCGAGCTCTGACCCTAAACTTTCATAGGTTTCTGAATTTATCTCATCCTTCACATTGACTAATGGGCTAACATTTGTGAAATAATCCCCATTAGATATTTTCCGTAAATATCTCATGGGCGTTGGATTCGAGTCCCCAATGTTTAGTCTATAGGGAAATGATACCAGGGGTGAAATACAACTGAGGATGCAACCCGATGCACGCATCATAATATCTATCGTAGGGGTCCTCAATGCACGCAGGGCATGAGGTGTCTATGAACGTCAAACATGTTTGAAGTTCATAGTGCATCGTAGCCCTATCAGTGGCCTATCGCCGATGCGCTATGATGTCGGGGACACGCGTCGCCGACATCGTAGTGCATCGGGAGGTCTATCGTAGCGTGTCGTAGTAGGTGATAGACATGTCTCATGGGTGGCGTCCACCAACCACGACAAGGTTACAACAAGCACCGACAAGAAAGTTCCAATCGGCGCTTGTTGCAGCCTTGTTGTGAGAAGGGGCTGTACGACAGCGTTGTTGGGGTGTTCGGGAAGTGCACGCTCCACCAAAATTTCCTATCGTAGACCTCTGCGATACATTCCCGAACTGCCATGACACTCCACGACAAGGGTCCAGTCGTGGGAAAAAATCAAACATGCTCGTTTTGTCGTAGCCTTGTCGGAAGGCTCCCGACAAGCTTCCAATCTAGGCCTTGTCATGGCCTTGTCGTAGACTCTTGTCGGGAACTGGGGTCCACCAACCACGACAAGGCCTCCAGTCGTAGGCCAGTCGTGGACCTTGTCGGGAAGCCATTGCCGTAGCCTTGTTCTGGTTGGTGGACGCCCCCCTTCAATCAGAGAATGGACTATTTGCCAACACTGACTAAACAGCCTGCTGAGAATCGGCTACAGTCTGTTAAATGAGTGTTCAAGATAAACATATCCCACACAGTATTGGTCGACAACCGTTCACCTCCAAATAAATAATGATGGATTCAATACTGCCTCATTCTCCAATCACAGGTCTCAGTAGTCAGTCACTGCCTCACTCTCCCATCACAGGTCTCAGTAGTTAGTTACTGCCTCACTCTCCTATCACAACTCTCAGTAGTCAGATACTGCCTCACTCTCCTATCACAGGACTCTGTAGTCAGTTACTGCCTCAATCTCCAATCACAGGACTCAGTAGTCAGATACTGCCTCACTCTCCAAGCACATGTCCCAGTAGTCAGTTACTGCCTCAATCTCCAATCACAGGACTCAGTAGTCAGATACTGCCTCACTCTCCAAGCACATGTCCCAGTAGTCAGTTACTGCCTCACTCTTCATTCACAGGTCTCAGTCGTTAATTACTGGCTCACTCTCCTATCACAGATTACGTCATGTGATGAGGTTCTTAAAATAAACATGAAGAAGGGCCGAGTCTCGTATTCCAGAAGCAGAATGTGAGTGAGATCTGGTGACATTTATTTATCAGGCGAATATAATCTGAACCGCCTCTGTGTTAGAAGAAGGTCCAGTGACAGAGAGAGCGAGGAGGAGCAAGGGAAGAAGAGAGGTGCTAGGGAGAAGAGAGAGAAGAGAGAGGTGAGAAGGTGAGAGAGGGATGAAGGGAACGAAGGAGAAGGGGTGAGTGAGAGGGGAGAGAGGCTGAGAGAGAGGAGAGAGAGAGAGAGGGTGGAGGGGTGAGAGGGGAGAGAGGCTGAGAGAGAGGAGAGGAGATGGGAGAGAGATAGGGTGGAGGTGAGAGAGGGGGTGGAAGGGTGAGTGAGAGGGTGGAGGGGTGAGTGAGAGGGTGGAGGGGTGAGAGAGAGGGTGGAGGGGTGAGAGAGAGGGTGGAGGGGTGAGAGAGAGGGTGGAGGGGTGAGAGAGAGGGTGGAGGGGTGAGTGAGAGGGTGGAGGGGTGAGAGAGAGGTTGGAGGGGTGAGAGAGAGGGTGGAGGGGTGAGAGAGAGGGTGGAGGGGTGAGGAAGAGGGGAGAGAGGTTGAGAGAGAGGGTGGAGGGGTGAGAGAGAGGGTGGAGGGGAGAGAGAGAGGGTGGACGGGTGAGTGAGAGGGGAGAGAGAGAGTGGACGGGTGAGAGAGAGGGTGGAGTGGTAAGAGATAGGGTGGAGGGGTGAGAGAGAGGGGAGAGGGAGAGGGTGGAGGGTGAGAGAGAGGGTGGAGGGGAGAGATAGAGGGTGGAGGGGTGAGAGAGAGGGTGGAGGGGTGAGAGAGAGGGTGGAGGGGTGAGAGAGAGGGTGGAGGGGTGAGAGAGAGGGTGGAGGGGTGAGTGAGAGGGGTGAGAGAGAGGGTGGAGGGGGAGAGAGAGAGTGGAGGGGTGAGAGAGAGGGTGGAGGGGTTAGAGAGAGGGGAGAGGGAGAGGGTGGAGGGGTGAGAGAGAGGGTGGAGGGGTGAGAGAGAGGGGAGAGGGAGAGGGTGGAGGGTGAGAGAGAGGGTGGAGGGGAGAGATAGAGGGTGGAGGGGTGAGAGATAGGGTGGAGGGGTGAGAGATAGGGTGGAGGGGGTGAGAGATAGGGTGGAGGGGTGAGGAAGAGGGTGGAGAGGGGAGAGAGAGGGAGAGAGGCTGAGAGAGAGGGAGGGAGGGACTAAGGGAGAACAGGTGAGAAATGGCGAGAGAGGTGGAAAGAGAACAAGCGGAAAGAGAGGGAGAACTGAAAGGAGAGAGAGAGTAAGAAGGATCCAGTGAGACGCCAAGATCCATACAGCGAAGAAGAGGAAGGGAGAGCAAATGAGAGATGTGGAGAAGTCGATGGATAGGACAGGAAAGAGAAAGCAGGGAAAGGAGCGAGGGCAAGGAAGAATATACGGAGTGAGCAAATGAGAGAGGGAGATGGACTGAGAGAGCGCACGAGAGAGAAAGTAAGAGAAGCGGTTGTGTGATCCTCGGAGTTGACTCTGCACAATATCCTCTCATGTGCTTGTATGTTACTACGCGTCAACTCCTGACTGCTCATATCTGAAACCAGTCAATATTGTGTATGTACTTAGACATGAACCATGTAACTCACATGTAAACTACAAGGGATAGTCACATGTAAACTACGAGGGATAGTCACATGTAAACTACAAGGGATAGTCACATGTAAACTACGAGGGATAGTCACATGTAAACTACGAGGGATAGTCACATGTAAACTATAGGGATAGTCACATGTAAACTATGAGGGATAGTCACATGTAAACTACGAGGATAGTCACATGTAAACTACGAGGGATAGTCACATGTAAACTACGAGGGATAGTCACATGTAAACTACGAGGATAGTCACATGTAAACTACGAGGGATAGTCACATGTAAACTACGAGGGATAGTCACATGTAAACTACGATGGATAGTCACATGTAAACTACGAGGGATAGTCACATGTAAACTACGAGGGATAGTCATATGTAAACTACAACGGATAGTCACATGTAAACTACGAGGGATAGTCACATGTAAACTACGAGGGATAGTCACATGTAAACTATGAGGGATAGTCACATGTAAACTACGAGGGATAGTCACATGTAAACTACAAGGGATAGTCACATGTAAACTACGAGGGATAGTCACATGTAAACTACGAGGGATAGTCACATGTAAACTATAGGGATAGTCACATGTAAACTATGAGGGATAGTCACATGTAAACTACGAGGATAGTCACATGTAAACTACGAGGGATAGTCACATGTAAACTACGAGGGATAGTCACATGTAAACTACGAGGATAGTCACATGTAAACTACGAGGGATAGTCACATGTAAACTACGAGGGATAGTCACATGTAAACTACGATGGATAGTCACATGTAAACTACGAGGGATAGTCACATGTAAACTACGAGGGATAGTCATATGTAAACTACAACGGATAGTCACATGTAAACTACGAGGGATAGTCACATGTAAACTACGAGGGATTGTCACATGTAAACTAAGACGGATAGTCACATGTAAACTACGAGGGATAGTCACATGTAAACAATGAGGGATAGTCACATGTAAACTACGAGGGATAGTCACATGTAAACTACAGGGATAGTCACATGTAAACTACGAGGGATAGTCACATGTAAACTACGAGGGATAGTCACATGTAAACTACGAGGGATAGTCACATGTAAACTATAGGGATAGTCACATGTAAACTATGAGGGATAGTCACATGTAAACTACGAGGGATAGTCACATGTAAACTACGAGGGAAGGTTACATGTAAACTACGAGGGATAGTCACATGTAAATTACGAGGGATAGTCACATGTAAACTACGAGGGATAGTCACATGTAAACTATGAGGAAAAGTCACATGTAAACTACGAGGGAAGGTTACATGTAAACTATGAGGGATAGTCACATGTATACTACAATCTTCGGATAAACACTGAATATAAAGAGAGCTAAGTTGAAATTAAAGGCACTGCCCTCAGGAGACTATCAGCATTTCGCGGGTCTCATGTAGAGTTCTTGGAGCGAGTGGCGCCATCTGTCGGGCTGGTATTCAGCCCCTACTCCTCGCGTATCGCCTGCGGGGGTAGAATCTCAATCTCAACAAATCTCGTGTAAAACACATTACTCTGTAGAGAGTGGGCAGAGACAATGTTCTCCAGCGCTCGCCATTTTACACAGCTGTGCACATGTCCACTGTAGGAGGGACTGATTAGGTGTGCAGGGTGTGGTGTGTGGGGAGCACCGGGCTGTCTCACAGTGTCCACACCAGCCCCACACCACCCCCACCCCGTCCCCACACCACCCCCCGCCCCCGTCCACACCCCGTCCCCACCCCCGTCCCCATACCAGTACCACCCCGTCCCCACCCCGTCCACACCCCACCCCCACCCCGTCCCCACACCCACCCCGTCCCCACCCCCGTCCCCACCCCGTCCCCACCCCGTCCCCACCCCGTCCCCCACCCCGTCCCCACCCCGTCCCCACCCCGTCCCCACCCCGTCCCCACCCCGTCCCCACCCCGTCCCCCCACCCCGTCCCCACCCCGTCCCCACCCCGTCCCCACCCCGTCCCCACCCCACCCCGTCCCCACCCCACCCCGTCCCCACCCCGTCCCCACCCCCGTCCCCACCCCGTCCCCCACCCCGTCCCCACCCCGTCCCCACCCCGTCCCCACCCCGTCCCCACCCCGTCCCCACCCCGTCCCCACCCCGTCCCCACCCCGTCCCCACCCCGTCCCCACCCCGTCCCCCCACCCCGTCCCCCACCCCGTCCCCACCCCCGTCCCCACCCCGTCCCCACCCCGTCCCCCACCCCGTCCCCACCCCGTCCCCACCCCGTCCCCACCCCGTCCCCACCCCGTCCCCCACCCCGTCCCCACCCCGTCCCCACCCCGTCCCCACCCCGTCCCCACCCCGTCCCCACCCCGTCCCCACCCCGTCCCCACCCCGTCCCCACCCCGTCCCCACCCCGTCCCCACCCCGTCCCCACCCCGTCCCCACCCCGTCCCCACCCCGTCCCCACCCCGTCCCCACCCCGTCCCCACCCCGTCCCCACCCCGTCCCCACCCCGTCCCCACCCCGTCCCCACCCCGTCCCCACCCCGTCCCCACCCCGTCCCCACCCCGTCCCCACCCCGTCCCCGCCCCGTCCCCGTCCCCGTCCCCGTCCCTGCCCCGTCCCCACCCCGTCCCCGTCCCTGCCCCGTCCCCACCCCGTCCCCACCCCGTCCCCACCCCGTCCCCACCCCGTCCCCACCCCGTCCCCACCCCGTCCCCACCCCGTCCCCGCCCCGTCCCCACCCCCGTCCCCACCCCGTCCCCACCCCGTCCCCACCCCGTCCCCACCCCGTCCCCACCCCGTCCCCACCCCGTCCCCACCCCGTCCCCACCCCGTCCCCACCCCGTCCCCACCCCCGTCCCCACCCCGTCCCCACCCCGTCCCCACCCCGTCCCCACCCCGTCCCCACCCCGTCCCCACCCCGTCCCCACCCCGTCCCCACCCCGTCCCCGCCCCGTCCCCACCCCGTCCCCACCCCGTCCCCAGCCCGTCCCCACCCCGTCCCCACCCCGTCCCCGTCCCCGTCCCCGCCCCGTCCCCAACCCGTCCCCGCCCCGTCCCCACCCCGTCCCCACAGTCCAGCCCCGGAGTATCGGTGTATCTGTTCTCACACACCGCTCAGCGTATGTTTAAACAGACGTACAGACCAACGCCACAATCCCCATGAAAGGGAAATGACACTGACAAGCACTGAGTTAAGTAGATTGAACAGGACATACAAAGAAACTCCGTCCTTTCAGACCTGGGTATTTTTATGTGGATGGTGAGATTGTAAAACGTGGTATTTCACATCCTCTGTTGTCTCTTTCCCTGTTGGCTGCTGGGGACCCTGAGGGATAGAGGGACTTCTGATGTTCGGGGTTTCTCACTGCGTTTACACCACGAGGGTGGTGATTGTATTTTATATGGATAAAATATAAATGCCACCCCTTCAGATTTACTGAGGTAAGAATTATTTTACTTCTCACACCACATAGACATGGTATAAGAAGGACTGGTCTTTGATATAGCAGTAAGTCGACCACTGCCGGGGATGAAAGAGAAAGGTGTATGTTTGTAACTTTTTCGTTCCAATGGGTCTGTCTAGGGTCCGTGGTTGGAAAAAATTTTGGTCGCATGTGGTAGGAGACGGACTCATAAAGAGATACGCCACGTCTTTTGATATGAAGGAGAAAGGTGGCTGTACACCACACCACATAGGCATGGTATGAGAAGGACTGGTCTTTGATATAGCAGTAGATCTACCGCTGCTGGGGACGAAGGAGACAGGTGGCTGTACACCACACCACATAGGCATGGTATGAGAAGGACTGGTCTTTGATATAGCAGTAAGGACCGGCGTCCACCTACTACGATATGGCTCCGATACGGTCTACGATGCACTTCCCGATAAAAAAACTAAATCGCGTCGGGAGGTCCCCTAATATCGGGGCAGTTGACCAAGTTTCTGCGATTAGGCACCGGTAAAAACCCTATACAATGCGTGGTGGATTGGCATGTCTAGACATATATGTCTACGATTCTGCACCTTCCCGATATGTCTCCGATATTTGCTTTTTGTATCGGTGCCATATCGGTAGGTCTAAATTTCTATCGTAGTAGGTGGACGCCAGGCCTTAGTCTACCACTGCTGGGGATGAAGGGAAAAGGTGGCTGCACACCACACCACATAGACATGGTATGAGAAGGACTGGTCTTTGATATAGCAGTAAATCTACCACTGTTGGGGGTGAAGGAGAAAGGTGGCTGTACACCACATCACATAGACATGGTATGAGAAGGATTGGCCTTTGATATAGCAGTAAGTCTACCACTGCTGGGGGTGAAGGAGAAAGGTGGCTGTACACCACACCACATAGACATGGTATGAGAAGGACTGGTCTTTGGTATAGCAGTAAGTCTACCAGTCTAGAATGTCAAGATGGCACATGTCCGACTTCCCTAGCGTGAGGGAGGCAATGGGTACTTTAACTGGACATAATTTTTTCGTCTCCGCCGGGAGTGAAGGAGAAAGGTGGCTGTACACCACACCACACAGACATTACTCTAATCTCTACTACAACCCCCCACTTTCACTCTCCATAACGACGTTCTGACGTCATCGTGGAGGCGCCAGTAAGGGGTTCACATTCGCTGAGTGCGGTATCATTTCGGAGGTTGAAATAGGTTGATAACGTAAGTACAAAAATGGTATTTTAATCGAATTTCGGTTTATAGTAATAAAGAGACATATTGAGTGCGACTGAATTACATCTGTTCCCCGATATTTTGGTCAGAAATACTCACCTCGTTCTTTGAATTTGGTAAGTATTTCTGACCAAAATACCTCAGAACAGATACCATTCAGTCACACTAACCATGTCTCTCTATAGTATGTCAATATTTCACAGAGTGCAAGTCACTTTATGACTGTCAGAATCTTACTGTAAGAGAACAAGTCACTTTATGACTGTCAGAATCTTACTGTCAGAGAACAAGTCACTGTGTGACTGTCAGAATCCTACTGTCAGAGAACAAGTCATTGTGTGACTGTCAGAATCTTACTGTCAGAGAACAAGTCACTGTGTGACTGTCAGAATCCTACTGTCAGAGAACAAGTCATTGTGTGACTGTCAGAATCTTACTGTCAGAGAACAAGTCACTGTGTGACTGTCAGAATCTTACTGTCAGAGAACAAGTCATTGTGTGACTGTCAGAATCTTACTGTCAGAGAACAAGTCACTGTGTGACTGTCAGAATCCTACTGTAAGAGAACAAGTCATTGTGTGACTGTCAGAATCCTACTGTAAGAGAACAAGTCACTGTATGACTGTCAGAATCGAAAAGGGGGCACCCACCAACCACGACAAGGTTACGACAATCCCTACAAAAAAGTTCCAATCGGCGCCTTGTCGTAGCCTTGTTGTGAGAAAGAGCAGCCGTTCTCTCTGTCGTGGGCCCTTGGCGTAGCGTGTTGGGGAGTGCACGATCCACCAAAATATCCTATCGTAGACCCCTGCGACAAGCTCCGACATGCCATGACACTACACGACAAGGGTCCAGTTGTAACCTTGTCGGAAGGCCCTCAACAAGCTTCCAGTCGCAGCCTATCGTGGCCTTTTCGTGGCCTTGTCGTAGACTCTTCTGGGGAACTGGGGTCCACCAACCATGACAAGGCTATGACTTCCAATTACTTCCAATCGTAGGCCTGTCGTGGACCTTGTCGGGAAGCCATTGTCCTAGCCTTGTCGTGGTTGGTAGACGCCCGCCTTTACTGTCATAGAAGAAGTCACCGTATGACTGTCAAATAACTGCACCCAAATTTCTCCATTGAGAAATGAGAGTGGGTATTCCCAGCCACGGCGGCCACGGTTTTGATGAGAATCGCACAGGACGTGGCGGGACGTAGTGTTCCGTAGCTCAACTTGGTCCCGAACTGTGTCGTTCCGGGAAACTTCCGAGTAAAATTTTGCTGCCAGCAATGGTACTGTATTCCAGGTATACCAACTAGATATAGAATGTCAAAGCTACCAGAGCACAAAAAAGAGCAGTATACCTACTCAATGGATGACATGTTCAACCGTTCAAGTTGTCACTTCTTATATTATCAACTCCTTTGTCAAAGCATTTTTTTAAATGTAAAATACGAAATGGAAACCCCCCCCCCCAAAAAAAAAACACCTCGATGTCATAATATCAAGAGACTTCACGAGTTTGAGTCTGAGTTTATTTATGCCACGCATTTTGTTGGCTCCATAATTTCACGAGTCGAAGACGAGTGACATTACGGAGCCAACAAAATGAGTGGCATAAATAATCTCATACTCAAACGAGTGGCGTCTAGATTTTATCCTACCCCGTTTCCATATTTTTTCAGTATCAGAAAGTAGTGGCATAAACAACACTTTATGTCACTACCCGTGACATAAACAAATCCCATGTTAAGCCTATGGCGTTTTTTATTAGGGGTAAGATAAGACATGTCACTGGAAAGATTGTAACTTAATGCGCAGTTGTTCATCGTTAACTAAATCCACGTGAGCGGGTCTCTAAACGTCCTTCCCACGCGTCTATTCTGAGATTGATTTGTTTATTGACTGCTAATTACTCAGTTCTCGCCATATCTGGACACGAGATTCTGACCACGGGCAACTTCAGCACCCCGCGTCACAACGACCTTCAAAGGTCATTGCCCTACGACCTTCAAAGGTCGTTCCCGTTTAGACTCATGCAGGAAAAGCAAAAGGCGAATTACATATTCATCAACTGACGACTGGTGCAATAAGAAAAGGCCACATCAGTCTCAACTGAAGGATTTGTCACAGAGTTTTATTTCTGTGACTTCATGAGGATCATTGAATAAAGTTGTAGGCGTGTGAACAGTTTAAAATAGTTCTCCGGACCTAGGATTGAATATAACGTGAACTAATATAACATGGAACTTGTTGAGTTGTTAAACTATCGCTATAATCAAACTACAGATAAGATCTTTGAGGAATTAAGTAAACCTTGCTCTAAGGACACCCCGCGTTAGCGGACACTATGCTCGATATTTTTTTTTTTTTTTTTTTTTTTTATTTGAGTAACTCAAGAATACAGAGTAAAGCATGCAATCTGCAATGTAGCAGGTTTTCGTTGCAGCTTGTTTCCTATCATTAAGCACTCATTTTAACTTTGTGGTAAGGGCACCTCTAGACTGGCCTCAGCCCCTGTATCCTACCCCTCCACCCCTTCTGAGTGACACAGGCGTAGGGTTACAGGGACCGACTGGGGGGGGGGGGACATATACAGGAGGTTCTGTTCCTACTGGACAAGTCTTTGATTCATGGGCCAGTCAGAGAAGGACACATACTATAATGAATTGTATTCCGATTTTCCTTAATCATTTAATGAATGTTCATAATCAAAGACTTGAGCAAGTTTAACATGGCACCATCGCCCTGCCCGGTGAAATGAAGGGCAGGTCTAGTGAAAGGAAAGGATATTCTACTGTAAACTGTAGGTTAAGGTCCGGCGTCCATCTACTACGATATGGCTCCAATATGGTCCACCATGCAACTCCCGATAAAATATCAAAATCGCGTCGGAAGGTTACCTATTATTGGGGCAGTTGACCAACTTTCTGCGATTACACACCGATAAAACCCCCATACAATGCGTGGTGGATTGGCATGTCTAGACATATGTCTATGATTTTGTACCTTCCCGATATGTCTCCGATATTTACTTTTTGTGTCGGTGCCATATCGGGAGGTCTACGATTCTATCGTAGTAGATGGACGCCAGGCCTAACACCATCACCTGGTGAAATTAATTTTCACCTTATGTGTGTGACCGTTACGTATAATTGTGTAATGTTAATCTTATAGCTAAGGGATGAGATACAGACGAGTCATGGGTCTCTCCTTTAACGACTAGATTCCACCCCCTCCTGTGAGAGTCAAAGAAGTCTGAAACGGGAGAGCTTCTTTTAAACATCACACCTGATTAACAAACAGCTTCTTACCCTGCCCGGAGCGATCACGTGACCACTGGTGCGTCTCGGGCACGGCAGGGGGCGCTCCTTATGTAGGTCACAGCGACTCCCCCTGACGGCAGCTGCTGGCACTGCTCTGCCACGCCGCCTGGTGGATGTCGTGAACATTAAAGTAGTACATGTATAGACCCACTCTCCCAGCAGAGATCCTGCGCTCTACTTTCTGCGGTCGCTTGTATCTCTGCCCCAACCTGCCTGTTTGGGCTTAAATCTGGCACCATAGCCAGTTTTTGAAATATCCTAAATTCTGAGGGCTTTTGGGGGGTATTTTGTGTTCTACTTGTAAATAGAGATGAACATATTTATAAATATGGTAAATAAAATACTCTCATTTCTGTTATCATTTATTTCAAACCAGACACATCCTTTGGGATTACTTTCTACAGTGGAAAGCACCTCATTTGTTGCAGGGATTTGTTTTGTCAACAATGCCCATGTGCTTTGTCAAAGCGGCAGTCTAATCAACTGTGGATTCCCATTATAAAATGGTTCAAGTATGAAAAAGAAACAACCGGATGGTCGGTAAAGCTCCTTTAACAATTCCCATATTTTCATACTCATGATATATGAGTTGTTTGACTCGTATAACTTTTGACAGTTGCCTTGTTTTGAATCTGAAATGTTCGCTGGTCTCCCTGTCTTATAGTGGATACCCAGGGAACAGGCTTTGGGTTGGGGCAGAGACTAAGCCAGCGCTAGCACCGCAAAAGATCTGGGGGGAGAGTGGTATAAAACCTATAGAGGTATCCCATAATTCAGTCTGTTTACAGGATCCGGTGTTTGCTGGTTGCCGTCGTTGTATGGTGATAGACCCTTGACCCATAATGGTTTTTACAAATCTTCAAATTGGATATTTGATGCCAGGAATGAAAATTTCGGCTATTTCTACATGTAAATCCGAAATTATATTCAGTTTCTCCAATTATAAATCGGAAAACTGTGGTTCATGCAGTCGTAGTGTGGCCAGTCAGTCGGGAGCAGATACTGTACTTATACTTATACTGTTGGCCATAGTTTACTGTACCTGCATGGAGTTGTCCCATTACACTCACTGCCATATAAGGAATAGAGTAGCCCCAGTAGCCAATAACTGCATTCGCAGCCAAACCGACCTTCACCCTGACCTCCTTACATGATATTTATAGCGCCTTGATACGGTTCTACAGTCGAGAGTTGGCCTAGAATCTAGTGGGCCACAACCACCCTCATATATATACACACTCCTGGGTGCAGCTGTGCTGCCCTCTACCAGACATCCTTGTAGGTATGTAGCTAAAGACTGGCTAATAGTATCTATGATTGTTCTACTGCTATAGACCTATTTTCCACAGGCCGGTGTCGCACCTTATCTGCTTGGTTATGCGATGCCTGGAGCCAAACATCCCCCTGGCAACGTATTCTTTAGCTTTGAATCAACATTATTCCCAGAGAGATAATAACGATTGCATCGTATTCCATGGTATTCCAGCTCCGATTTGATGTATCATACATGTATATCAGCCCAATGATACTTTAGATATACCTTGAATAACACAGGGACACAGAAACTGGATAGGCACTAATACATTGGCAGGCCTAGCTATAATATGCTTATCTCTTTCCAAGTTCAAACCAAGATAATTATCGACAATGAAGTTTAGACAGCTCAGACTCATCAATACTTAGTAGAAACCAAACGAGTGTTAGCCTTGTCGATGTTTATGCCACGATGGGCAGGTTGTGTATTACTACACGAGGCGTTAGCCGAGTTTAGTGAGTAGCAGACCTGACCAGAGTGGTATAAACATTGACAAGGCTAACTCGAGTCCGGTTTTGTATTTATCCTACCCCATCTCACTGATATACAAAGTATATTTGTAATTATCCATGTTAGTATTTATCAATGCTTCCGGATCTACTTTCGTTATCTCGTCCCTGATTGGTCCGTTTTTTTATTCACCTCGGTGCATAAATAACACTTTATCCAACGCTATGTCAAATACATTGAGTCAATGTTAAACCTATGGCGTTTTTTATTAGGGGTAGGATAAAATACCCTAGAATGTTCCGGTAATTTAGCCTGTCAAAAAACAACACTCCTGCAATCACACCCACCATTCACACGATCGCTGTGTTTCCCTCTACACATATGGCCGGACTCGGCGTGTTTGTCCCAGCGACGGCCGAGACGAACTAACGCACCGTTAGGTGGCATTGAACGGCAACACCTTTTTTGTTAAATTTTTATTCCCTTTCTCCTTGCGAAGTTCTTCCGGGTCATACTTAGTACTACTTACATTTGGTTCTGTACATTATCTCACCCCGGTATTTTTGTCCATAGGCTTAACATTAGGAACTCGTACTCCACGGCCGTGAGGTTCGTGTATCCAATACTCAATGGCTAATTTGGTGATTCATTTTATCAATAAATGATGTTATACGGGGTGAGATAAAATCAGAAACCCACTCAATGACAATAACTTGGTCCGCACACCACCTCGTTTGACTACAGAGTAATTCACTCAGCTTCGCTTCGTGAATTACTCTGCAGTCAAACTCGGTGGAATACGGACCAAGCTATTGTCATCTCGTGGGTTTCCTTCTAATACAACTCCTTCGTATTACACCTGTATTACACTGGTTCCGACACTGGTTCCGTCCCATAATTCATTGGGTACGGGAACCGGTCCAGTATGGTATCTGTAGCTGATAGTGTCGGATGGCGACCATGAGGGAGTCCACCCCTGTTTACATACACATTTATTTCCGCAGGCTTTTTCCACCCTGAATCCATTCATTTACACTGGCCACCAGAGCTACACTACGTTAGCTCTGGTTGGGTTAAATCCATGGCACCTTGACCCATTAGCTGTGAGTGTTTGACACTCTCCCTCCAGATCTATCATCTGACCTAGACCTATGGTTGGAGAATGTGTCAATTCTCACTCTTGAAGTTATTTTTTCATGTTCATATTTCCTTTTGTTGTCTTCTGATTAAGATAACCATAAAGGCAGACTTTATCATCAATTTTGTGAGCAATACAAATTTCTTAATGAGTATTTCAGCTCTCAGAATCCCAGAAAGTTGCTTAGTCCAGAGAGCCAGAATCCCTAGAAAGTCCACTCACGGCCGTTCAACGTTGTGCCTAGTTGACGAACTTGTATTCAAGATACAGGGGAGGTGCAATCATAGTTTTTTTTTATCATTCTAAGGTGATGAAACGCATTGAATGATGTAAGATTCCTGCCTTCTTCAGATTTACTTACTTTACTATGCTGGTACCGTATGTACATTTTCAGAGCAATTATCTATTGTTATGTAACTACGATTACTTAAATGAGTTAAGATAAACAGCTTCAGTTTTCCATCTTTCCTCTTCCTCCTGCATCTTTTAGTATAGTTGCCGGGTATAATCTTAAACCCTAAATTTATAAACAGCATCACTAGATATAGTATAACTATTCTTGGTTGAATTTCAATAACAATTGTTATTCTTTTTCTTCCTAAAGGGCAAGACAATGATGACACTGATGGTGGCCTACGTAATCCTCCTCTCAACGTTTCTTGTGTCGTCGATCTTTGCTGATGACACTCACCTGAGTGGAAATGGGAGTGATGAAAAGCGGGCCGATTTGTCCATCAACCAGCCACTCTCAGTTCTCTCTGGGATGTACAAGAACCAACATAGGAACAACCCTCTTCTCAGACTCGGCAAGCGTGAAGATGGACACACCTTCGATGAATCCAAACGAGCACCTCTTTCTGTCAACCAGGCCACAAGTTTGCTATCAGATTTGTACAAATCCAGGCCCTCACATGAGAACCCTCTCCTCGCCCTCGGAAAACGTGAGGATGATGCTGATCTTGGAGACAATCTCATAGATACAGGAATTAAACGAGCACCTCTATCCGTGAACCAGGCTGCAAGTGTATTAGCTGGTATGTACAAAAGTAGAAACAATGAAAATAACCCACTTCTCGCTCTTGGTAAACGTGCACGGCTATCTGTTAATCAACCTTTAAGTGTTCTGTCAGACATGGTTTCTGGTGGTAATGGTCGCTATGAGAATCCTCTGCTAACACTAGGAAAAAGAACGAATGACAATTTTGATGGAGATGACACTGAGATGAACAAACGGGCACCTTTATCTGTAAACCAACCCCTCCATGTTCTCTCTGGTCTGTACAGCTCCCAAAGAAGAGATAATCCATTACTTTCTCTTGGAAAGCGTGCTGATCTCTCGGTCAATCAACCACTGAATGCACTGTCTGGTCTTCTCAGAAGTAGGGCCAGACATAATCCACTATTGACCCTTGGAAAGCGGAAAGCATTGTCAGTGAATCAGCCACTGAGTGTTCTGTCAGACCTTTATCATGGAGGAAGAGGCTCCGAGGGAAATCCTCTCCTAGCTTTGGGAAAGCGTGCTCCCTTATCGGTAAACAATGCCCTGAGCGTTCTCTCTGACTTAGTTAATCGGGATGAAGCACGACCGAATCGCCTATTAACACTGGGCAAGAGAGGCCAGAACGGTGTCCACCTGTGGTAAATATGATGAACATGTAAAACACATTACCAATGAACTCCTTTCCCAAATGTAGCTATCTTTTCTGTACAACCAACAATTTCCAAATCTCTTGCATAATCATCCAAAGACTTTGAATTTGTGCTCATGATAAGTGTATAAGACACATACACCAAGGCACTGACCTACCATAACATGATATGCTAACTTTCTGTAACTGCGTCAACATAAATATGAACTGAAAGCCAAAATCTGGCAAATGTTGAAGAAAAGAAACATTGTGGATCACGTAACAGACAGTGTCTCTACCTGACGGTAAAATATGGAAACACTGCATCTTTATACTGAACATGCTATTTGTAACTATGCCAACACTAACTGATTGTGAAACTCAGTAACTTAGTCGAGTTTGTAGGTTATTGTATGTCATAGAGATGTGATAATTGTATATACTTGTAGCTGGAAAAAAAATAAAATGCCTGTTTTGAAGTCATTTTTGTTGTATTTCCTTTACTATCTGTTCATCATGGGTGTTACATCAAATCTTGACATTAGTGCTTGGTGTAGGAGTTGCTGGTTCAATACTTCTTTGCAATTTAACGTTACAATTCAGTTCGTCTCTTTCATATATTTACATATCATACATCGATGAGTAATGATGTTAATGATAATGAAGTAATAGATCTTTTCTTTTAGTCGTCTACATTTTTATACAATTTCCTTTTCAGGATCTTTTATAAGAATACATTGACCCACTTTGCAGCTCTTTAGGTAAGTCATTCCAAGGAGACATGGCACTATACAAGGGACTATTTTTAAAGAATTCTGTTCTAGGTCTTTTCAGCTTTATCAATTAATACTATTTCCTGATTTCGGTTTCTGTTGCTCTCCGCTGGTATGACAGATCGTGAGATATTTTCTTCACTTTTCCAGTGGTTGTACATTACAGGTGTAGTTTATTTGTCGACAATTCTCCTCTTAGTGATTTGGTACAGATATGTAAGCCCCAGTTCCCAGTAGTTTATCTTGAAGACAAATGCTGGTAGTTGGATGATTTCTAAATTCTATTGAGTTTTTCAAATAACTCGGGATAATATCAGTTCAATGTATCAGCAAATATAAAATGCAAAGAAAATGGCATGTCACCATGCTAACTTCTATGGGAAAATGAAAATGTAAGTGTTAACTATTGGTGTCTATGGGAAACTGAAATATTTCTACTTCTATGGGAAACTTCAAAACATTTTGACTTTGTTGCTAAGTGACACAGATGTTCTATTGCTATCTTCATATAATTCTGGATTATGATAGTTGGGAACATGTACAACATACTAAAACAAATACTATGTCACTATACTAATCTCTATGGGAAGGCCATCTGAAGAAGGTTATTTGTGTCTATGGGGAACTGCTATATTTCATGAAACCAGAAACCAGCACCAGTGTTAAACCAGGGGGCAGTGCAATACCTACCCGCATTTGTCTTTAAAGTATATTATCTGCACCTTGGAGAATGTACCCTGGATAATCAAAGAGCAGCGCTATGAGTAATTTCTATTGTCTCTCAACTAACATTTGTCCTAATCTTTTTTTCTTTTTTTTTCCCAAAGCAGCTTTATTTGATTACTTTTTATTTACAATCCGTTGACATCTGAGTACAGGAATAAGTGAAGATTTAATTCATAGTTGGCATTACAAACATGGGAACAAATATACATCAGAAGAGCTGCAATATTTTAGGCTTTTTGTTGGTTTCCTTAAGGAAATAGTGAAATACCTTATCTTAGGTTACAAATTTCATTCTTTACCAAGCGTCTGAAAGGATCTGACCTTTGACCTCTAATAAAAGGTCAAATGGACACATTTACAGAAGAATGGCTACCATATATTGAATGGCCAAAGTTTTGGCTTTCATTTGATATAATGAAATTGCTGCTATACTTCCATGGAACGAAACTCCTTAAATAACAGGCCCTCTGACTAAACGGTTCCAACGATAACAAAGTGTTGAAGGCAACAAGCTTCGTCCAGTTATTACCTACCATATTTAAAACGTTAGAATTCCGTCGAATCCACTTGAAGTTGCTCCCGTAAATAGAGACATAGTGAACCAGACCTAGCCATGGAGAGTGACGGCCACGAGAGTGAGGATTTCGTGCAGTACTTAACTGAATCCTGCTATTTTTTGTGTGTTTCTTTACACAGATGTACTTCTATCCTTAAGACTTGTTTCTAGCTGTACTAAAAACAAAAGTTAGACTTTGACATCAGCCTGGCTCATTGGAAAAATTCAGGGCCCTGGGCCTTGTTTTTTAGTCACGACAATCGTTATTGGCGACATCGTCGATGGCGGCAGTGTGCTAGAGAGCTACGATCGTAGAACCAACGACAGATGGCGTGGGGCTACGACATGTAGAGAGCTTAAATGAGTGCTATAGTCACGACAATCGGTGAGCACCCAAGCGAAAATGACGCCACATGTGTCGTAGGCCTAAGACAACTTTGGACATGTCGTACCGAATGCGCAACTTCACTTCCCGTAAGAATTAAGCAATGAAATTTTAACACGAGTAAGGTATACATATGACCTATAATCGTCCGAAATATGAAGAAAATCAGCTGCACGGTTCCGAAGTTATAGGCGTTCGAATTTCGTCATAGCAATCGTCTGCTCTGGTGGCCAGTGTATTTTCCCGACGCCTACGCTAATTTATGCAGTTCAGGGCCCTGTTTTTCAGTCGAGACGATCTCAAGCTAAGATCCGCTGACATCTGTGAGCGATCCTGTGACCATTTGGGAGATCAATGGCTGCAGGTGTTTTTCAGAGGTGGTCTCAATGCGCCAGAGCGGATCTCACGCTGATCGCCGCTAAATGATCTCAACTTGAGATTTCTAGCGATCTGTATAGAATGATCTCAGGTTCTATACTGATTTTCCTGCCAGATACCAGGGCCCTGTTTTTCAGTAACGACATCGTCGGGCAACAATACCCTACGATCGTCCAGCGATTTCACGACATTCTGGAAGACACAAAATGGCCGCTGTTCTATAGACACGATCGTAGTGCGCCACTCACGATCGCCGCGAAAAATGTCAGCCGCTACGACAAGTATAGAACTGTCTTGGGTTCTATAACACATCACTGTGCGTATATAGAGGAATTTTCCACTTCCCGATGGAATTAAGCAATGAAATTTTAACACGAGTAAGCGATACATATAACCTATAATCGTACCAAATATGAAGAAGAACGGCCTCATGGTTACGAAGATATCGGCATTTGAAATTGAAACATCGGGCTATCGATCGGATATCGTACAAGCAGGCTCCTATCAGATATTTCGCGGTATAGCGGGCGGAATCTCTGCTGGGAGAGTGAAGTAAGCGCAGTCGATGTCAAGGTCGCCGCATAAATTAGATCACGTGATGGTAGGGGTACACTGGCCATCAGAGCAGTATTTGCTATGACAGAATTCAAATGCCCATAACTTCGGTACCCTGAGGCGGATTGCTTCATATTTGGTACGTTTATAGGCTTGATATATACGTTCCTCGTGTTAAAATTTCATCACTTAATTCCCACGGGAAGTGAAGTTGTGAATTCTGTACGACATGTCCATAGGTGTCATGAACAGACGACACTTTGGGCGATATTTTCAATCACGTGACCCCACGATTGTCGTGACTGAAAAACACGTCTGGACGCCCTACGCCTCTTAGACTCATGACATATCGCCTGTTCACTATAGTGTCGTGTCTATCGAACACTGACGGCAAAAACACGTCGCCCATAACGATTGTCGTGACTGAAAAACAGGGCCCAGCTTCAGTGTAGAACAGCATGTAAATCGCCTATCATCGCCCAATTCGGCTATAAGCTGACCCCCCCCCCCCCCCCACCCCCATACTTTTTTACCTGAGATCCCTACTGATCATTTCCTGCCAGGTACAAAATTCTGCAATTTGAAATTATTGATTTGAGACACTTATACTTATTTCAATTAGACCATATTTACAGCGAATGATTGTCCATGTCCCTTTGATCCAATCTTGAAATTTCATAATTTTCTGTTGAGTATTCCATAAGTCAGACATGTTTTACTTTTTGAATGCGTGTTGTTATGTATAAATATGGAGTGACCTTGACAAATAAACCGAGTATTGCAGTAGGTTATACACAAGCTGCCTAAGTGGTGCAGTGCCTGCATTTTTCAGGGCCCTGAGTCTAAGAGGTGTAGGGCAGCCAAACGTTTTTTTCAGTCACGACAATCGTGGGGTCACGTGATTGAAAATGTCGCCCAAATTGTCGTTGGTTCATGACACCCATGGACATGTCGTACAGAATGCACAACTTCACTTCCCGTTAGAGTTAAGCAATGAAATTTTAACACGAGTAAGGTATACATATAACATATAATCGTACCGGATATGAAGAAAATCGGACTCACCGTCCCGAAGATATCGACGTTTGAATTTTGTCATAGCAAACGCTGCTCTGGTGGCCAGTGTAGCTCTACCCTCACTCTGCGATTACTTCACTCTCCCAGCAGAGATTCCACGCTCTTTACCGCGAAAGATCTGCTAGGAGAGTGCTTGTACGATATCCGATCGATAGCCCGATGTTTCAAATTCAAACGTCGATATCTTCGAGACGGTGCGACCAATCTTCTTCATATTTGATCCAATTATAGGTCATATGTATCCCTTACTCGTGTTTAAATTTCATGGCTTAATTCCGTCGGAAAGTGGAAAATTCCTCTATATACGCACAGTGATGTGTTATAGAACCTAAGACAGTTCTATACTTGTCGTGACGGCCGACAGTTTTAGCGGCGATCGTGAGTGGCGCACTACGATCGTGTCTATAGAACAGCGGCCATTTTGTGTCTTCCAGAATGTCGTGGAATCGCTGGACGATCGTACGGTATCATTGGCCGACGATGTTGTTACTGAAAAACAGGGCCCAGATTTCCAGACAAATGTTTATCACGGTCTTAAAAACCACAGAAAAACTATGAAATTTCGGATATAGGTATGTCAGATTATTAGTACCCTTCACTCTAAGTATTTTCTATATTGAATAAGTTTTGGAACCTGAAAAAAATAGTTATCTCCCCGGAGATCGTCTCAAATGACAAACAGTTTGCCTTTCAAACGGTCTCAACTTGAGATCGTCTCGACTGAAAAACAGGGCCCAGGCTTAGCCATTGGTTACCTACCACATATAAAACATGTAGATTCTGGTAGAATCCGCTTAGAGTTGCTCCCGCACATAGAGACATAGCCTGGAAGCCTGGCCTAGTACTTACAAACACGAGGATATGAGACCGATGATGCAAAGATGGTTATAAATGAAGCATGAGGAAAATGACATGGGGTTTGATATGTGAAAAACACCTTTTTAGAATTTTGATATATTCTATTATAAAATTATCTAATATTGATTTCTAAATAAAAAATAAGCATGGTGACCCCCAAATTCTAAGTTAGAAATGTGTTCTACAATACTCAGAGATCACCATTTTAAATTTTCAAGAAAATGACCTGGGTTTCAATTTTGACCTGGGTTTCAATTTTCAAACCAAATTGTCCGATATGCTCGTAACACATTCGTTCCAGATCAGCGTTTCATTCAGATGAACCCGAAGTAGGTAAAAGAGGTCAAGTAAGGTAATTTTTTTTCTATTATTTTTTTTGAGCAGTGTTTATCTATCGATTTAACAATTCCATATCAAACATTATGTCAGAATAGAGGGAAACTATGTTCCGGTGAGCAAAAGTTCAAAGTTACTCAGTAAGGCTTGGAAAAATTACTGCCCAAGACGTCAGCCGCGGGCAGTAATTTTTCCAAGCCTTACCGAGTGACTTTGACTTTTGCTTACCGGTACTTGGTTTCCCTATTCCTATATACCTTCAAATATCGATAAAAATGCTTAATTCTTTGCCTGAAACACTTCCGAAGCAAATGGCCACCCTTATCGAGTAACCACAACAGCTATTGTTTCGTCCCGCTGCTGTATTCTATCACGTGATCAGAGCGGGACGAAAACGTCAGAGCGGGACGAAAACATGAGAGCGGGACGAAAACGTCAACCTCGACACATAACTTATTTCTAATGCACCCCCAGTAGCGGTATGTAACTCTAGTTAGTTCAATAATGGGTATATAGGAATACATCATAATACATCTTTCATGCCTATATGTTAAGGCGACACGAATAAAGTGGTGATTACCAGCTCTGTTTTTTAAGAGTTTTGATGAGGGTTAATTGTGATATTATTGACCAGTCTGAGCTCATAATTATATCATATTGCTACCCTTGCCTTGAGCTCATGTTGAACCCCTGAGGGGTCATTGTTTTTTCTTTGTAAAACACTGATGTCATGGCTGTGTGAGATTTCCTTATTTGAACCATGGCCAGCTGGAAAGGGGCGGCCTTTTGTCCATTCCTGGGGGTGCATAAATTGATGAAGGGAGGACTTGGAGTCCACCTAGATACCAAGATGACAAGGAGACAGGGACATTTTTTTTTTTAATATCGAGCTTTGCTCTATATATTTATTGAACTGGAAGAATTACTGTAAATTCGGGTAGAAAATGGCATGTGAGCTTTCCATCGGTGCATAATTTGATATCCAAAGGGCTACAAGTGATCAATCTAACGTCTGAAATCAAAGACAAAGGAAACACTAATGGAAAACCTATTTCAACTATTTGCGTGAACAATGTAGTAAGATTTAACTTTAATTTTCATATCTTGTTCCATGCTAATTTGCGCATCTGATGCATTTCACAACAATGTACATTTCTCCAGAGACAAAATAGGACTACCTTGTATACGCAAAATCATACCAGGTGTATACATATATAAAATGGTGGTTTTTGCGCAGTGAAAACAAGTTGGATTTTTCTATGTAGGCTCTGAAAGCAGATTTACCTACTAGGTAATATTCCTAGCTAATGAATTGATGAGGAAACCAAGATTTATGTTCATCATATTTTGAAGAAAAAAATATGCAGGAAGGGAAATAAGAAAATTGAAAATTCAGCAGCTTCAACGAGTTCAAAACAGAGCGCTACGTATGGTGGAAATGTGTAATGTAAGAACATTCAGTATTGCAGAACTTCATAAGAGAAATAATATTGAACTGCTAGAAGTGCGGCGTAAAAGACAGCTTTTGAAAACTATGTTTAAAAAATCAAAGATTGAAACGAACATTGATACTGCCATTAGAAGAACTAGAAGTGATGATAAAGTCAAGTTTATCGTCGACAGACACAAGAGTGCAAAGTACGAGCGTTCCACAGGTTATAGAGGCAGAAAGTTGTGGGATACTCTTGATACGAAAATACAAAAACAAGATACGGTAGCATCATTTCAAAAATGTATTAAAGAGTTTATCAATGTATAGAAATAGTAATTTAATCTTCTAAATGGATGGCACCTATGTCTTTCTTATCATCAACCCATCTTCATGTCATCCATCTTTTTCCGTATCACTAGCAAAGACTTTTGTAAGGGATCACTTGTAATGTGGTTACTTCTCACAGATCCCAACAGGAAGAACTGACATTGTATCAGATGTTGAGATGAAAAAAAAAATGAAAAAAAATTGGCTTCGAGGTTATGACATAACACACTCTCTTAGCAGTGCAAAGTTCTGGTAGGAGAGTAACAAACAGGTCCCGCTACTGGGTCAAGGCGGCCGCTTATTTAACCCGACCAGAGCTAATTTTGTGTAGCTCTGGTTGCCAGTGTAGACCATACTAGAGCCCTGTACCTCTAGCTGGTTCCCCTCGCTATCCACATGCCTACGATTTGTGCAGGTACAGTACTTTCGTGGCACAGGTTCTATGGTCAATGTGGTGAAATAATCTCGATACACCAATGTATCACCAAGTGTATAACTTGGTTTAACAATAAAAGCACCCAATACAAAATGACTGTTTTTGTCTTTTCTGAATGTTTATATAATATTTGTTATTATCATTGGGGTTTTAGATGGGGCTGCTAGCATTTAGTCGTTCATAATATTGCTAATATTGTGACAAATGTTTTTGATAAAATCCAGCAAGAACTATACAAAAGACCTGGGAGCTGTTTCAAAAGTCGGGAGGGTGCTAAACAAGAGTACTCACTGCCAAAGCGAGAGCTAACAATGGCACTTGAAGCGTCGCTGTCGAGGTGGAGATTCAAAGTGCCGCTCGCTGTTGCGGCCTCTCTCTTTGAAATGCTACGTGCCGCTGGCGAGACTTCACTCGACTTTTGAAACAGCTCCCTGGTGTTTTGTTTGGTGTTGAAGGCACGATGGCCACTCTTCCATAACACAATAGCTATGTGTTCAATACACATGGCAGAATAAATAAACATCTTTACTACATGATAAACTAGTCAGTGTTAAATCTTTAGCAGTTCTTTTATCAGAGGTAGGGTGATGCGCACTGAAATACACATAAGGACGAGGGTGGTTGTGGCCCCTAAGATTCGAGGACAACTCTCGACTGCAGAGCCGTCCCAAGGCCACACATTGTCATGTTGCTTCCCTCATGTAAATCTAATTCATTAACTAGAATATTATTCCTATCATCATCTAAGGATAGTGACCAATAAGATAGATGTACCCCTAACTAGTTCAAATCGTCACTACGTGCAGCACCGGCGGTTATTATCAGCATGCAGGTTGAAACCACTATGAGCAAGCATCCGCAAACTTCCAGTAGGTTGTGTCTTCCCTTGTCCTGCATGAATGTATACTGAACAAACAATTCACAGACAATGGTCAATGTCAACATAATGGCGACATAGGACGGAAGAATTTGCTGGACTGCATAGTTGATAGATAGCAAACAGATTGTTGAACATACAGAATGTACACATACAAGGAACAACTCTCTCAATGTTAGCCCTATAACAAAGTCTTCAAAGTAAAATACCATTACAAGACTTATTGGAGAAGCTATCATTCCACCAATACAAGATAATACAATGGGACTTAGGCTTTTCAGTTGGAATCCCAATATATACAAACTTGAACTATCAAAAGCACTTGATATTATCAGCAAAATATAACCACTCACTAAAATTTGTGAAGTTTCATAAGTATGCACTGCCTCAGAGGATGAGTTGACAAATTCATGTTTATTTGTTGAATTGGCATATTCTGAAGGTAGATGTCTGACTGATAGCGTAGATGAAAACCCATTTCTGAATATTGTCCAAGGTTGCATTACAAACACACCACCTGCAGTACAAAGAAACATTGTGGTGATCTGAGCCAGTCCTAAGTTCTTTTTGCCAAATATTTTAGAATACATAGCTGTAAAAAACATACGGGACACAGAAAAAATCCCTCCTATGTGTGATAGAGGAAGGACAGCTGCAGCCGCAAAGTAGGTCAGCGTGTAAAACAGGCTAGCAATCCTTGTCGTGATCACAGCAGGGGCAAACTTCCGGTCAACATCTGAACTTATATCTTTCAGCATTATAACAAGGGCTGAAATAATTAGAATTCCAAGATATCGTGCTAGACAAAGTTGAAAATCCGGTATCCTTCCATGAAGAGCTTGCACCGCGGCCACCGTACTTGTCTGAGAAATGACGGCCAGTAAGCAAGCAGCGTACCCAACCACTTCTTCCTTACTTCTACCAGTCAAATTCATCTGTGAAACAAAATACAACAGAGACAATGAATACAATACAATTAAGTCATAGTCAAGCTAATTGGATAAACATCTGGTATGCACAGCTGTGACACAGTAATGGTACAAAGATGGGGGTAGATAAATGAGCAGGTATGAAGGTTTACTTGACCCCAATAATGGTCTACCGATTTCAGAATATTGATGTAGCTTTGTCGGCAACAAAGGAATGGTAATTTGTCTCAGGCGAGCCACTCTACAGGAGTCAGCCCCAGTTGGTAGATGTAGGGCAGCTGGGCAAGTCTCAGCCAATGATTAGTGAAACCCCCTCCTTGAATTATTCTTTTTTCCCCTACGAGTTTTCGTTCATTGTTCCTAAATCGTTCACCCAAAGTTAATCAACATGTTGATAAATCCAGTCACCGACAACGGAAACTTTGTAAATGGTCCCTGATTGGGCGGCCGACACAGGCCGAGGGGTCACATAATTCGCCTGTGACAAGTTCACTTACTCCTATACGATTTGGGAACTAATCCCCAATTAATCAATAGATGTCTATTGGGCTTAAGTTTTCATAAAGGATGTAGCTAGATCTCGACGTCGGGGCCCAGGGGGTCATTTTATTTTCAACTCTCCTTGGCGAGGAGAATCCCCACGAGGGAGAGCTCCACGGAGGACATATTGGAGGAGAGATCCTCAATCTCGTTCGATTTACCTTGTCCTCATCATTGGAGAGAATTTCAGGACAAAATAGGCCTGTAGGAGAGATTGGAGGAGACTTGACCGAGGTCCCATAATCACTCTCTTCCTATTGGCCAGATTCATGTGTTTTCTGGTCTCCTATTGGTTGCTAATGACTCTTTTCTTTAGTGAGCCCTGTAGAGACACATAGTGGAATCTTTGGGAACTAATTCATTGATTATGAATGTCTGTGAATCTAACTAAATAGCACAGTAATTCTCCATCTGAGACCTCCAGTTTTTATTAAAATCATAATAAATATATTTCCGATAGTTCAAATGAATTAAATAGCTTTTATTTGTTATTTTGAATCACCAAGGTGTCACCCGCCAGGAGAGCTGGCCCGAGGATAAAAAATAAAACAGAAATTGAGGAGAGCTCCTAGATCGTCGGCTACAACTCTCCTTCCCCACGATAAATTGAATTATCAAACCCAAACTCTCCTACGACCACTCCCCGGGCATTTCAAGCCTCCTCAGGCGAAAAATAAAACAGGGCCCAGGTCCTGCGGGCCTGCCTACACCCTCCGACGGCCTGCTCTCGGCTCTCGGCTCAGACTGCCCAGGGGATCACGGGCCAATCAGGGACCTGTTTCACTAGTTTCATGACATGTCTAGATGGCGTCTAGATGGTGTGTCCGGTTTCATAAGAACTAGACATTAGACTTTGTTTCGTCCATTCTTGCTTGTACTGTTGGTGCCGCTTTTCATATCTGTCTAACAGTTTTGTCACGAAACTAATGAAACAGGTCCATGATGTGTAGATTCTTATGTTTGGGGTCTGTCTTTTCCTAAGTGCAGCTACTTGTGTTGTCACGAAACTAGACAACCCAAATGTCTGTATGGTGTCACAGACATGTCACGAAACTAGTGAAACAGGTCCCTGGTGAACAAAGAGGCCATTATAAGCAGGCAAGTCGAACCTCACCGTCAAGACCATGCTCCTAGCCCTGGGCCCTGTTTTTCAGTCACGACATAATCGGCCAACGATTCCTTAAGACATCTCTGCGATTGGAAGACTTGTGTTAAAATTTCATTGCTTAATTCCTACGGAAAGTGAAGTTGCGCATTCTGTACGACATGTCCATAGATGTCTTAGGTCTAAGACACTTTGGAAGACATTTGGAACCACGTGACCCTTATCTATAGTACACCTGGCTGCAGCCTAAGTGCTCTTGACGGACAATCGTTGGCCGATCCCCAAAGATGTCTTACCTTTAGTACACTGACAGCTGTAAGATATCTTACAAAGAGGATATCGTGACTGAAAAACAGGGCCCTGAGGTCAGGCTGGGGTGGGGTTGAACAAGATCACAATCTGAACTAGTCCCTGTATCCCTCCACCTACCCCACCCCTCCTCTCCTCGATACAGGATTCCAGGGCCCTATTTTTTAGTGACGACCATCGTTATGGGTGACATGTTTTTGCTGTCAGTGTGCTATAGTCGCGATAGTTTAGGGGGTCGGGTAACTATCACTGCTCTAAGAGACTTAGGGTGGTCTGAGGTGTGCTATAGTCACGAGACATGTAAGGTCACGTGGGTAAATTTGTCTCCCAAACTGTCTTAGACCTAGGACATCTATGAACATGTCGTACCGAATGCGGAAAGTCACTTCCTGTGAAATTTCTACATGAGTAGGGTATACATATAACCTATAATCGTACCAAATATGGAGAAAAACGGCCACACCGTTCCGAAGATATCGGCATTTGAATTTTGTCATAGCAAATACTGCTCAGGGGGTCGTTTTATTTTCAACTCTCCTGGGGACTCTCCTCGCCCACGAGGGATAGCTCCATTGAGGATAATTTTCAGGAGATCTCCTCAATCTCGTTCGATTTACCCTGTCCTCAGGAGGGAGAGAAATCCTCGGCCGAAGTCTCCTTTGAGAGAGCCCCAGGAGAAAATAAACCTGTAGGAGACTTTTGAGGAGACTTGAAAGAGAGGCTGTGTATATTGCAGGTGGTGGCACATAGTGGTATTTTTGGGAACTAATTTCATCATTTATGAACGTATGTTAATCTAAGTAAATAGCACAGTAATTCTCCATCTGAGACCTCCAGTTTTAATTAAAATCATGATAAATATATTTCCGATAGTTCAAATGAATTAAATAGCTTTTATTTGTTATTTTGAATCACCCAAGACACCCCTAGACGTGTCCCCAGCCAGGAGAGCTGCAGGACACTTTTCAGGAGCTCTCCTGGCCCCAGGACTGAAAATAAAACGATATTTCAGGAGACCTCCTAGAATCTGGCCCAAGACTCTCCTTCCCCGGGAGACTTTGAAATATCGAACCCAAACTGTCCTGGGACCTCTCCCCGGGCGCCCCAGGACTCCTCGGGCAGAAAATAAAACACCCCCCTGGTGGCCAGTGTCGAGCACTTCCCGCCGGCCTCCAGACGGAGACTGGCGACTGTTTGTCCCGCTAGAGGACGGGCACATAATGCTTAAAACTCATAATTCAAGCTTGTAATCACGTAATACAATACACAATCATAGATATTTTGTTTCCCTTGAAGTGAAATAATAAAAATGATGTCATATCCACATTCTGTGAAGATGTCATGAATATTTCTCTCTTTTTTTTCTTCTTTTTTTTAAATTTCTTTATTGGGTCCTCGTTTAGTTAAATTACAACCATAATATCTTTTCATATTCAAACACCATATATGAGTAGACGACATCCAATAAGTAGGATTAGGCTTCAACTATTATATCAGTTGATTTTCTTAGCCTTTCCTATACACACATTTTATAGTGCGGTGATGCCTCCAGGCATCATGCGTCTTTAGTGCGGTGATGCCTCCAGGCATCTTGGTCCTTAAAGGGTGAAAACCTGACTGCACAAAATAGCTTTTAGAGCTAGACAAGAATCAATGAGTCCGTAAATGGGTCATCAGGATACAGTCCCCACTTGTTTACATATTCAATTTTGTGCCTACTATTCATTATCATCTCCTCACATCCGTTCCACTGTATATTATCTATATATCTTTATATCTATTATCCATCGTATACAAAGCCTCCATTGAAAATGTCTGGGGATTCAGTAAACCACGACCAATTGTATAAAACCTTGTAAAAAATTGTCAGATACCATAACTGTGGTATACGGATTCACACCTGTGGTATACGGCCTCAAAACCATGGTATACGGGAAAAATAGTCCCTTTTGCTATAGAGCAAAGAAATAGTCCCTATTGTTATATATAATATGGTAATTACTGGGTTTAATTTATTCAAAAAGATGAATAATAAATGCAACAAACGATGGTTTTGTGGACAGACGGCTCTGTAAACCACTCGAGGTTGACATCGTAATATACTCGCTGGCACTTGTGTATTACTACGCGTCAACTTCTCGTGGTTTATGGCCGCCTGTCCACAAGACCATCGATTATTGCCTGTGTATAACATTTAATCTGTTACTGTATTATACAATGATAAGATGTCTAAATTCCTACTTCATTCAGCTGTTTCTGTTTCTTTATTTTACTTTCGGACTACTATTTGCTGAATGTTATTGAATCTGATATAGAATGATTTATGAACCATCACACACAAAATGGGTCAGATGGAAGACTTCATTGTATTCATCTTCACTCGAATCTCTCCCTCACTGAAAAAAAAAACCCGCTGGTTTGGTAAGGGCTATACTTCCACTGAATTGAATATTGACGGAGAAGGAAATTCTCTAAATTCAGAAGATATTCATCTATAGAGATCCCTGAATTATAGTAGATGGGTAAATTATATAGTCACTAGCAGAATGTGACTTATTGATACATAAATTCTCTTTATCCTACCTCTAATAGAAAACTCCAAAGGCTTAACATTGGGTCACTGTAATCCGTCTGGAGTTCAGAAAAATGGAAAATATCGCTCTAGTGGGATACACTTGACAAATGATGTCATTTGTTAATGTAGAAGTAATTTAGACGGGCGGGGTAGGATAAATTCTAAACCAAACTTGAGTTAGTCGTGTTATTGTTCATCACACTCCGGCAAAATCGTGTATTACTGAGCTCGGCTTTGCCTCGCGCAGTAATACGCGATCTTGCCGTCGTGCGATAAACAACAACATGACTAACTCTTGTTTGGTTTCTCCATAGTATCTATGAACTAAAAATAATGTCACTCGATGACGATTACGGCCCATCCAATCTTGTGGAGTATAGTGTATTTATACGGTTCTCAATGCAGTTCTATATAAACCTTCGATGGCAGTCATTGAATATAATCAACTGTAAGTAAACCTCTGAAATATAAATGTTCTGATATGAGTAAAAGTCATTATAATTTCTCATGACAACATCAAGAGAGTGCCCACTAGGCTAATGGAAAATTATAATATCACAAATAATTAGTAGAAACCAAACGAGAGTTAGCCTTGTCAATGTTCATGCCACGATGGGCAGGTTGTGTATTACCCCATCTCACCGATATACAGAGAAAATTGTGTAATTATCCATGTTAGTAGTGTTTTGGCACTCATCGGAGGATGGCCATATTTATCATTGCTGCCGGATCTACTTTCGTTATCTCGTCCCTGATTGGGCCGTTTTTTTATTCACCTAAGTGCATAAATAACACTTTATTCAACGCTCTGTCAAATACATTGAGTCAATGTTAAACCTATGGCGTTTTTTATTAGGGGTAGGATAATACTACAGCTAGCAATGATATAGAGTATTTAGGGATACAAATTTTTTTTTTTTTTTTTTTAATTTTGAGCAGCACTCTTCTTTATTCATCCTCATAATACATTTACAAAATTGTCAGTTCTTTCTCCATGTCCAAAAATACTTTCTCATTTCCAAAATTCAGTAAAACCGACTTGTGTAAACATGTGTTTACTCCACTCCAACGATAATCAGTGGACTATCCTTTTGGCTACATGTGCACAATCCAAAAAAGCCTCTGAAAGAAAAACAAGGTATCAAGAGATGGCTCTTTCTGGCACAATGCTTATTCACTAACACATAAAATATACCATGAATTAAACCTATTTGGTTGTTTAGTAATCAATTATCTTCAATCTTGCTCTCTTTTTTTTGTTTTTTTTTGTGAACCTGTATATTGTGATATTCCCCATTTTGACCCCCGGAATCCTCTCCCTTCTGTTCATTGATCACAAATTTAAAAGGTTCCACAGATATATATCACGTACGGCCACCCTTTGCCATGCACCAGAAGGAGGTCAGGGCCACCTCACCAGCACCTCGTGTTCAGGGCTGGGTGGGCGTGTATGGGGCGCCGTTCTGGACAAACCCCTTTCGTCAATATTTTCGTCATACAGTATACCTTTCATACTACGGAATGTATTTCGTTTACGAAACGTATATTTCAAACCCCAATCATTTTTCTCAGAACACAAAAATATTTTACGAAATACTTTTTTGTTAACACAAATTTTTCGTTCCCAAACTAATAATTTCGTAAAAAAAATCAATTTTGTAAAAGACGAAATCCATTTCGTTAGAGACGAAATAAATATCGTCCATCACAAAATAAATTTCGTCCACCACGAAAGGGGTTTGTCGAGAACGGCGCCCCATAGTCATGGGTCACAGAGTAATAGATGACAAACCTAGATGTCAGGTGGGATACAAAAAAAAAAAAAAAAAGTGTCCTACTCACAAGTCCCGCTGTGTGCTCCTCTATCACTGTGCAGCAACCCCCCCCCCCCCCCTCCTCCCCCGGTGACATCCTGCTGATCCTCTAGATAAGAGGATGAGAAAACCAACACTTAGATTTTGCCAATGGCCAGCTGTGTATCACTTTCACAAGGCAACAAAGGCATATATCAAATATAGAATATGGAGATTCATAAGTTAACAGTTAACTAGCATCGATCTTTCAGCGGAGCCGCTCTCCCTTCTCGTTGGGTTGTCAGCGCGTTGCTGTCAGTGCTGATGACTAGTCCAGAGATTAAAAACATAATATTGACTGGTTTCAGATACAAGCGGCCGTATGCTCCGAGGAGTTGACGGGTAGTAATATCCGAGCGTATGCGAGGATATTGCGCATAGTCAACTCCGAGGAGCATACAACCGCTTCTATCTGAAACCAGTCTATATTGTATTTATTATCCACCTTTTCTGGACAAGTGGCATGTCGATGTCAGTTCGTTTTAGTTATGCACTATTTTTCCATACGCACTATTTTTCCGTATGCGCCACCCGGGGCATACAACATATCCGTATGCACCGGGTATGTCCATACACACTCCCTATGTGTTTTCTATGGACACTTTGTATTAGCTGTGTGCTCCTCCCTCACTGTGCACCTCCCCCCCCCCTCCTCCCCCGGTGACATCCTGCTGATCCTCTAGAGAAGAGGATCAGAAAACCAACACTTAGATGCTGCCAATGGCAAGCTGTGTATCACTTTCACAAGGCAACAAAGGCATATATCAAATATAGAATATGGAGATTCATAAGTTAACAGTTAACTAGCATCGATCTTTCAGCGGAGCCGCTCTCCCTTCTCGTTGGGTTGCTGTCAGTGCTGATGAGCTGGGACCTGTTTCACTAGTCCAGAGATAGCAAGTTGGACAGCCGTCTCTATGAGAACGGGCATCATAATCCAAGACACAAGTGTCACACTTTCGCATGATAAGCAAAAAGGCCTAACAAGAACGGACAAAAGTCAATAAAAGTCTACAAAAGTCACAAAAAATTCTGGAGCATGGAGGTGGCGGCGGTGACGGATCCCCGTTGAGTGAGGCCGGCTTCAGGTGTGATCCGTCCATTTATAGTCCTTTTGGTCTGCCCTCTGGTGTCGATCCCTGGTAACGCCTGGTCCATTGGTCCTCAAGGTAGGTCCTCTGGGACCTGTTTCACTAGTCCAGAGATAGTGACATACTGGCGACATAAACAAGGGCGGCAACAGCGGCAGTAATAGCGCAACCAGTATTCTCCTGTTGCAGAAGCCATGTCACTGTTAGTCCCCTTGTTGGTGTCACTGTTCAGCCAGAGACAGTTAAAGTGTCGCAGTGGCGTCCCCAGTATGTCACACTGTATGCTGCGCCACTCTGCTTCCAGATCGATCGAGCACTGCAGTGTGATATGGAGAGTGGCACTGCCAAGACAGCCATATAATGGTTAGCTTGATGTTTCAAATTAAAACGCAAATATCAGCAGATTGCAGATGCCGATCTTCTTCATATTTGGGACGATTATAGGTTATATATACCCCTAAGTTGTGTTAAATTTTCATGGATTATTTCCTAGGGAAAGTGATGTAATTCCGCGTTCCAGTATTGCACATTGACCTATTCGACACCGCAATGTGAGAGGGTATACCCTCTCGCAAATAGTGACACAATAGAGGCGGTAACAGTGACATCACAGTTGGGTCTGAAACGAGACATGCCACTGTTCACCCATGTCTTCTCTGTGACGTAGTATAACTTGTATATGAGAGCTAGGGTCTTCTCGATTGAAGTACCAGTCTCTGTACTCTGTAGGGCTGTTCTGAGTCGAAGGATGGTTATTTCCAGATCTCCTGTATGGAGTATCGTGAGACGGGTCGTGTGCTGAATCCAAGTATGACTGCACATCTGACCAGGTAGGTGATTTGAACCACAGAAATTCGCGCATTTTGGCTGTATTTCCGGTTTCTCATCTCCTCATTGGGTGAGACCGTGCTTGTCTGTGGTTACTTGTACACACTGTTGTTTGGGGATTTTGGTTGGTTGAATCTAGGGGTGTGTCGCCTATGTTCAACCTTCACCTTGGGCCACTGTCGTGGTGGTATGTTGGTTTTATTTTCCCCTTTCAACTTTATTAATCTGTGCAGTTTCGCCATCATCTGGCTCATCAGATAAATTTCGGATCTGTACTGGTAGGTGAGTGTGTTATCCTACTTCTGTGTATTATTTGTATTTATCCTACCCCTAATAAAAAACTCCATAGGTTTAACATTGACTCAATGTATTTGACGGAGCGTTGAATCAAGTGTTATTTATGCACCGAGGTGAATAAAAAAAAACGGACCACGCTACTTACACGATAATAACAAAGTTTTCTCTGCATATCGGTGAGATGGGGTAGGATAAATACGAAACCAAACTCGAGTTAGCCTTCTCAATGTTTATACCACTCTGGTCAGGTCTGCTACTCACTACACTCGGCTAATGCCTCGAGTAGTAATACACGACCTGCCCATCGTGGCATAAACATTGACAAGGCTAACTCTCGTTTGGTTTCTACTAAGTATCTGTCTTTTATTTTTGACAGGTTAATGTGTGTTCTAGGTGTGTGATGAGGTGGTTCTCTTCACACGCAGTGGGCAGTGTTATTGTTTTGTTTTTTCACTGGCCATATGGTGTTCCTGGTCAGGATGTGAAATTTTTTTTTTTTTAGATAAAGTGGAAGCAGATCGTTATCCGCAACCAATCATCTAGGAATTTAGAAACAATATTTCCAGATTTCCTGCCCAGATTCAGATTCCCATGTTTATTTCTGCATACCAGACGGTAGAAATTATTCCCTCCATCTGTCTGTAGCTTTCTCAGTTACAAGTTCATCTTTTCGCGAATAGAGCTCCATTCCAGCAGCTGAGGCAATGCCCTGCGTCCTGGTCTTACCTGAATATTGGCTGAACATAAGAAAGCATAGGTGACAACTGTGTTGACAGGTAACGTACACCTCTATAACCATTTTACATAGTTTGATAACTACAACAAGTCCAATTAAAAAAATACAAGTATATACATGCCTAGAAGGCAGGGTGATGGTGATCGACATGAGTGATGAAATGATCATAGTTTGTCCCATACTACTTGTACAACAGATGTTTAATCTCTTTCTTAAACGTGCCAACACTACTACGATGTAAGTTTTCTCCCAACTCATTCCAGGAAATCATTCCTCTGTAAATCGGGCTCTTTCTAAAGAAACTCGTGTTCGGCCTCCTCATTTTTATACAAACCTTGTGCTCATTACGTGTACGTGGGTTGTCATTCGATACTAAACACCTAGTGAACTTGTACATGTAGACATACACCTTTGTTCATAGGGGTCTGCTATCTCCAATACGCCCTCCAGAGGTTACTCGGCTCCCGATTATCGCCCAGGGTAAACATAAGTTCCGCTCGCGAGTGCTTGGGTACACTACGATCGCATGAACCACAGTTTTCCTATTTATATCTGAGTAACCTGAACAGAATTTCGGGTTTACATGTAGAAATAGCTGGAATTTCCATTTCTGACATCGGATTTTCCATTTGAAGATTTATAAAAACCGTTAAAAAGCAATGATTGTGGGTTACGGGTCAAGGGTCTATTACCGTATAACGTCGGTAACCAGCGCACACCGGGAACTGTAAACAGACTGAATTCTGGGATACCTCAATAGGGTCTATATCTGGAGGACGACGATGCCAGGGGTCCACAACAATACAGGTGTTGCCGTTCAGCACCGCCTAACGGCCCACTGCCTAGTTACGTGGCCACTCGGACAAACCTGGCCGAGTCTGGCTACATGTATAGAGAACACAGCAATCACACCTAAAGTGTGAACGGTAGGTGTGATTACAGGAGCATTGTTTTTGGACAGATTGGACTCCTAGAACAATTAAAGGCATTGTATCAACCAGTCTGGACTATCCAAACTTTATAATTGATAATTGTTTTGGTTTTAATTTGGAGAAAGATAAGCTCATAATAGCTAGGCCTGCCAATGTAATAATGTATATTCAATTTCGGTGATCCATTGTTATCTAAGCTATATCTAAAGTATCATTGAGGTGATATGCATGTATGATACATCAAATTGGAGCTGGAATACCATAGAATAAGATGAAATCCCTATTATTTCTCTGCAAATGATATACACAGGTATTATGAACGTATTACGCTCATATACTGAGTGATTCAATGCTAAAGAATACGTTGCCAGGGGCTTGTTTGGCTGCAGGCATTGGGTAACCACTCAGATAAGGTGCGACACCAGCCAGTGGAAAAAGGTCTATTGTTGGAGAGCAAACCCGAAGGCACAAGGGGACTCGTATTTGTTCTGTGTCCAACTAACAAAAGCTGAATGCAGGAAGGAAGCCACTTCCACAAACTTATCCCATCCTGTATCTCCATCTGTAAATTTGCATAGAGTCCACATCTTGAGCAGGTCTCTATTTGTGCTTTATAGTTGTCTCTTACTGTGGCTTTTCTACACCTACAAGACCATGTAAATTGTTAAGAGTTTACTGCCTGAGGGTTAACATTGCATAACCCATATATACTTACAGTGAGTGCCAACATAGCACAATACTGGGCTGTGTTGTTCAGTCCCGATATCTTTGGCCAACGATACCCTAAGATCTTCCAGCGTTTTCACAACAGTTTGGACGACAAAAGATGGCCGGTGTCCTATAGACAGTGTCGTAGTACGGCACGGATGATCGCCGCGATAAATGTCGGCCGCTACGACAGTCCGTCCGCACTCGGTCGGGAACTCTCACTTCCCATAGGAATTAAGCAGTGAAACTTTAACACGAGTAAGGGATACATATTACCTATAATCAGTCTAAATATGAAGAAGATCGGCTGTTCCTATCTGCCGATATGCGCGTTTGAATTTTGAAAGATCACTTGAGACACTAAGCTAGGGCACACTGACAGAGTTACACTGGCCACCATCGGGAACAAGCGCAGTCGATGTCAAGGTCGCTTGAGTAGGCCTACACTGGCCACCAGAGCTTTTTAAATAGGTGTTTAAATTCCATCACTTAATTCCTACGGGAAGTTAATTTCTGCGTTCGGTACGACATGTCCATAGATATCTTAGGGCTACGACAGTTTGGGAGACAAATTTACCCACGTGACCTTACATTAGTCGTGACTATAGCACACCTCACACCGCCCTAAGATATCGCGTCTATAGTACACTGACAGCAAAAACATGTCGTTCATAACAATTGTCGTGACTGAAAAATAGCCCCCTAGAATAGTGAAGACTCAAATGGCCTGTGATTCCCTTCAATTCGTGCTCAGCATATTTATCCGGCCCCTAATATAAAATCCCATAAGCTTAACATTGAGATTCAGTATGCCACGCTGACTGGCATACAGAGTTTTATATGCCACTAGTGGCATACAGAATTATTATCACGTAATATTCCAAAATCGAGGAGACAGGGTAGGATAAAATCAAAACCTGATTCGTTTTAATCTTGGCCACCGCATTCCACTCTTGGAGTTTTAACTCCGGACTTCACTCGGCTTCGCCTCGTGATATCACTTTGTCAAAATCCAGTCGTGGCATACGGTGGCTAAGATTAAAACTCATCCAGTTTTACGATAATACCATCCCCTGAGGCTTCTCATTTCTGCATGGCTAGTTGTCTGGCAACTATTATTTTCCATATTCATTCAGATTTTCTAAATTTTTCACAAACACAAATTTTTATTTATCCATACATTTATCAATATGTTAAGAGTCATTTGAATATTTTTTTTAAACATTGTCTACACTGAGCTACGATATCGGGGTTAGTCGGGTTAAATCCCACACGGGATCACTCGAGGTGCGCCTCAACAAAATATCTTTGTTCTAAAAGCAGACATACTTCATATGAAATATTCATAGCTAAAAATTTGATAAAGAAACCAAGATTTATAATCATTACATTTTGAAAAACTACACAGGAAAGGAAATAAGAAAACTCCCGAACTACCCGAATATAAAAGCCTTCACAAAACTGCGCTTGAAAGCTAAGTTATACATATAGTTTATTTTCATCTAAATAACTATCTTCTTTGTCGTGACTTTCCCAACACACAAATGACTACTACTTCACGAGTTGTCTCGTGGTTAACTAGCTTTAACCCGGCAACCAATCTGCCTACTAATAAAATCTGTATTTATATGATGTATGGAGATCATCTGCAAAAATTTGTAACTTCTACAAACTCAACGAGTTCTACAAATTCGCTGTTGAATCACCTGTCATTGTAAGCCTGCTAGTCGGGCACCGGCACGGAATCGAACCAACTGGAGGGGGTGGAGGATAAGCAAAACCTTTGCTGATCCCTAACTCCAGTATAAATAAAAACTTTGATAAAAAATAAAATTTAAAAAATGGAGAATTTGCTTCGAGGTTATGACATAACCCACTCTTCAAGCAGTACGAAGGATCTGGTTGGAGAGGAACAAACAGGGCCCTGTTTTTCAGTCACGACAATCGTTAGAACCAATACTCTTAGATCAGCCAGTACGGAAGACAAAAGATGGCCGGTGTGCTATAGAGAGTATCGTAGTGTGCAATAAATAAGTACGTCTAGCGTATGCCGTGAACCAACAGAAACATTTTTTTTTTTTTTTTTTTTTCAAATGTCCTTATTGTAATCCAGATATACATTACAATTTTTTTTTTTTTTTCCAGTTCCGTTCTAGATGGAAAACAACAAAGTAGACATAGGTCTCAACCATATAGGTTGATTTTCATGACCTTGCCCATCCCCGTATATGCATATACACAGTTTAATACGATTGAGTTTAACAAGTAAAAGTAAATGCAATACATGGATTGTTGATACTCTGAATATAAGATATTTATCAAATAGTGGTGTATACAATAACAAGTATAATTAATAATTAATAAGTTTGACATCGATGACTTAAAGTTATTAACTGCCGGCTTAATAGTGTGTTAAAAAAAACAGTTTACCCCTCCCCCCCCTCCCCCACCTTCAATTTGGAATAGAAAAAAGAAGGGCCATATGTAAAATATCCCCTTTTCTTGACCCCTACCCCGTTAGAAATACATACTTTAGACTAAATGAAATCATAGTTTGAAGAAACACCAAATTACAACGCTAAAAGGGCTTGAATACAAATTAAATATTTGATCACATCTCACATAAAAAATACAAATACCATCACTTAGGTCCCACACTTCTTATAGTAGTATAGCAGATCAGTATGATATAAGTTATATATATATATATATATGTATACATAGTCAATAATCGATGGTTTTGTGGACAGGCAGCCGTTAACCACGAGAGGTTGACGCGTAGTAATACACGAGCGCTAGCGAGTGTATTACGAGGTCAACCGCGAGTGGTTTACACAGTCGCCTGTCCACAACATCATCGTTTGTTGCATTTATTATCCATCTTTTCGAATAAATTAAACCCAGTAATTGTCATATTAATGGGTATAACAATGGGTACTATTTCTCTGCTCTAAAGCAAAGGGACTATTTTTCCCGTATACCACGGTTTTGAAGCCGTATACCACAGGTTTAAATCCGTATACCACAGTTATGGTATCTGACAGGTTGTATACAATGGGTCATGGTTTACTGAGTCCCTATACATTTTCAATGGAGGCTTTGTATACGATGGATAATAAATGTAAGTATGGTTCACATTTCACTTTACCTTTTGGAGTACTTGCTGCGACATTTGCAGTCCAGTGTGATGAGTTTGGAGACACCTGTGTGAGTGAGGGGAGTGAGGGGAGGAGGGAGGAGGATGTGATGAGCCTCACACTGCAGGCTGCTGGGGATCCAACCATGTTCTGCTTGGCTGTGTAACTGTGTAACTGGGCTCAGCACAAGACAGCAGTATGTTTACACTTACACCTGTGATTTGCTAGACAAGCACAGGTTCATTAGGTACATTAAACTATTAGTACTTTGCTTTGATGAGGGGGGGGGCATGTAGAACATGTATGTGGAGGAGGTGGAGTAGTAGGTCAAGTAGGGGGAAGATAAGGAGTAATAGTAGCAGCAGGGTATAGATTCTTTTTTCAAATTTAAAAAGAAAATTCTATTAGAATTCTGCTAGGTCTCAGTTGACCTATCTTCTGCAGCCCCCAGTTTTTATCAGTCAGAACTATCACAGTCACTGCACGAAAACCACTATTTTACATATATATACGCCATTGCGATAATGCACGTATCGGCTGTATCATGGCTTGTTTATACTTGTATACACCTCTTATACGCGTCTACGTTTCGGGCGTCTACAATACAGTTTCCATATGTAGATGCGCGCGACTTGGCTGTCTTTCACGCCTAGCGTATTTAAGATAAAATATACTCTGCGCAATATATATATATACGCCAGGCGTATATATGATACACACAAAAAATTGCGACCCGCGGCCCGCCCGGGCCTGTGGGTGTTGGTAGAGGATACACCAACACTGATCCGCCACCCACGACCTCCCAACCCCACCCCCTACCACCCCCCCCCCCCCCCCCCCACCACCCCACGCCACTCCCAGCCAGCCTCAGTGAGAAGCCCCCCGCTGCCCGCCGCCCACCGCCCACAGCCCGCCGCCAGCCGCGTTTGTACAGGTTGACTCAGTGGGAAACCCTCCCCCACCCTCCTCCGCCCGCCCATGCCCGTCGCTGCCCGCTGGGAGGTGTTATGGTGTCGGCGGGAGCCGGGTAGACATGTTCGCCGCATTCACACCTGTGCGGCCGCATGCACACGTGTGAGGTCGCATTCGCAGGGGGTAAGATGATTTCAGTGGTTAGCGTTAACCTTGAAGAGGGTGCTTATATTCTAAGCCAAGATTGACCACACTTAGGCATAGTGTTTTAAAGTCAAATCTATTAGAAAAACGGTAAAAAAACAACAAATACAGGGTTTATTATGTGTAATTAATCAATTTATACTTAATTAGGTTTTTATGAAATAAATTGGTAATATAAGATTGCAATTTTCATATAATAGAGACTTGGATGGTTAATGGCAAATGAAATATGCTACCAGTAGTGTCCCCAAGTGGCAGAGAATGGAACTTTTTGAGATTGGTGTATATACAACGGAATCAGGCGTATATATGACGTATATAAGACCGCACCATGGACATGTATATACGCCACTAGATAAGGCGTCTACGAGACGGATAACAGGTCTAACTTCTAGACGAAAAATCCTACTGTTAGACGCGTTTCGTATAAATATGTAAAGTAGTGGTTTTCGTGCAGTGAGTGGGAAGAGTCCTGATTTACATATTACACCGTAGTGGGGGTGTGAATTATGTCCCTTCATTAGTCTTTTAGGTTGCTAGATCACTTTATCTCACCCCTGGTACAAGTTTAGCCATAGGAATAACATTAGAAAAATATACTCAACGATCACCCTGGTAAAGTGACAATACTACGCCACGGCCGTGGCGTAGTGAATTTGCTAAGTATATTTTGATTATTCTGAAGTTGTGAGGATATTTAATGTCATAGAAAGGGGTAAGATAAATCCAGAACCGCACTCGAATCGTAAAATAGACAATACTCCACTCGTTTGGCTGTGCAATAATCGTCACTCGGCTCCGCCTTGATGACGATTGCGGCCCAGCCAAACTCGTGGAGTATTGTCTATTTATACGATTCTCGATGCAGTTCTATATAAATCTTATATTCTTAAACATTATTCTTAGTTGCACGATGAAACGAGGTAGAACTACTTGATCAGCGTGGTCACGATATCAACTCTGTTATATGTATTTAAATTATATCCAATTGTATTACTCAATTTATTCAATCCGTGACTGTGGTTGTATATTAATCGTCATATGTTTTCCTCTCTGGTTACGTGGTAACCGGTCGCAGATGCTGGTTACCTGGTTACCAGGCTCCATAAACGGTCACTCTGCTTCAATATCTCACCGGTATCGGACACGATTTAGTCTTACCTTTGGTGTTTTTGATCTTAGCTTCCTGTACATTTTGATGTGTAGGTTGGGGTAAGTCCCACTGTATTTGTTAATAAAGCCTGTTTTATATACATTATTCCGCCAATCCCGTCTTCGAGTTATTCATTATTAATTATCATATCTAATTAACATATTGGATTAATAATTTATTTTTTTTCATTCATTTATTGGGTCAAAGGTGTTACAATAACATTTTCTCCAGACTCGTACTTCCGTCTGGTCCCATACATATTTAAGCAGTTATTCTAGTCAAATAAGTACATTTCTGCGTGATACATAATAATAGCCAGCCACACCAACAGGGATGAATTGGATGAAATCATAGGATGATTTGGTCCCTGTTGACAAATCTTCTGCAGTCTCCAGTTTTCATCATACAGAACCATCACAGTGTGAAGAACCCTGATTTACATATATGTATATGTCCAGCGAAGATAGCTATGATTTTGTTAAATAAGTTAGTCCTATTTTCCATCGTGTACATGTATGCTTCATCTATAGATGTATATAAGTGTGCATGTTGCAGTCATATATAGCTCTCATGAAGGTTTCCTCCAGGTTATCGACTCTAGTAGCCAGGGCTGCTGCATTCTCTCGATTTTCTCTTGATGGCATCCCCGATGAAGCCGACATCCCTCTCGTCTGGTCGATACTACTTACTACTGAGTTTGACCTGTCCCCTTGCTTAATGGGGGTCATTTCGGTAGTATTCGATAATCCTTTCTCCACCTTAGTCTGCGATTTCTGCTTTTTCGCCTTCCGTCCCATTATCAGATATATTGAATTTCCCAGGAAATTCGTTTAAACATAAATCGTGAGCACCAAATTAAAATTAGGTCCTGCTCATACGATTGACTAAGGTAGAGTGAGGAGATCCCCAACCGTCGCATCAAAGGAACTATGACGTGTGCGACAATAGGCCACGCCCCCGAGTGGCTATACCATAGATACGTGCTTAGCAAATGGGGGCCTAATTATATATGTATAAGTAAGTGCATTATACATTGATATATGTCCAGCGAAGATAGCTATGATTTTGTTAAATAAGTTAGTCCTATTTTCCATCGTGTACATGTATGCTTCATCTATAGATGTATATAAGTGTGCATGTTGCAGTCATATATACGTCATATATATACTCCTGATTCAGTTGTATTTACGTCACTATTTCTCTGCCCCTAGGGGACATCACTGTCGTTTTTTATTTCATTTGCCATTAACCATCCAAGTCCGTGGTGTATGGAAAATACAATGTTATATTATCAATTTATTTGATAAAACATGATTGGGTATCAATTGCTTAATTACACATGATAAACCCAGGATTCTGTTGTTTTGTTACCGTTTTTTAATAGATTTTACTTTGAAAACACCATTCTTCTGGGGTTATAATTCTGGTACGGTATATATAATACAAGGTCCGATCAAATATCACCCTACTGCTCCAACCGCTGCCACTGAGCCGCTGCCACTGCCACCGCTGCTGCCACTGCCACCAACAACTCTGCTGCTACCGCTGCTTTCACACCTGCCTCTTTCACACAAATCACTACCCTCGGCACACAGCCATGCACCCGCCCGCCCATAGACCGTATTAGTGTGACGTCATTTGACCTGCAGAGAGCGGGGTTTCCCTCACGTTCTGGTGCCAAACATTGGGATATCCCTTCATAAGTGCAGCAGTCGGCGATCCTAGACATCTCAAATTTTTTAATTCTACATTATATTTAACTCTACTATGCCATGATGCTACGTCTATGCAGTGCTTCTCGGAGTTTGGATTTGTTTGGCACCAAAATGACGTCAGGACTAATGCGGTCTATGGACAATACTCTGATTACGTAGGCAGAGGACTTAGGGTCATCCATCCACACACACTGGGGGGAGGCAGCGAGGGCGGCTGGGAGGGAGGCCGGGCAGGCAAGTCTAAACCTTTTTTATTTTTCATTTGTGTATACATGTTAACGCCAAATGTAAACAAGATATATACAACCTGCGTATATATATATATATCGCGCTAAGTATATTTCTCTTCATATATAATTTGCGGCAAATACAGCCATTAAACTTCCGTATACAAGGAAAAACATCGTTGTATACACCGTATTAGCTGGCATGAAATATGGACGTACTTACAAAAATGTGTCAATATACATTGTATACGTATGTTTAAACGGTGGTGTATATATGAAATATCTGCTTTTTTCACGCAGTATATCTCATTTTTCCAAACCATGGACTTACAGATGGATGTTTAAACCTAGCAAGCACCAATGCTACAATCTTTCACCCAATTTGCATAAGCTACTAGAAATAAATAAACTAACATCTCAAACTGGCGACCAATCAGCATTCTGCCATCGCCCTCAAAGATATAAGAAGATCCATCATGTAAGACTGTATAAATGACTAGGCGACTCAAATTTCTTAACAACAATTCGGTTTTCTCCTCACAGAAGATTTATATAAGGCGGGAGATAAATCGGAAGTAGTCGGTGCTTGTTTTGCAGACGTGTGTAAACCGTTTGACAGTGTCCCCCATTATCTTCTCCTCAAACAATTTAAAGAATTTGCATAAATCCCTGTTAAAGGCATATCGGACAATCTGGTGTGAAAATTAAAAGCCATGTCATTTTTCTTAAAATTTAATACAATGATCTCTAAGTGTTATAGAGCACATATCTGACTTAAAAATTGGGGGTCACCGTGCTAGATTTTGATTTAGAGATCAATATTATGATCATTTTATATGAGAATATATAGAGAATCTAAAAAGTTGTTTTTCACATAGTAATACCCATGTCATTTTCCTCAAACTTTCACAGAATATAGTCCATGTATAGTTCTACCTATCTAGGTTTTAAAAACCATAGGTCACCGTCCTTGTTTTTGAAAGAATTGAAGAAAACCATATTTTTGAGTATGTTTCCTATATAAATCAACCAAATGAAAAAGGGCTTATTTTACCTATTGGATTAAGTCAAATTAGACAAAACTTAAATTATGCTCTTATGAGTTTTGAAAATGCCGCAAATTACCAATTTCGATGGATGAATGGGAATATTTAAAAATCACAAGGTGGCGCCACCGTGGATTGTAAGATATGCCTTTAACCTCTCAATTGGCTGACGGATTATCTCTTTTTTTTTAAAAATAAATTCTTTATTGATCCATTGTTTCATTTACATTTCATATTTTTTTCTCATGTCCATCAAATCCAATAATTAGTAGAAACCAAACGAGAGTTAGCCTTGTCAATGTTTATGCCACGATGGGCAGGTCGTGTATTACTACACGAGGCGTTAGCCGAGTGTAGTGAGTAGCAGACCTGACCAGAGTGGCATAAACATTGACAAAGCTAACTCGAGTTCGGTTTCGTATTTATTCTACCCCATCTCACCGATATACAGAGACTATTTGTAATTATCCATGTTAGTAGTTATCAATGCTGCCGGATCTACTTTCGTTATCTCGTCCCTGATTGGTCCGTTTTTTATTCACCTCGGTGCATAAATAACACTTTATCCAACGCTATGTCAAATACACTGAGTCAATGTTAAACCTATGGCGTTTTTTATTAGGGGTGGGATAAAGCGACAGAGTCGTCAGCCATTCAAAGTGTATCAGCCTTCCATACACTTTGAATGGCGCAGAACACGTTGTTTATAAATGGTGTCGAGAGAATGGTCTTGTGCTATAGTCCTGAGCGTTTAATATATGTAAAAGATGATTTTTTCGAAAAGTAAGAAGATAGAATTCAAGAGAACTTCATAAAGAATACATGACAGAACTTTTCAGGCCCAAGACTTGAAAATTGTGGTGCCACCTGTCATTTTATCAAAGAACTTTGGCCTGAGGTCACATTTCTGCTTGAAACACTGACATTATAAATAAGCAAGAAAGTCTTCATTTTCCTTCAGTCCTATCTCAACCCATAATCAGCATAGGTACTTCAAATGAAGAGTGATTTGGAGATGATCCACTACAGAATAAAACTGGCAGGTTATCATTTTACTTAAATGTTATTTAGAGGTAATCATTGGCAGTTTCTAGCTATGCCATATGCCAAAAATTCAATAATATCAGAAAATCACGTTTTTAGGGCTCTTTTGGAGTGTTTGTCATCTGTCATAATGCTCCTGTATCTCAGGAAATATATATCACATCCTGTCAATATCAGTATCATTTTAATTGTCTTGAAATAGCTAAGAAGATAGGATGGTTATTTCTGTAGGTCACCGGGATAGATTTTTCATCAAATCTCTGTGAAGACAGAAATGTAACATGTTTTAGAGTTTTTTACCTAAGAAATTCCGATGATCAATCTAGGAAAAGAAATCTTAACCATAACACAGGTATATCAGGTATATACTGACAGATAAGCCCAAGTCTTAGCTTTCTAACGATGTTTTGTTTATAAAAAATTGCCCTATTATTCACGACACAACAGCGATTTGCCTTTTTCAAGTTAGAAAAAACTAGTTTTTTGTCCCATATTAAACGCTCAGGACTATTCATAGTCCCACCAAGACAGTTTGATGTGGAAGGAAAAACATTTGCCGGCCTTCAACATACAATAAAATGGGGCTATCACTGCACGAAAACCACTATTTTATTCATATATACGCCATCGCGGAAGTGCATGTATTGGCTGAATATTGACTTGTTTTCATATATGTATATATATATGCCCAGGCCTTTTATACGGACGCGTCTTGGCTGTATTTCACACCCAGCGTATATGAGAGGAAATATCCTCTCCCCCCACCGCCTACCGCCTGTATGTGTGGGTGGTTAAGGATTAGGGGTAGAGGTGGGGTAGAGGTGGGGTAGGGGTGGGGTAGGGGTGGGGTAGGGGAGGGGTAGGGGTGGGGTAGAGGTGGGGTAGAGGTGGGGTAGGGGTGGGTAGGGGTGGGGTAGGGTGGTTAAGGACTAGGGGTAGGGGTGGGATAGGGGAGGGATAGGGGTGGGGTAGGGGTGGGTAGGGTGGTAAGGATTAGGGGTAGGGGTGGGGTAGGGGTGGGGTAGGGTGGTTAAGGATTAGGGGTAGAGGTGGGGTAGAGGTGGGGTAGAGGTGGGGTAGGGGTGTGGTAGGGTGGTTAAGGACTAGAGTTAGGGGTGGGGTAGGGGAGGGATAGGGGTGGGGTAGAGGTGGGGTAGAGGTGGGGTAGGGGTGGGGTAGGGGAGGGGTAGAGGTGGGGTAGAGGTGGGGTAGGGGAGGGGTAGGGGAGGGGTAGGGGTGGGGTAGGGTGGTTAAGGACTAGGGTTAGGGGTGGGGTAGAGGTAGAGGTGGGGTAGGGTGGTTAAGTATTAGGGGCAGGGGAGAGGTAGAGGTGGGGTAGGGTGGTTAAGTATTAGGGGCAGGGGAGAGGTAGAGGTGGGGTTGGGTGGTTAAGGATTAGGGATAGGGTGGGGTAGAGGTGGGGTAGGGGTGGATAGAGGTATGGTAGGTTGGTTAAGGATGAGGGGTAGGGGTGGGGTAGGGGTGTGGTAGGTTGGTTAAGTATTAGGGGTAGGGGAGAGGTAGAGGTTTGGTAGGGGTGTGGTAGGTTGGTTAAGCATTAGGGGTAGGGGAGAGGTAGAGGTGGGGTAGGGGTGTGGTAGGTTGGTTAAGCATTAGGGGTAGGGGAGAGGTAGAGGTGGGGTAGGGGTGTGGTAGGTTGGTTAAGTATTAGGGGTAGGGGAGAGGTAGAGGTGGGGTAGGGGTGTGGTAGGTTGGTTAAGCATTAGGGGTAGGGGAGAGGTAGAGGTGGGGTAGGGGTGTGGTAGGTTGGTTAAGTATTAGGGGTAGGGGAGAGGTAGAGGTGGGGTAGGGGTGGGGTAGGTTGGTTAAGTATTAGGGGTAGGGGAGAGGTAGAGGTGGGGTAGGGTGGTTAAGGATTAGGGATAGGGGTGGGGTAGAGGTGGGTTAGGGGTGTGGTTGGGTGGTTAAGTATTAGGGGTAGGGGAGAGGTAGACGTGAGGTAGAGGTGTGGTAGGGTGGTTAAGTATTAGGGGTAGGGGAGAGGTAGATGTGGGGTAGGGGTGTGGTAGGTTGGTTAAGGATGAGGGGTAGGGGTGTGTAGGGGTGTGGTAGGTTGGTTAAGTATTAGGGGTAGAGGAGAGGTAGAGGTGGGGTAGGGGTGTGGTAGGTTGGTTAAGTATTAGGGGTAGGGGAGAGGTAGAGGTGGGGTAGGGGTGTGGTAGGTTGGTTAAGTATTAGAGGTAGGGGAGAGGTAGAGGTGGGGTAGGGGTGTGGTAGGTTGGTTAAGTATTAGAGGTAGGGGAGAGGTAGGGGTGGGGTAGGGGTGTGGTAGGTTGGTTAAGTATTAGGGGTAGGGGAGGGGTAGGGGTGGGGTAGGGGTGTGGTTGGGTGGTTAAGTATTAGGGGTAGGGGAGAGGTAGAGGTGAGGTAGGGGTGTGGTAGGTTGGTTAAGTATTAGGGGTAGGGGAGGGGTAGGGGTGGGGTAGGGGTGTGTGGTAGGTTGGTTAAGTATTATAGTAGAGGAGCAAATGGCCTAAAATTGGGTAAAATTGACCCCCGAAAGTCTACTGGCTGAAACTTGCCATATTAGTCAATTATGACCTCAGGAATCTGAATCTGATACTCGTTTGTTCCAAAAAGTGTAGCATCATACTCGTTTCCATGGTAATAGAAGGAAAACAAAATTCAATACATACTGACACATAATACATACTTTTATAAGAAAAGGTGAATAAATGCATTTTTTCTGTCGGTAAAATTTATCATTCTTTGGCCAAAAGTGTACAGTATGGAAATATGCCCTTTTCTGTTTTCTTGGAAGAACTGTTGCCATGGTAACATTCCAATTTGTGGGGGAACCCCCATTTTTGGTTTTCTCATGGTTATTAAAGTTGGATAAAAAGAATAATTTTATGAATGACACACATACAAATTGATAAATTTAGCAATAACAGACAGCATTGATAGGTACCACCATTTTTGAAACCATTCAATTGTTCCCATGGCAACCATAACAAGGTTTTTTCTATGACCAAAGCAGCCAGATAATGATACACTAACTGGACATTTGTATGGCAAATCTGCATGACATGGCAACTAGTAGAAGAGTATAGTCTCAAAAAGGCCATTAGAGAGTCTACTGAATGGAATGTGCCATGTTGGTCAATCATTACATGGGGAATCTGATTCTGCCACTATTTTGACCAAAAGAATGTAGCATCACTTTTGTTTCCATGACAACCTCAATGCATAATAATCTACTTAGAAACCACCAATTTCCTGCAAATATGAATAATAGATGTAAGAAATAGGAGCTAAACACCTACTCATGAGATTTCATTTTCATGATGTATACATTTGGGACATAATGTGGAGTTGTTCTCTTCATTCCCTTAGAATTTGATTGCCATGGCAACCAGTTTAGCACAAAACAGACACTGCAGTAGCCAGCTCTGATTGTTGTCAAAGCAAATAACTAGCTTTTTAGCCATTGATGATAGAGACTTAATGTAAGTATTTATCCTAGTACTTGGAGAGTCTACTGCATGAAATGTGCCATGTTGGTCAATCATTACATGGGAAATATGATTCTGCCACTATTTTGACCAAAAGAATGTAGCATCACTTTTGTTTCCATGACAACCTTAATACATAATAATCTACTTAGAAACGACAATTTCCTGCAAATATGAATAATAGGTGTAAGAAATAGGAGCTAAACACCTGCTCATGAGATTTCATTTTCATGATGTATACATTTGGGACATAATGTGGAGTTGTTCTTTTCATTCCCTTAGCATTTGATTGCCATGGCAACCAGTTTAGCACAAAACAGACACTGCAGAAGCCAGCTCTGATTGTCATCAAAGCAAATTACTAGGTTTTTTAGCCATTGATGATAGAGACTTAATATAAGTATTTATCCTAGTACTTGGAGAGTCTACTGCATGAAATGTGCCATCTTGGTCAATCATTACATGGGGCATCTGATTCTGCCACTCTTTTGACCAAAAGAATGTAGCATCACTTCCATTTCCATGACAACCTAAATGCATAATAATCTACCTAGAAACCACCAATTTCTTACACATTTGAAGCGCAAGTCCCAGAAAAACAAGAAAACTCATAGGGTTTCAAACTCATTAATTGTTTTTATATCTTAACATTTCGGATGTAATGGGTAACTCTTGTTTCTAAGTTTTATTAATCTTGTTACCATGGCAACCAATGCAGGTAGAAAATAATCAGTGCAGTTACCCCCTTTGATTCTCATATAAACAAATTACTATAAGTTCTTGGGGGCATGCCCAGAATACTCCAGGTTTCTTTCCTCTGGCTCCCTCAAGACAAAGCTGGACACTTATCCTAGCTATTGTTACCAGCAAAACCTAGTTTTAGTTGATGCATATTTTGCCATATGGAACCCTGTTCCATACAGTATTTATACCTCCTGCTTGTATGTATCTGTCATATACTTGTGTCATGCTCTACCTGTTACTATTAACTATAGCTAACATATAAAAAGGTTTAGAAGGTTAAGGTATGGATCAGAGCTGACCATTGCATGTCAGAATCTCAGACCATTGTGGGGCATGCCATGGAGGAAAAATGTGACACCACTTAGTTTCAATTCCTGGCTCACTCTTGCTGGTTTTCTCTCCCAATATTGTGAAGGTTATATGGCCTTGTTGTTGGTGCCCATAGTGGTGCCCATAGTGCCCTTGAGCCCTGATACCTTTCCCAGGATGTCACAGTTTTAGTGTTGCACCTGCTACTCCTCAGCAAGTAAGGTAGGCCAGCAAGGAGGAGGAGAGGTAGCCAGAGGAGAGGTAGCCTGAAGGGCAGGATAAGGAGACCACCTCTGAACTAGAGGACCAAGAAGGGGAGGAGACATGGGAGGGAGAGACCCTAAAGTGTCCTTCTGAGTAGAAAAGTCAACCAAAGGGGCCTTGCATCACTCATCCTGCCTAAGAGGGCCATAGAGGAAATATATTAGAGATCATATTAGAAAGAAAACACAGGGGATACCTGAATGTTTTGCTGCAATGCTGCCTCCGTTTAATCCACTTCTCGATGCCTCTCCAAGAAAGGAATATTCTGTCTTTGAGCCTTTAAGACACTAGTATGTCTGTCCTGAGAAAGCTATGTTCCCCTCATAACTCTGAAAGAAGGGGCCTTATCATTATTGCCTCTGCTGTTAGTAGCTCCATATCTCCCTGTGCCCAATACAGGAGAAAATGGGAGGTAATTCTCTGGCTTGATAATGGTGCATTTCATATGTTATGGGGCTAGCATTGGTAGAAAACAGTCCAGGACTGGCCCCAGAAATTAGCAAAACACTAGATGAAGGTTGGGAGAGGTCATAATGGAGGGGAGAGTGGGTTTCAGTGACTTATATTGCTAGCATATGCCCTGATGGTCAGACTGTATTGGGCATCCTATTCTTCTATGCATGAGAATAACCAAGGAACAGCAGAGGCCAGAACAGAATGGAGGGTGCCAGAATAGTGGCGGATGTCAGTGGTTTAGACAATTAGACTACAAATGGTGGAATCAGCAGGAACCATCTGGCTTCTCTGTCTAGTCAGGATATCATCAAATAAGTAAGGACATTTATAAGTATGCGTATAGAAATTAAAGTAATACAGTGTTTCCACCTGCCACTTCCGGCCCGCAATTCTATCTTTTGGCACCACTACTGACTATTTTGCCATTTTTAAGGTACATAATTGTCAGGTGGAAATGGGGATAACATGTTACAGATCAACAATCTTTTTCTCCACATTATGCAATATGGCACCAGCTGACAATTATTTGCCTCCCCGATAAATTGAAAGCAGTTATGTACATATAATTGGTTTGTGGCAAGCTTTTTACATTAACCATCTCTGCACAGTGTATCCATTGGAAGCACACATTCAGCTGCAATGTCAGGAGTGTTAATCATCAGGCTAGTAAACATGTATCAGCATCAGTATTTTCTCAGTTACTTTCAATACAAAGGTCGGAAAACCATCTGTCAGGTGGAAAGAGTTTGTTTTTGTTGATAATTATAATTAAATCTCAAGTGACACCACCCAATGACTGATTTTTAATGAATACATAATTGGTGATCACTTAGTCGTCAGGTGGAAATGCATAAGTTGATCAAAATGAATAATAACATTAAGGATGACATGCTATACCATGTGATTGAGTAACAGAATGATCTTGACACATCCTGCCCCCAGCTGTGTACATTGACACTAATAGCCATTAATGAGAGAGTGGCTCTGCCATAGATTCCCATCAATAAAGGGTTAATAAGAGGACTTTGAAGTGCTGTGGGGGGGAAGCACTGAGCACAAAAGCACTGACATGGTGGCAGTGCCTCAGGGCCCCATTGCTCCACTTTTTGTGGTATCGCTAGCTATAATTGCATCACAATTTTATTTTATGATAACTTTAACGATCTGACTAAAAATCGTTGGTCCCATGATATTGTATCGTATCCCTATATTCATGCAGTATTGCTAATTTGTATGATGCGATGGCTATACAACAATTCAGGGGTACATATTGAATGAGACAGGGGAAGATACATCCAGGGATGGCCGGGTGATACCTTGAGGCATCATTTACAAAATATTTGTTATTGTGAATAAAATTGGAAATATTTGCTCAATCAACCTGAAATGTTCACAGTTTGTATGTATAACATCATATTTGATATTTTTAGGTGAAATAAAGCATAGTATTTAGTATCATATGAGATGCCATGTGATGTTAAGATAAAAGTATCACAATTAGGGTTATATGTCCGGCCTCTAGCGTTATTCACTGGCACTAGTATCTGGCTCCATACCTGTACTACTATGGTGAGTACCCAGTGAAATAGGGTTTAATACAGATGGTACAATAGTTAAAACTGATCTGACACCTGGTTATGTGGATCACTATCTCCTATAGGTAGATGAACAATGGGCTGGGGTGGTAGTGCCACCATGGATCATTATTGAGAATATCAGACAAGGCCATTTCTAACCAAAGTAATGCAATATGCAGACATCTGCCCTGATGTGAGGGTCTGCATAAAAAGTATCGCTGAAAGGCATATTTTAGGTGGTGATGCAATTCCAACTCAATCCACTAATTTTCTGGAGCAACATTTACGCCCTTGGATCACTATTCTATTATCTGCAAAGGCATCGTAAACATGAAGCAATTCCCCTCCCCTGGGGGTTCTGGTGGGCATACACCAGAAAGTGTATGGTGCCAGATGACACCATATAGAGGGTAACATAACACCATGTGGTGCCTTTTTTCTCCTTTGTTAGGGTATGCATCACCCATTCTGACATTCTGATTTGCCATGGTAAACTCTCATCCTAGACATGCCCCACTCAACCTTTTGTGGATATGTTACCCTCTAGTTCTGTCGATGACTGTCATTTCAAGAATATACAGACTATATATTCTTAATTTGGCACCTTGCTTATGCCTTTCCTGCCAGGTACCTGCAGCATCAGGACAGGTAGCAGTGTCAGTATAAATGCCCACTGGGGCAAGTTCTTAAAGGCCAATTGCAGAAATGTCATGTAACACATGTTTCATAGCATCATGTAATACATGATCCTTGATATTATGTTTCTTTTTGTCTAAAATTCCATAATATATCATACCTACATTCTAAGGAAATTTCACCTTTCTTGATCTATCATAAACTAAATTGTTTCATAAAACAAGTATTCCATGAATGATAATAACTCAAGGCATCACCCAGTCATGCATGGTGATGCCTCAAAGCATCATCCAGCCACGCTTGATCTCTCTAGTCATCACCCAGTGTGACTTGGTGATTCTTTGTGTCATGTTTTTACATTGCCTAAACTATAAATCATGCACAACTGGATCATGTCACAGATATTTTGATGACATCTTACTCTTGTATAAAATGCATCATATAGACCATGTACCAAATAGTGTTATATGCTAAATGTCATATCTTCATTAATTTCAAGGTATTTAGATCCAATATGAGAGCCCAAATATTGCATTCTGGGATTGCAGATGCATCCCATTGGATTCTGCATACTAAAATGTCCAAGAATAAATACTTACTTTATGTCTCTATCTTTAATGGTTAAAAGATTATAGCAGTTTGTTTAGATAACAATCACAGTTGGTTCCTGTAATGGATGCTCTCTGCTGCATTGGTTGCCATGACAACCAAATTCTTAGGGAATATTGATGACCCATGATATCCTAAATGTATACAAAAAAAGCTCATGAAACCTCATGAAAAGATGTTTTATGGCTATTTTTCAGACACTTACTATTCATGTGTAAGAAAATGGTAATTTCTGAGTAAATCACTATACAACCATGTTGTCATGGAAACAAAAGTGATGCTACATTCTTTTGGTCAAAATAGTTGCAGAATCATATTCCCCATCTAATGATTGACCAACATGGCACATTTCATGCAGTAGACTCTCCAAGTACTAGGATAAATACTTATATTAAGTCTCTATCATCAATGGCTAAAAAAGCTAGTTATTTGCTTTGATGACAATCAGAGCTGGCTTCTGCAGTGTCTGTTTTGTGCTAAACTGGTTGCCATGGCAATCAAATTCTAAGGGAAGGAAGAGAACAACTCCACATTATGTCTCAAATGTATACATCATGAAAATGAAATCTCATGAGTAGGTGTTTAGCTCCTATTTCTTACATCTATTATTCATATTTGCAGGAAATTGGTGGTTTCTAAGTAGATTATTATGCATTGAGGTTGTCATGGAAACAAAAGTGATGCTACATTCTTTTGGTCAAAATAGTGGCAGAATCAGATTCCCCATGTAATGATTGACCAACATGGCACATTCCATTCAGTAGACTCTCTAATGGCCTTTTTGAGACTATACTCTTCTACTAGTTGCCATGTCATGCAGATTTGCCATACAAATGTCCAGTTAGTGTATCATTATCTGGCTGCTTTGGTCATAGAAAAAACCTTGTTATGGTTGCCATGGGAACAATTGAATGGTTTCAAAAATGGTGGTACCTATCAATGCTGTCTGTTATTGCTAAATTTATCAATTTGTATGTGTGTCATTCATAAAATTATTCTTTTTATCCAACTTTAATAACCATGAGAAAACCAAAAATGGGGGTTCCCCCACAAATTGGAATGTTACCATGGCAACAGTTCTTCCAAGAAAACAGAAAAGGGCATATTTCCATACTGTACACTTTTGGCCAAAGAATGATAAATTTTACCGACAGAAAAAATGCATTTATTCACCTTTTCTTATAAAAGTATGTATTATGTGTCAGTATGTATTGAATTTTGTTTTCCTTCTATTACCATGGAAACGAGTATGATGCTACACTTTTTGGAACAAACGAGTATCAGATTCAGATTCCTGAGGTCATAATTGACTAATATGGCAAGTTTCAGCCAGTAGACTTTCGGGGGTCAATTTTACCCATTTTTAGGCCATTTGCTCCTCTACTATTAGGGGTAGGGGAGGGGTAGGGGTGGGGTAGGGGTGTGTGGTAGGTTGGTTAAGGATTAGGGGTAGGGGAGAGGTAGAGGTTGGGTAGGGGTGTGGTAGGGTGGTTAAGTATTAGGGGTAGGGGAGAGGTAGAGGTGGGGTAGGGGTGTGGTAGGGTGGTTAAGTATTAGGGGTAGGGGAGAGGTAGAGGTGGGGTAGGGGTGGGGTAGGTTGGTTAAGTATTAGGGGTAGGGGAGAGGTAGAGGTGGGGTAGGGGTGTGGTAGGTTGGTTAAGTATTAGAGGTAGGGGAGAGGTAGAGGTTTGGTAGGGGTGTGGAAGGTTGGTTAAGTATTAGAGGTAGGGGAGAGGTAGAGGTGGGGTAGGGTGGTTAAGGATTAGGGATAGGGGTGGGGTAGAGGTGGGTTAGGGGTGTGGTTGGGTGGTTAAGTATTAGGGGTAGGGGAGAGGTAGAGGTGGGGTAGGTTGGTTAAGTATTAGGGGTAGGGGAGAGGTAGGGGTGGGGTAGGGGTGTGGTAGGTTGGTTAAGTATTAGGGGTAGGGGAGAGGTAGAGGTGAGGTAGAGGTGGGGTAGGGTGGTTAAGTATTAGGGGTAGGGGAGGGGTAGGGGTGGGGTAGGGGTGTGGTAGGTTGGTTAAGTATTAGGGGTAGGGGAGAGGTAGAGGTGGGGTAGAGGTGTGGTAGGTTGGTTTAGTATTAGGGGTAGGGGAGAGGTAGAGGTGGGGTAGGGGTGTGGTAGGTTGGTTAAGTATTAGGGGTAGGGGAGAGGTAGAGGTGGGGTAGGGGTGTGGTAGGGTGGTTAAGTATTAGGGGTAGGGGAGAGGTAGAGGTGAGGTAGAGGTGTGGTAGGGTGGTTAAGTATTAGGGGTAGGGGAGAGGTAGAGGTGGGGTAGGGGTGTGGTAGGTTGGTTAAGTATTAGAGGTAGGGGAGAGGTAGGGGTGGGGTAGGGGTGTGGTAGGTTGGTTAAGTATTAGGGGTAGGGGAGGGGTAGGGGTGGGGTAGGGGTGTGGTTGGGTGGTTAAGTATTAGGGGTAGGGGAGAGGTAGATGTGGGGTAGGGGTGTGGTAGGTTGGTTAAGGATGAGGGGTAGGGATGTGTAGGGGTGTGGTAGGTTGGTTAAGTATTAGGGGTAGAGGAGAGGTAGAGGTGGGGTAGGGGTGTGGTAGGTTGGTTAAGTATTAGGGGTAGGGGAGAGGTAGAGGTGGGGTAGGGGTGTGGTAGGTTGGTTAAGTATTAGAGGTAGGGGAGAGGTAGAGGTGGGGTAGGGGTGTGGTAGGTTGGTTAAGTATTAGAGGTAGGGGAGAGGTAGGGGTGGGGTAGGGGTGTGGTAGGTTGGTTAAGTATTAGGGGTAGGGGAGGGGTAGGGGTGGGGTAGGGGTGTGGTTGGGTGGTTAAGTATTAGGGGTAGGGGAGAGGTAGAGGTGAGGTAGGGGTGTGGTAGGTTGGTTAAGTATTAGGGGTAGGGGAGGGGTAGGGGTGGGGTAGGGGTGTGTGGTAGGTTGGTTAAGTATTAGGGGTAGGGGTGGGTTGGGGTGGGGTAGGGGTGTGTGGTAGGTTGGTTAAGGATTAGGGGTAGGGGAGAGGTAGGGTTGGGTAGGGGTGTGGTTGGGTGGTTAAGTATTAGGGGTAGGGGAGTGGTAGAGGTGGGGTAGGGGTGTGGTAGGGTGGTTAAGTATTAGGGGTAGGGGAGAGGTAGAGGTGGGGTAGGGGTGGGGTAGGTTGGTTAAGTATTAGGGGTAGGGGAAGGGTAGAGGTGGGGTTGGGGTGTGGTAGGTTGGTTAAGTATTAGGGTAGGGGAGAGGTAGAGGTGGGGTAGGGGTTGTGGTAGGTTGGTAAGGATGAGGGGTAGGGGTGAGGTAGAGGTGGGGTAGGGGTGTGGTAGGTTGGTTAAGTATTAGAGGTAGGGGAGAGGTAGAGGTTTGGTAGGGGTGTGGAGGTTGTTAGTATTAGAGGTAGGGGTGAGGTTGGGTGGGTTAGGGTGGTTAGGTTTGGGATAGGGGTGGGGTAGAGGTGGTTTAGGGGTGTGGTTGGGTGGTTAAGTATTTGGGGTTGGGAGAGGTAGAGGTGGGGTAGGTTGGTTATGTATTAGGGGTAGGGGGTGGTAGAGGTGGGGTAGAGGTTGGGTAGGGTGGTTAAGTATTAGGGGTAGGGGAGTGGTAGAGGTGGGGTAGAGGTGTGGTAGGTTGGTTAAGTATTAGGGGTAGGGGGAGGTAGAGGTGGGGTAGGGGTGGGGTAGGTTGGTTAGTATTAGGGGTAGGGGAGAGGTAGAGGTGGGGTAGGGGAGAGGTAGAGGTGGGTAGGGTGGTTAAGGATAAGGGATAGGGGTGGGGTAGAGGTGGGGTGTTCGTTTTTTTATCCTACAAATATTCTGTTAGGCGATGGTGCATTAGGTGACATTTCAGTGTCGGTCAGGATAATACTCTCTTCCAGATTGTATCTACATTGTCCGCCGTTACAGAACTCGCGATCGCTGGTGTCTCTAGAGAAATGTGACCGACGGCCCGAACAAAGAGCACACCGCTAGCGGCGTTGAGCCTATCGGGATTGAGGACGGATACGCCATCTGCCGGCTACGAGAGGGACTACGATCGAGGGACTTTTTTTTCAGTTTTTATTTATACTGGAGTAACTCCTAGGGACACATGTCCCTGTCTTCCGTAGGCTCCAGTGGCCAGAGTGTGTTTTCAAAACGTACTATCAGTATATCCCCGGACAGTATTTAGTCAGGGCTCAATGTAGGATCAAGGATATACATTGAAAATAACAGGTCAGGCACCATGCCAGAACAAAAACAAACAAACAACATGATATATACAAATGAAAAGATGAAGACGAGAGTTTATCGTCATGTCAGGTTTCATATTCATTTCATGTAGGTGGAGCAAGGATGTTGGGACATTACAATATGATACACTCATTCACTTGAAAAATATTTAGTTATCATAGTTACGTCTTTGGGTAATAAGGACTTTCACCTACCAGAGGGCGCCACCACCAGCCACTGGAACTCTTAGACTGTAGTACGTTCCGTTGTCGCCAGAGGCTCTCAAACTCGAAGGTGGCGCGGTGCGTGAACGGACTATGGAACTCTCCGCTTCATGTTTACGAATACTATCAACTTCATCGCTAGAACCCAGAGGAGGTTAGCCTGGCAGCCTGGCCTAGTTAGACTATAGGCCAGGTAACGGGTTGCAGTTTCGTGTGTTGCATTGTGTGATTGGCAGACCACCGGATACACTGGTTCCCGGGGTATCCACTAGGGGGCTCGGCGGAGATATATATGCGGAACCCAGCCAAACCACTAGTCCACTAGTGCCCTGGCCCTAGTGACAACAGGACGTACTACAGTCTAGTTGAAGGTCACAGGAACCTGTCCCTTATTTCATTAGGGCAGGGAACTTAGGTCTCGTTGCAAAAGGCATGTCACTGTAGGGGAGGTGTGTCAGTTCACTGTTGGCAACATCGTGACATTGCTCCCTGGGACCCGTTTCAATAGAATGCGTCACTAAGCCACTTGGTGACATGACTAGTGACAGCAATAGTGACAGCAATAGTGACAAAATTTAAGTTTCATTTCATAAGGCATGTCACTGTAGGGGAGGTGTGTCTTGTCACTATTGTGGATGTGTCCCTAGTTTGGGACAGCATAGCGGAAAAACATGTGGGATACCCCATCTCACATACTCATGTCCTACCGGGAACAAGTGCCATCAAGGTGAAGGTCACTGCATAAATTAGCGACAGCGCTTGAATAATTCTACACTGGCCACCAGAGCAGCATTTGCTATGACAGAATTCAATATCGTTGGATTGCATGAGCCGATCTCCTTCATATTTGGCATGTTTAAATGTTGTATGTGTCCCTAACTGGGGTTAAAGTTTCATAGCTTAATTCCCACAGGAAGTAAAGTTACGCATTTGTGACAATAGAAGCGAGAGGGTATACCCTCTCGCTATTTAGGACACAATAGTGACCACTACAGTTACCGGACATCAGTCTTGCACTACACCCAATAACGGATGTCCTACAGACTATTAAAACGGGCCCTTGGAGACTGAAGACCCATGGGAGTGAGAATCTCGTGGAGAGACTAACTTGAAGGTGCTGGGACCCGTTTCAATAGCCTGTAGGACGTCCGTTATTGTGTCCTGCGACACAATAGCGGCAGTTCGCTTGCAGTACTTTAGTGACAACCCACTTAGCGACATAGGGTAGCAGACAAGCGCAAATAGTGGCTTGTACCATTTCAGAAGACTGTTGTCCAGTCACTAAAAGGGTCACTGTAGTGTCTTAAATAGCGAGAGGGTATACCCTCTTGCTTTTGATGTCACAAACACATAACTTTACTTTCCATAGGAATTAAGCTATGAAACTTTAATCCCAGTTAGCACTTGTTCCCGGTAGCACTAACACCATCCATTATCAGGCCCAGGGACCCGTTTCAATAGATAGATGCAAAAGTCGGCAAGTGTGTGTTGGTCTTTATTACCCACCTGATACAGAGTCTTCATACTATGCCTATGGAGATTACAGATCGCTACTGAGGAGGATACGGAGCTCCGTACCCTCCTAGGAGGATACAGATTTTTGAGATGAAAGTAGTCCCAAACATAACTTCTTAATTACGTTGAAAGGTTTTTTAACGATCATATTTATTGCTTAAATCTAAAAATAAGTGAGTAATAAATACAACATTACCATAATTTCGATCTGTGTGGCCGTATTCTCCGCGTAGTTGACGCGTAGTAATACTCCTCGCTATCGCTCGGAGTATTACTACGCGTCAACTACGCGGAGAATACGGCCACTCAGATCGAGATCATGGTAATATTGTGTATTTAGCAATCTTTTCCCGAGTTGTACTACTTACCGGAAAGTGCCCAGTCGTCTAGTTTACAAACGCCATGGAATGACCTCTTGTCGCCGTGAAGATCAAAGTAAACCTCGAATACGCGGTATTTTACCCGCCACACCCAGTCCTACCCCCCCCCCCCCCCCTCCTCATGGGGTGCTCATGGGGTAGTATCACGGTGCACACATGACCTCTGACCCCCACCTCCCCCCTTATCTGTCCACTTTGCAGTAAACGGTGGGTCGGGCAGACTGGGGCCCGTCCCATAAGTAATCATTCACAATGTAAATAACTGGTGATGCCGTTGACAGAAGGAATGGGGAACACCCTAAATCAGGTATATATAGACACAATGTACCGGGGAATTATCTACTCAAATGATGTATCATTCTTTACTACCCACCCATTACGTAGTCTCCATAGGAAATGTATAGGGCACCTGGAAATTCTGGCATGTCTGCAGGAGATTCCGGAAAAATAGTCCTGTCCAGAATGAAGTTGAATCATCATGTACTTCGAAATAAGTTTCTAGAATGTTTATTCAATGCTAATTATCTAGAATCAATCATAGTAATCTCATTTACCATCAGAAATCACTGTCATAACACACTTTGCATGCTAAAATCACAGATTAATGGCGAACTATATTATTGGTGTAAGTCTACACCGAATTACTGCTACACTTGACAGTGCTGTGGTGTTTGGAACTCAATGGCTTACATAAACTTTTTAATTGCAATAGACTTCTTATTAATCTTGTAGGTGGGTAATAAATACAATAACGACTGGTTTTGTATACGAGTGATAGTAATCTCCTCGTAGTTGACGACGTTATATCCTCGCTAATCGCTACTCGGAGATTACGGCCACTCGTACACACAACCAGTCATTATTGTGTATTTATTACCCACCCATCACTGGACCGCCTCTGGAAATGCACCTGGAATCCGATACCCGGAGATTCTGGAAAAAAATAGTCCCATCCATAATGAGGTCAAATCACCATGCACTTCGAAATAAGTTTCTGCAATGTTCATTTAGAATTAGTTATTTAGAATGAGTCATAATAATCTCATTTACCATCAAATATCACTGTCATAACATGCTTTGCATGTTAAAATCATGGGGAAATGGCGAACTATATTATTGGTTTAAGTCCACCGTATTACTGCCACGCTTGACAGTGCTGTGATTTTAGTATGGCGTAATCTGGAACCACATGGTTTTCAGAAATCGTTTCATTGCAATAAACCAGTTATTACTCATGTAGGTGGATAATAAATAAAACAACAACTGATTTTGTCTGCTCTTAGTTGACGACACAACATCCTCGCTATTTGTTATATTACTACGCGTCAACTACTCGGAGATTACGGCCACACGTACATAAAAGCAGTCATTATTGTGTCTGTAATCTCTCTTCATAAATGAGAATCACACCCATGGTCGAGTAGGTAGAGGCATTTGAGGTGCTTTCTGATTGGTAAGTTTAAAAACTGCCACCCGTATTCAATCATTCTTTTTTCTTTCCTTATTTTCCCCTTGAGGTCAACTTCCTCGCTTCACCTACCGTCACGTTTAAGGTCTGATGCAACATAATCGTCATTATTATATAATTATGCATAAACTCAGTGTAAATACACTCTGCTGCTGGGGTGTAGTAATTCTGTGATACGCCGTGCACCTTTTTATTATATACCGATGCACATATATCTTATAATTACTAACCTCTGCTAAGCAAAGAGTAACTATAAAATATTCAGAAAGTGTGCAGTATAATACCATATTGCACAGTGTGCAGTAAGTACCAGCCACTGTACCACGTGACTTGTTGACATTAGGAGCAAAACTATTGCGATATCGCGATGGAATGCGGCTGTGACGTTCTCGCATAGCAACCCGCATAGCAACCTGCATAGCAACACTTGTTGTTGCATAGAAACTGGCGGGAAGAGTGATTGCTTCTGGGGCATTGACCTCAGGGTTAGTGAAATCAAAGCGTGCAGGACTGATACATCTCTACGTGTTTGTTAGGAGTTGATTATGAATGGATTGACTAATTAGAGGCTAATAAAGTCAAATATATACATTATATTGATATTATTAGGTATATAATAAAGGGAATACTAATATAGTGTATCAAGATTTCGGACCAGAACTCGTTAGTTTACTATAAACCTGTACTAAACGAGCCGTTAGGCGAGTTTAGTACAGGTTTATAGTAAACTAACGAGTTCTGCTCCTACATCTTGATACACTATCCTAGTATTCCCTAAGTACTGAAATACATATTGCATGCTTTGAAATACATATTGCATGCTTTGAAATACATATTGCATGCTTTAAAATGCATATTGCATGCTTTGAAATGCATATTGCATGCTTTGAAATGCATATTGCATGCTTTGAAATGCATATTGCATGCTTTGAAATACATATTGCATGCTTTGAAATACATATTGCATTCTTTGAAATACACATTGCATGCTTTGAAATACATATTGCGTGATTTGAAATACATATTGCGTGCTTTGAAGATATACCGCATTCTGATTGGTCTAGAGGCCGAAAGCACTCATCTGGGTGGAATGTTGTGAAATCTTAGGCATTTTAGAAACGTTCCGGAACAAGTTAACATGCTTTATATCGAGCAAATATCAAGCTGAGGCATTCATATGATACGAGCTGCCATATGCTCCAAGGAGTTGACACGCAGTAATATCAAAGCGTATGCGAGGATATTGCATGTCATAGGTTACAGAAAAACAGTCAGAAGTCCTTAGTTTTGTTCATTTGTCTATCTTCAGCCAATGAGCTCCAGAGCTTTGAGCCTCTTGTATGAGGACTTCTCTGGACGACAGCACTTCACGCATAAGGAACCTTGAATAATGTCTTTATTCCATACTTAGTAGAAACCGAACGAGAGTTAGATTTGACAATGTTTATGCCAAGACGGGAAGGTCGCGTATTACTACACGAGGCGTAGCTGAGTGTAGTGAGGAGCAGACCTGACCAGAGTGGCATAGACACTGACAAGTCTAACTTGAGTTCGGTTTCGTATTTATCCTACCCCGTCTCTGCTTTTGTATTACTAAAAGATAAATATTGAGTCAATGACCAACAGAACTTTTTTTCATAGTAGCTGACATCCTGCTATCTGATTGGTCAATATTGTTATTACTCTAGTGGCATAAAAAACACTTTATGTCACGGCCTGCCACATAAAATTTCCCTATGTTAAGTCTATGGCGGTTTTTTATTAGGGGTAGGATAATGTTACGTTCCAAATTATCTGTATGTGAAACATACAGCCTCTATCCCTTGGCCTACCTGATTTCACTGGTTCTACATAATAGTCCACTGGAAGCGATCCTTGGTTACAATCAACACGGTCGCCCCCACGCGGTAAACACGGAGCCAGCATATAACCCTGATCTTGATGTACTCTCATCAGTCCGACTAGTGTAGCGCATTGCAGTAACACCAGCAATAAAGCTTATAAGGGAGGAAGCCTTGGAGTCATTCATTCAGCTAATTATCCACGCCTGATAGTAACAATACCTCATATTACCTCGATATATAACCATATCGACCCATTTAGTTCTGAGTCTTTATCTCACCCCGGTATTTTTCTCCATAGGCTTAACATTAGGAACTCGTAGTCCACGGCCGTGAGGTTCGTGTACCCAATACTCAATGGCTAATTTGGTGATTCATTTCATCAATAAACAGTGTTATACGGGGTGACATAAAATCAGAAACCCACTCGATGAGAATAACTTGGTCTGCACTCCACCTCATTTGACCGCTACGTAATTCACTCAGCTTCGCTTCGTGAATTACTCCGCAGTCAAACTCGGTAGAGTACGGACCAAGTTATTCTCATCTCGTGGGTTTCCTTCTAAATATTTATACATTATACAATACAGTTCGTCCTTCTCTTCCAGAGAGGTTCAATATTACACTCGGTTTCCATACTCAGCATGTTAAGAGTCTACCAGATAACAATCTACATGTAGGTGGTAAAGGGTAAAGAGTCTACCAGATAACAATCTACATGTAGGTGGTAAAGTGTTAAGCGTCTACCAGATAACAATATACATGTCCGTTGTAAAGTGTTAAGCGTCTACCAGTTGACAATATACATCTCTGTTGTAAAGTGTTAGGGTCTACCAGTTGACAATATACATCTCCGTTGTAAAGTGTTAAGAGTCTACCAGTTGACAATATACATGTCCGTTGTAAAGAGTTAAGAGTCTACCAGTTGACAATATACATGTCCGTTGTAAAGTGTTAGGGTCTACCAGTTGACAATATACATGTCCGTTGTAAAGTGTTCAGTGTCTACCAGATAACAATATACATGTCCGTTGTAAAGAGTTAAGAGTCTACCAGTTGACAATATACATCTCCGTTGTAATGAGTTAAGCGTCTACCAGTTGACAATATACATCTCCATTGTAAAGTGTTAGGGTCTACCAGATAACAATATACATGTCCGTTGTAAAGTGTTAAGTGTCTACCAGATAACAATATACATGTCCGTTGTAAAGTGTTAGGGTCTACCAGTTGACAATATACATGTCCGTTGTAAAGTGTTAAGCGTCTACCCGTTGACAATATACATGTCTGTTGTAATGAGTTAAGAGTCTACCCGTTGACAATATACATCTCCGTTGTAAAGAGTCTACCAGGTGACAATTGCCTCGAAAATTGACCAGCTGGGTGTGGACAGAGTAAAACATCGACGTGACACACAACGGGACGCCGTCCAACTTCACCAGCGGCCACTGCGCATGTGCAGAAGGCCCCCTGGTGGTTGGGGTGAGAAGTGGAGCAGTTTGCTTCACCTGCCCTCGGCGATAACTTTACTCAGAGGGTACAAGTCTCAGGAGGTCGTGACAGCGTCGGTCAGTTCTGTTAAATGTTATATATATATGAGTATATATATATATATATATATATATATATATATATATATATATATATATATATACATCTATACATATGTATATATAGAGAGGGTAGAAGTCTCAGGAGGTCGTTAGAGTGTCGGTCAGTTGTGTTAGGTGATATATACATACACAATATTGACTGGTTTCAGATACAAGCGGCCGTATGCTCCGAGGAGTTGACGCGTAGTAATATCTGGACATATATGAGGGTATTGCGGAGAGTCAACTCAGAGGAGCAAGCAACAGCTTGTATCTGAAACCAGTCTATATTGTATTTATCATCCACCTTTTCTGGATAAGTGGCATGTCAATATCAGTTCGTTTTAGTTATGCACTATTTTTCCGTATGCGCCACCCGGAGCATACAACATATCCGTATGCGCCGGGTATGTCCATACACAATCCCTATGTGTTTTCTATGGACACTTTGTATATATGAATATAAGACCTCTTTCCATGGTCTATTTTTCCACTGGCCGAAGAAAACGGCACTAGTTTAATGTGAGTGACCTTAGAGGTCTCTCACAAGGCCATTTTCAATCGTGAGAACTTTCTTTTGTTTCATAAGAAGGACTTATCTTAGTTATTGTATTTCATTCATGTTTATCTATGTATATCTATGTTTCTTTTAAAACTGTTATTATTTTACATGTTTGATTTTTGTCTCAGTCATTACAATTGCTGTGTCGGTTTTGTTTCCAGTGGCCAAACTTCCCCCACGGGCAAGTGTATGTACATTCCCCGAATTTGCGCAGGCAATTTAAAATCATTTGTATTGTTAACTAAAACTGAGAATAATTAATTAATTCCTTTCAATACAAATATCTAAATTTATAAAAAATGAGAGCAAACTAGAAAGTCTTCAACACTAATTTCAAAGTTGTTTGGTAATGTTACATTTCAAGTTTACATTCCTCTTATGAAAAGAGAATCGCGATTGGTTTTTGCGTAACTCAATAAAGGTAAGAAAAGTGGTAAAAGACAATTGTAAAAAAATTCTTTACGGTCGCGCTCATGTTTTCTTTGTTGGCTCTATGGAGTCAGTGACAGAGTTGTCTGAGGGTGCCATAGTGGATTTGTTGTTGTTGTTGTTGTTGTTGTTGTTGTTGTTTGCTTCACCGAGTGGTCGTGAGTGGTAGGGTGTTGTCCAGTTCAATTCAAATTTTGCTAAAAAGAATTAAATCAAGACTACTGAGGATTTAAAACAGGATAAATTGAAACAAGGGAATACAGCGAGAGGAGCCAGTTAAATATACGCCGACTCAGTCGTGGTGATAGCCAGCCGACTGAATAATTATAAATATTTACTTTTAAAAAGATTAGACTGACTTCAGTCCCAGTACCCTACCCGTCCACCTACCCACCCCTACTCACCCTGATCCCAGGGCTGGTCACGGAAATATTTAGATTAGACTGACTTCAGTCCCAGTACCCTACCCGTCCACCTACCCACCCCTACTCACCCTGATCCCTGGGCTGGTCACAGAATATTTAGATTAGACTGACTTCAGTCCCAGTACCCTACCGTCCACCTACCCACCCCTACTCACCCTGATTGCTGGGCTGGTCACAGAATATTTAGATTAGACTGACTTCAGTCCCAGTACCCTACCCGTCCACCTACCCACCCCTACTCACCCTGATTCCTGGGCTGGTCACAGAATATTTAGATTAGACTGACTTCAGTCCCAGTACCCTACCCGTCCACCTACCCACCCCTACTCACCCTGATCCCAGGGCTGGTCACAGAATATTTAGATTAGACTGACTTCAGTCCCAGTACCCTACCCGTCCACCTACCCACCCCTACTCACCCTGATTGCTGGGCTGGTCACGGAAATATTTAGATTAGACTGACTTCAGTCCCAGTACCCTACCGTCCACCTACCCACCCCTACTCACCCTGATTGCTGGGCTGGTCACGGAAATATTTAGATTAGACTGACTTCAGTCCCAGTACCCTACCCGTCCACCTACCCACCCCTACTCACCCTGATTGCTGGGCTGGTCACGGAAATATTTAGATTAGACTGACTTCAGTCCCAGTACCCTACCCGTCCACCTACCCACCCCTACTCACCCTGATCCCAGGGCTGGTCACAGAAATATTTAGATTAGACTGACTTCAGTCCCAGTAACCTACCCGTCCACCTACCCACCCCTATTCACCCTGATCCCTGGGCTGGTCACAGAAATATTTAGATTAGACTGACTTCAGTCCCAGTAACCTACCCGTCCACCTACCCACCCCTATTCACCCTGATTGCTGGGCTGGTCACGGCAGGGGAACATATTACAAGGCATTTCATCCTGATTAACTGTTATTATTTGTTGAATGTTCATAATCAAAGACGTATTTGACCCTTTGTGGACTCGTAACTACTTAAACATTGTAGCAATTTAGCCAAGTTTTATACATTCCTTCAAAGAAAGTTAGTTGTTAGTGGGCAGTCAGTCAGGTGGGCAGACAGTCAGTCAGGTGGGCAGACAGTCAGTCAGGTGGGCAGACAGACAGTCAGGTGGGTAGTCAGTCAGGTGGGTAGTCAGTCAGGTGGGCATTCAGTCAGGTGGGCAGACAGTCAGGTGGGCAGTCAGTCAGGTGGGCAGTCAGTCAGTCAGTCAGTCAGTCAGTCAGGTGGGCAGTCAGGTGGGCAGTCAGTCAGGTGGGCAGTCAGTCAGTCAGGTGGGCAGTCAGTCAGGTGGGCATTCAGTCAGGTGGGCAGACAGTCAGGTGGGCAGTCAGTCAGGTGGGCAGTCAGGTGGGCAGACAGTCAGGTGGGCAGACAGTCAGGTGGGCAGTCAGGTGGGCAGTCAGTCTGGTGGGCAGTCAGTCAGGTGGGCAGTCAGTCAGGTGGGCAGTCAGTCAGGTGGGCAGTCAGTCAGGTGGGCAGTCAGTCAGGTGGGCAGTCAGTCAGGTGGGCAGACAGTCAGTCAGGTGGGCAGTCAGTCAGGTGGGCAGTCAGGTGGGCAGACAGTCAGGTGGGCAGTCAGTCAGGTGGGCAGTCAGTCAGGTGGGCAGTCAGTCAGGTGAGCAGTCAGGTGGGCAGTCAGTCAGGTGGGCAGTCAGTCAGGTGGGCAGTCAGTCAGGTGGGCAGACAGTCAGGTGGGCAGACAGTCAGGTGGGCAGACAGTCAGGTGGGCAGACAGTCAGGTGGGCAGTCAGGTGGGCAGTCAGTCTGGTGGGCAGTCAGTCAGGTGGGCAGTCAGTCAGGTGGGCAGTCAGTCAGGTGGGCAGTCAGTCAGGTGGGCAGTCAGTCAGGTGGGCAGTCAGTCAGGTGGGCAGTCAGTCAGGTGGGCAGTCAGTCAGGTGGGCAGTCAGTCAGGTGGGCAGACAGTCAGTCAGGTGGGCAGTCAGTCAGGTGGGCAGTCAGGTGGGCAGACAGTCAGGTGGGCAGTCAGTCAGGTGGGCAGTCAGTCAGGTGGGCAGTCAGTCAGGTGAGCAGTCAGGTGGGCAGTCAGTCAGGTGGGCAGTCAGTCAGGTGGGCAGACAGTCAGGTGGGCAGTCAGTCAGGTGGGCAGACAGTCAGGTGGGCAGACAGTCAGGTGGGCAGACAGTCAGGTGGGCAGACAGTCAGGTGGGCAGACAGTCAGGTGGGCAGTCAGGTGGGCAGTCAGTCTGGTGGGCAGTCAGTCAGGTGGGCAGTCAGTCAGGTGGGCAGTCAGTCAGGTGGGCAGTCAGTCAGGTGGGCAGACAGTCAGGTGGGCAGACAGTCAGGTGGGCAGACAGTCAGGTGGGCAGACAGTCAGGTGGGCAGTCAGTCAGGTGGGCAGTCAGTCAGGTGGGCAGTCAGAAGAATAGGCAGTCAGGTTGGCAGCCAAACCGAGCCTATCAAAACCAAGCCCAGCCGAACACAACTCACCCAAGCACTGCCAAGGCAACTCGACCTCTACCCTGCCCTGCTCTGCCCTGCCCTGCCAAGCAAAGCCCAGTACAACCCAGCCACCCAAGCCCAGCCAACTTTACCCCAGCATATCCCAGACCTGTCTTGCCAAGCCAAGCCACGGCAAAGCAACCCAAGGCCAACCAGTCAAGAAAATTCCAACTCAGCCAAGAGCAGCCCCTCAAGGTAAAGCTCAACCCAGCATAGCCCAACCCAGCAAAGCCTTAGCTCAACCCAGCCCATACTGACCAAACCCAGGCCAGCCCAGCCCAGCCCTGTCAAGTCTAGCCCTATTCTACCCATCCTGGCCCAGCCAAACAAAGCCCTTCTCAACAAAACCAAGCAAAGCCCTGTTCACCCAAGCCTTGTCCTGCCCACCATAATGCAAATCCAACTCAGCCCATATTGGCCCATCTCAAACCAGTTCAGTCCAACCCACCCCAGCCCACCCAAGTCCTGCCCCAACCAGACATCCTGGCCAAGCCCAGCAAAGTCCACCCAACCCCAGCAAAGCCAATCCAAGCCTAGCCAAGCCCATCCCTGTCCACCCACCCCCAATCAACCCAAGGCCAGTCAAACCTATCCCACCCAAGCTCACAAAGCCCACCCAAGCCTAGCCCAACCAAGCCAAACCCACCCAAGCCCACCCAAGCCCACCTAAACCGACCCAAGCCCAGCTTAGCCTTGCCAAGCCTAGCCCATCCAAGCCCACCCCGCCCAGGTTAGCCTAGCCTACCCAAGTCTAACCCACCCAAGCCCACCCAAGCCCAGCTTAGCCTTGCCAAGACTAGCCCATCCAAGCCCACCCAAAACCACCCAAGCCCAGGTTAGCCTAGCCAACCCAAGTCTAGCCCACCTAAGCCCACCCAGCCCACCAAAGCCCACCCAAACCCACCCAAGCCCAGCTTAGCCTTGCCAACCCAAGTCTAGCCCACCTAAGCCCACCCAGCCCACCAAAGCCCACCCAAACCCACCAAAGCCTAGCTTAGCCTTGCCAAGCCCAGCCCACTCAACCCACCCAAACCCACCCAAGCCCAGCTTAGCCTAGTCAACCCAAGTCTGGCCCATCCAAACCCACCCAAGCCAAGCCCACCCAAGCCTAGCACTGTGGCACCTTGAACCCAGTTGAATTATTGTCCCAAGGTATGGCACACCCACCCGATTCTTCCCGATTTACTCCGATCACCAGCTAGAATCGGGTATCAGGAGAGTCTAAAGACCAACGCACACTTGGCGACTTTTTTCCTTGCGATATCCTTGAGACTTTTTAGGAAAAATATCGCAAGGGGGGTGCAATAAGCACAGCAGGGGTCGGGAAAAGTCGCCGACAAATTCTGTTCGGGCGTTATATTTTTTCGCTTGAGACCTTTGACTTTTGGATGCCACCTCCCGCTGGGCGGGCCGTTGGCCCGAGTCTCGTGTCCTGGAATTATGCTTTTGGGTCTTCCAAGCCTGGAAAAAGCCTGGAATTCTCACAGAGAGACTGGAAAAACCTGGAAAACCCTGGAAAATATAGTTTTGCATAAAAACAATCTTTTTAGTATAATTCAATATCATGTATGATATTGAGTTAAAATATATAGGTATAAATAAAGGTTAAAAAAACCATAAGTGCCAAAATGGCCCACCTCGCATCTATTTTGTAGCTACCAGAAGTCAGTTATCCATTGTTGAGACTTTCGGAAAGGAAAAGTCTCAAGGAAAGTCTCAGGGAAAGTCTCAAAGTGTGCATGCATAGGCCTTGAGATTTTCGGGTAACCTCCTGCTGGGGTGACCGTCGCCCGAACAGAATATGTCGGCGACTTTTCCCGACCCCTGCTGTGTTTATTGCACCCCCCTTGCGATATTTTTCCTAAAAAGTCTCAAGGATATCGCAAGGAAAAAAGTCGCCAAGTGTGCGTTGGTCTTTATATTCGAAAGTCTCAAGGAAAAGTCGGCGACAAACCCCAAATCAGCGGGGGGGGAAGGGGGTGAAAAGGGGGTGCATAATAGGGTCTGCGATATCGCAAGGAAACCATGGCACACTTAGCGATATTGTACCGTAAAAATGTCTCAAGGGGTGTTTTGCGGCGACTTTTCCGCTAAAAACGGGAAAAGTCGCCTAGTGTGCGTTGGTCTTTATGCAACGTGAACGTTGAATGTTACGTTTAATTTTCATCGGGTCGTATTTAATCTTCATTTCCCTTTTTCATCGCAAGTCCATAAAAAGTCATAAACGGTTTTCTGGTATATTTCTGCATTACAATGTCATCCCTTCATTGTACAGGGATGCCATTCGGGAAAGAAAGAACGAAAGAAAGAAAGAAAGAAAGAAAGAAAGAAAGAAAGACAGAGCGGAAATAGTTATCATGTGTAAGAAAGGTTCAAATTTTTTTTAACAAGTACAAGGAATTTTTTCAAAAGAAAATAAAGAATCATTGTATATCAAAATTGACAAAATTCTTTTTCTGTAGCTCTGCGACACTGCGACGAATCCATCGCATCAGTGGGGCAGACCCTGGATTTTCTTTGCGATTGAGTTCCATGAATCCATCGCAATAGGGATCATAAACCCCGCCTAGGGGGCGTTTATGGGGCTATATATATATATATATTTTTTTTTATTTTTTTTGTTCAGTGATCTTTATTCTGTTGAAGACAAGGCAAATGTTCTGCCATTTGCATGTAAGAACGCCCAATGGGTGAATGTAAATGTTCATTGAATAAAAAAAATATTTAAAAAAAGTGTGCCTGTTTTCTGTGCGCACCAGCAGACAAGCTTCGAATGAATACATTCTTTTTGGGGCTAAAAGCAAAGAGATAGCTAGCTAACTAATAAATAATCAAAACAATGTACTTTTGTCATCAAGTTCAAAAATCATACCCCTTAGCAAGATCCACTATTGTCAAGTTAGTGCCGAGGTATCCTCGAGTTCAACATTTAGGTACATATTGACATAGGTATCAAATAGCAATATACAATATATGGCATACATAAAAATAGTTAGTAGAAACCAAACGAGAGTTAGCCTTAGACAAGGCTAATTCGAGTTCAGTTTCGTATTTATCCTACCCCATCTCACCGATATACAGAGAATATTTGTAATTATCCATGTTAGTAGTTATCAATGCTGCCGGATCTACTTTCGTTATCTCGTCCCTGATTGGTCCGTTTTTTTATTCACCTCGGTGCATAAATAACACTTTATTCAACGCTCCGTCAAATACATTGAGTCAATGTTAAACCTATGGCTTTTTTTATTAGGGGTAGGATAAACAGCAGTATTGCTCTACTCTCAGTCTGCACATAGGTAGTAGTAGATTAACAGTGAATAAGCTAGAGCAAAAGACTCTTAGCTTATGGTGTAGAATAAACTTAACACTATAAAATATCACAAAGAATACTTAGTAGAAACCAAACGAGAGTTAGCCTTGTCAATGTATATTCCACGATGGGCAGGTTGTGTATTACTACACGAGGCATTAGCCGAGTGTAGTGAGGAGCAGACCTGACCAGAGTGGTATAAACGTTGACAAGGCTAACTCTTGCTTGGTTTCATATTTATCCTACCCCATCTCACCGATATACAGAGAAAATTTTGTAATTATCCATGTTAGTAGTGTGTTGACACTTATCGGAGGACGGCCGCGTTTATCAATGCTGCCGGATCTACTTTCGTTATCTCGTTCCTGATTGGTCCTCTTTTTTATTCAGCTCGGTGCATAAATATCACTTTCTTCGACGCTCCGTCAAATACACTGAGTCAATGTTAAACCTATGGTGTATTTTTTTTAGGGGTGGGATAAAATCAGCAACATATGGGAGGGGAGGTCCAGCTAACTCCAAGATTTCATTATTAAATTCAATTAGATCACATAATTACTGAGGATTACTAAAGTGTGTATGTATGATTTTTGATTAAAACATATTGAGTATGAGAAACAAAGTGAATTCTTGCCGATTCAGGACAAATAATAAATTCAACAAACATTTAAACAATAAATTAGAAAACTTCGATAATAACCAAAAAAGATTTCAGAGCGTATGAGAGACAAACGTAAACAATGGCGGACGGTGAGTCCGCGAATAAAACATGTAGAGATCATGTGATCTAATAAATATTCATGACCCTACATCTCAGAAATATATATAAACATAATAATAATATTAATATTATCATGAAACATCACGAAATTTCATATGACTGTTTATATGGCGTGAGTTGTCTTCGCGGAATGATATCACGAAGCGGAGCTGAGTTATATCTGTAGTGGAAGACAACGAACGGCTTTGTAAACAATTATATGACATTGTAACACGCATGTAAACAATTATATGAAATTGAGTGATGTTTTGATTTTATGTTACATTTTTTAACTTCATATGTCACCAATGGCATATAAATATTTTAAGTCAAAACCGTGGCATACAGGCCCACCATGTTGAGTCTATGGAGATTTATATGAAGGGTAGGATAGAATTATATACGCCATAAACCGTGTGCGACGATCGCATCGCGTCAGTGGGCCGAGCCTTTCTTACCGTCCATCCTAATGCGCTGTTTTTTTGGTTTTTTTTATTAAGCACATAATTCGTGCCGAGGGACGGTCTTGCATTACGGCGTGGTTTCATACAAGCTTCAATACAAGCGTGACCACTGACATGTCGAAGTTACCTGGGACCTGTTTCAGTAGTCTCGTGACATTAGGCCTAGACAGACATCAACAGCGGCACCAACAGTGCAAGCAACAGCGGAAAAAGACTAGCAAATATCAGAAGATCGAAGTTGCCAATCTTCTTCATATTTGAGATCATTATAGATTATATGTATCTCCTACTCATGCTAAAGTTTCATTGCTTAATTACTACGAGAAGTGAGTGAAACTCCGTGTGTCATTGACTGCAATCTTGTGATCTCTCCGTATGGTGTCACAGACGCCATCTAGACATGTCACAAAACTACTGAAACAGGTCCCTGGTATCAAACAAACTACATTAGGTGAAAAGTGAATTATGAGACGAGATGTGATGGATGAACTGAGACACTAGGAGCAAATAGGACGCTCATCAAAGATGAATGAGCCTGCAATTATAAATGAATAACAATTAAACGGTTTGGGTTAGATTCAGTCTATGGATAGTTTTCTGTAACCCACTTGCACCCAGTCAACTTGCCTGATTCTAGGATCCAAACACACCAAGCACCAGTGGGTCCTCAGGAAATGGTCATGGTCAGCTGGGCACACCTCTAAGACCCTGATACACTGGCACCCTGCTCCTTTCTCACTATCACAGTTATCAGCATGCAGATAGTAAAGGGATAGTTTTATGGAAGCACACTAGAAGTTCTATGTGACCACTCTAACCTCTAGATGATGTATTTAGCGCGTGCAAGCACACTCTAATAAAGACACAAAAATAATAAGGGATGCGTATATATACACAATATTACCATGATTTCGATCTGAGTGGCCGTATTCTCCGCTTAGTTGACGTGTAGTAATACTCCGAGCGATAGCGAGGTGTATTGCGTAGCGTCAACTACGCGGAGAATACGGCCACTCAGATCAAAATCATGGTAATGTTGTATTTATCACTCACTTATTTTTAGATTTAAGCAATAAATATGATCGTTAGAAAACTTTTCAACGTAATTAAGAAGTTATGTTTGGGACTACTTTCATCTCAAAAATCTGTATCCTCCTAGGAGGGTACGGAGCTCCGTATCCTCCTCAGTAGCGATCTGTAATCTCCATAGGCTTAGTATGGAGACCCCGTATCAGGTGGGTAATAAAACAAAAGAGTACATTGAGGGCTACATACAAGCACATGGATAACTATCTTGTACATTCTGCATTCTACATTCTCAAGACCCTCTTACCGATTCAGGTCGATTCTGGGGCCCGTTTCAATAGAATGGGTCACTAAACCACTTAGTGACATGTTTAGTGACTCAAATAGTGACAGGAATAGTGACAAAATTTAATTCTCGTTTCAAAAGGCATGTCACTATTGGGGTGGTGTGTCAGTTCACTGTTGGTGACATAGTGACATTGCTGCCTGGGCCTTACAATGGATGGTGTTAGTGCTCTCGGGAACAAGTAGTGTCAAGGTAAAAGTCGCTGCAGAATTTAGTGACAGGCTTGAGAAATCCTACACTGGCTATCAGAGCAGCATTTTCTATGACAAAATTCAAATGTGAATATCATTAGATTGTACGGACCGATATCCTTCATATTTGGCATGTTTATAAGTTGCATGTGTCTCTAACTGGGGTTAAAGTTTCACAGCTTAATTCCTACGGGAAGAGAAGTTACACGTTTGTGACAATAGAAGCGAGAGGGTATACCCTCTTGCTATTATAGACACTATAGTGACCCTTTTAGTGACCGGACATCGTCTTATGAAATGGGACAAGCCACTATTTGCGCCTGTCTCTTACCCTATGTCCCACAAACGGTTGTCCCTTAACTATTGCAACGCGAAGTGCCGCTATTGTGTCACTAAACCCAATAACGGACGTCCTACAGGCTATTGAAACGGGTCCCAGGTCTTCCGTCTTTTATTTGGCTGGTTCGCAGTGTGATATAAGGCCCGATTCCATTGGCCGACATAGGTGTAGTCATGGGTCGCTTCACAAGTAGGGTCGTTTCCATTGACCGATGTTGGGTCAGCAGTGCCAAAAGTCGGTCGGTGGTTTCTGACTGGAGATCGGTGACGGGAGATCGGCCAATGGAAACGGGCCTATACCACCAGGGACAAGCTATGCACGGCGGTTACGCGCACCCTGTGCCCGTACGGTGAATTTCGGCACATATGTAACGTATCACACACTTCGGCCCTGCGTCCACCTACTACGATATGGCCCCGATATGGTCTGCGATGCACCTCTCGATAAAAAAATCAAAATCGCTTGAGAAGGTCACCTAATATCGGGGCAGTTGACCACGAAGTGGTAAAGTGGGATGTCTAGACATGGCTACGATTCTGCACCTTCTCGATATGTCTCCGATATTTGGTTTTTGTATCGGTGCCATATCGGGAAGTCTAAATTTCTATCGTAGTAGGTGGACGCCAGGCCTTAGTCTCCGATTTTTGCTTTTTGTATTGGTGCCATATCGGTAGGTCTAAATTTCTATTGTAGTAGGTGGATGCCAGGCCTAACTTCCATACAGTTGGTACGGCCGTTACGCGCAGCCTGTGCCCGTACGGAGAATTTCAGCACGTATGTAACGTATCATACACATACGTCCAAACACCAAATGCGTTATACACGGAAAGAGATGCAAAGTGGTTTGGCACTTGAAAAGGGAGCGTAAACAAACTTTGATCGTATATCTGTTTACATTTTGGCAACCCCACTTTGTATCCATCCCATAAAGTTTTATACAGAGCAGTACAGACTTACATATCCCAGTCCATGAGCTCTGCATTTGCATCCCAACTGATGAGGTACAAATACTGCCGTCGTTAGTGTGGCGTTAGATGCAGCGCAGCCCTTGTGTATATTTTTCACAGATATACTTGCATATGTCTGAAAAACTCACCTTGGTGAGAGACATTCTTTTCAATAAGTCCAAGATTGTGAAACGGTGTCCAGGTATAAAGCTTTTGTGAAGAAGGAATGTAGGCGATGGACTACGCAAGCAAATGCCTAGAAATGTGGTCATATGGAACCATCTCATCTCATTAACTCATCTCACCAATTCACTAATTTCAATTTCTAAGATGAATGTTGTTGTGTTGATAGACATATGTACAAATGTATTATTGGAAGGCACACAAAACCTGCTAACTAATTATTATACTGAATAAAAAAAAAGAATTTAAAAAAAAACGGCAGACTGTCTCTGTTACTTCAGTGAAATAAAAAAAATATTAAAAAAAAATAAATAAAAAAAAGATTTAAACAACCGTGTGTTAACGCTCCCTGAAATTAAATTTTGTTTCCGTGTATCGTCGTGCACGGATACGTGAAAAAAAAAAGGTGTGGCTGTCTTTCTCGACGTTTCTATAGGAGAAAGACATCTCAGCGCGGCCGTGACTGAGGGAGAGGTCAGTGGCCCGTGACGAGGCGTGGCCCCCGTCACACTCCACTGACTCCGGCCACACGGGGGCGCGGCGAGCGGCGGCCGCGGATCTCCCAGATCTCGGAGGTGACCGTGAGACCGACAGACAGACAGTACACACCCGTACGGCACAGGGCGCCCAGTACCGTGTACCGGTCAACGTGTGCAGTAATACACGTACTCCACATGTATCCGTGTGTGGACCGGAGACCAGAGACGGCATTGACCCATCGACCTGCTTACCCACTCAACCTTCTCCGTCATGTCTCCAATGGTCCCTGCAGTGTCGTCGGTGAGTCTCTATCTATGAACACACATATAAACCTGTATTATCATATACACATGGCGTATATACTGTAATATATGTTATAGCTGCCTCTATAGACACACATTTATCCTACCCCTCGTGTAAATCTCCATAGACTTAACATGGTGTGACTGTATGCCACGGTTATGGCATAAAATATTTATATGCCACTGGTGACATATAAAGTTAAAAACATGTGACAGGGTAGGATAAAATCTAAACATCGCTCAATTTCATATAATTGTTTATATGCCATTCATTGTCTTCCGCTACAGATATCACTCAGCTCCGCTTCGTGATATCATGCTGCAAAGACAACTCATGCCATATAAACAATCATATGTTTCATGATAGTATTATCATATACATAATGATGTATATTGTAAATATACATTTTTAACATCCACCCAATACATAGTGTCCATAGAAAACACATGGGGAGTGTGTATCACCATACCCGGAGCATACAGATATATCAACCTAACACAAAGTGTCCATAGAAAACACATAGGGAGTGTGTATCACCATACCCGGAGCACACAGATATATCCACCTGATACAAAGTGTCCATAGAAAATACATTGGAGTGTGTACGGACATACCCGGAGCATACAGATATATCCACCTAATACAAAGTGTCCATAGAAAATACACAGGGAGTGTGTATCACCATACCCGGAGTATACAGATATATCCACCTGATACAAAGTGGCCATCGAAAACACACAGGGAGTGTGTATCACCATACCCGGAGCATACAAATATATCCACCTAATACAAAGTGTCCATAGAAAACACACAGGGAGTGTGTATCTACATAACCAGCACATACAGATATATCCACCTTGTATCTACATACCCGGAACATACAGATATGATGTATGCTCCAGGTTGCAAAATCCGGCGCATACAGAAGAATAGTATTTGAAGTTTTTTAGTGAATTTGGATAATAAATACAATATAGACTGGTTTCAGATAAATGCGGTTGTATGCTCCTCGGAATTTACCCTGCGCAATGTTCTTGCATACGCTCGGATATTACTACGCGTCAACTTCGCAGAGCATATATGACCGCTTGTATCTGAAACCAGTCAATATCGTGTATTTATTGCTGAGTCATTATACACACATATCATTATATATCCATGACGTATATATAGGGCACATAGCTATTGTGCTATGGGGGCAGCCATCTCACGCCCGACGCAATCCAAAACACCAGGTGGGGGGACCAATTATCAATGGATTTTGCAAAAAATACTTTTCGGAGATTTTTTAAAAAATTTATTTATTGTCACATCTAAATTACATGAGTTTTTCAGTCACAATTTCGCTCAGTTTAACAAATACAATGTTTCACATAACAATTCTATCAGCAAAAAAAAAGTAGGAATTTTAACCTCATCGCAATATTATCTATGGATTTTAACAACTGATAACATTGGTTGTTCCCATCTACAGTGGCTCTATCTTACAATGTCCTGGCGGATGATGGCAGAACTAGCAATCACTCTGTGCCCTAAACATGCACTGTCATCAGTGAGTCATTCTACCTGCTTCTGTAAACACATCCACACCTGTTCTACTTTTTGAAATTCCATCGTATTGATATTCGTCTGATTTAAAGCCTGCCCCCACCTACCACGATTCTGGTCCCAATTGGCCTTACGACGGCCTTCCCGACACCATTCAGATTGTAGCGTGAGGTCTGGCAAAATCGTGGTAGGTGGGACAGGTTTCTGCGATTCCGTCTATGACAGCTCACGATAGGCTGCGATGAAAACGCCAATCGTAGAGGTCCCGATGATTTCCAACATGTTGGAAATTTCGTAGCCTGTCGTAGGGTATCGTAGCAGCCACTGGTTTCGTCGTGGAGCTATCGTGACCATAGTTTATGTTATTGGTCCTCCCAAGGCATTGCCACTCTCTACGATTTCAAACTGTTGGACCTTTCGGGGACAGTCACGATTTTCCCATTTCAAATCGTAGCGATCGGGAAGCATGTCGTGGCCTATCGTGGTAGGTGGGGGTCCCCTCTTATTGAGCTCTTCCAGCTTTTAATCAAAAAACACTTTTTTTACTACACACATTGAATTCTTTTCTGTTGTTCTTAGGTGTTCTCTCTTTACTGTTGTTTTTAGAGGGGAAATTCAGTTCGAGCTTTTGAATTTTATTAACAACCAACTTCCTTATACGTGTGGTTTTGTATTTGCTCGGAGGTCACACTTAGTCACGCAATGCCTGGTTGCATCTGTTTGAACTCCTTAATAACGTAAAGTCTGGTTCTGTGTTTGTCCCTGTCTGTGCGACCCACATTATCGCTCATGTAGGTCTGTGAGGTTCATAACTGACAAAAATGTCCGTAACCGACAAAAATGGCCATAACCGACAAAAATGGCCGTAACCGACAAAAATATCCATAACCGACAAAAATATCCATAACCGACAAAAATGTCCGTAACCGACAAAAATGTCCATAACCGACAAAAATGGCCATAACCGACAAAAATGGCCATAACCGACAGAAATGGCCATAACCGACAAAAATGTCCATAACCGACAGAAATGTCCATAACCGACAGAAATGTCCATAACCGACAAAAATGTCCATAACCGACAAAAATGTCCATAACCGATAAAAATGTTCGTAACCGACAAAAATGTCCATGACCGACAAAAATTGCCATAACCGACAAAAATTGCCATAACCGACAAAAATTGCCATAACCGACAAAAATGTCCGTAACCAACAAAAATGTCCATAACCGACAAAAATGTCCATAACCGACAAAAATGTCCGTAAACAACAAAAATGTCCGTAAACAACAAAAATGTCCGTAAACAACAAAAATGTCCGTAACCGACAAAAATGTCTGTAACCGACAAAAATGTCCGTAACCGACAAAAATGTCCATTACGACAAAAATGTCCATTACGACAAAAATGTCTATAACCGACAAAAATAACTTGGTTTGTGAATTATGGACATTATTATGTCCGTAACTATCTAATATCTCCATAACTAACAAAAAAAGTCCATTATTCGCTAAACCTAGTTTTAAACAAATGCGTTACCGTATTCACGTTACTTAGCGTTATTTCTAACTGCGTTACACTAACTAAGAAGACGTTATCAATCAAACCGCGTTACATTCTAATTGCGTTACGCTACCTAAGAACGCGTTATATGTATGGTTTTTTTTCTACACATTTCTTTATTGGTCCACGATCAATATAACAATTTTCCGTTCTACATTATAATTTTTCATCCGACCAACAAAGATGGCGTACCGTCAGTCTGGCTTCATCACGGATGACTGGTTTTCATCGGTCGTCCTTATTACCATCATAACTCACCGTTACCAGAGCCAACTTACAATTTGCATATATAATAAGCGATGGTTTAAAGGCATATCGGACAATTTGGCTTGAAAATCAAAACCCATGTCAATTTCCTGAAAATTTAATGTGATGATCTCGAAGTGTTGTGAAGCACATATCTAACTTAAAAATCGGGGTCACCATGCTAGTTTTTGATTTATACGTCAATATTATGATAATTTTATATTAGAATATACAGATATTCTAAAAGGGTTTTTTTCATATAGTAAAGCCCATCTCATTTTCCTCAAACTTTCACATAATATTATACATATAAAGTACTACTTATTTAAGTAATAACAATCATAGGTCACCGTCCTTGTTTTTGAAAGAATTGAAGAAAACCATATTTTTCAGAACATTTCCTGTAAATCAAGCAAATGTGAATTAGCCTATTTTACCTGCTAAGATTGGATAAACTCGACAAAATGTTGAATATACTCATGTATAATTAGAATGAATCCCAAGAAACCTTTTTTGACTAATAATTGACATTATTCTAAAATCACCAGGTGGTGCCACTGTGAATTGTAGGATATGCCTTTAAAAGTGACTTGGTTCATCGTTTAGTTACCCACAGTCCTGGTACTATCATAGAGGAAACCTATGAAGGTTTAGGGTCAGAGCTCGTATCCCATCGAGTTTGAACCGTGTAGTAATTCACAAAGCGAAGCCGCGTGAATTACGTAGCGATTCACATAAGCCTAAACGTGATTGGGTTTCTGAATTTATCTCACCCTTCAAATTGACTAATGAGCTAACACTTGTGACATAATCCCCCATTAGATATTTTTGCTAAATATCTCATGGGCTTTGGATGCGAGTTCCCAATGTTAAGTCTACGGAGAAAAAATACCAGGGGTGAGATAAATAGACAATAATCGATGGTTTTGTAGACAGGCGGCCGTAAACCACGAGTGGTTGACGCGTAGTGGTACACGAGCGCTAGCGAGTGCATTACGACGTCAACCTCAAGTGGTTTACAGAGCCGCCTATCCACAAAATCATCGTTTGTTGTATTTATTATCCATCTTTTCGAATAAATTAAACCTAGTGATTGCCATATCGAAAGGTACAACAATAGGGACTATTTCTTAGCTATATAGCAATTTACATATGCCCTTAGGCAGTGCAAATTTTGTGATTTTCAACTAGGTATAAGTGCCTCAAATAAATACTTTCTTAGTGCATCATTGGTTTATTGTGACATCAGTGCATCGTCAGTGTGTCGTAAGTGCATCATTAGTGTGTCGTAGGTGCATTGTCAGTGTGTCGTAAGTGCATCGTGGGCCTCGAGACTGCATTGACAGTGTGTTGTCAGTGCATCGTTAGTGTGTTGTCAGTGTGTCGTAAGTGCATTATCATTGTGTCGTATGTGCATCGTTAGTGTATCGTAAGTGCATCGTGGGGTCTGAGGTAGACTGGCTCCAGTCCCTGCATTCTATAGCTACCCTCCTCGTTGGGATACTAGGACTGGCTCCAGTCCCTGCATTCTATGGCTACCCTCCTCGTTTGGATACAGGGACTGGTACAATCGGTAATGGTGTTGGATTTCTGGTGCTGTTTAGCTCCAGCATTCCCAACACTCTCCATACAGATGTACTGGGGTGGGGATCCAACATTGTTCGGACGTTCTATGGAAGATGGCGCGGAGAGTCAATCTTTACTGTGTAGTGGTTCCGGGCAACGCCACACATGAGAGTGGCGGGGCGGAGACTGGGATTATGTAACGCTTGGTATACATCCAGCGTTCACAGTAAGTCAACAGGCTGTCCTCATGCGTCTCTCTTCTAGAGCGGACCCTTGGGCCCTCACTTGGCAGGCGGGTTCTCATAACCTTCCTGGTGGTTAGGCGAGTCTTTTAGATTAGCCTCTCCAGCATTACCTGCCACACCATGCTGGGGTACTGTAGTTGTGGGAAAGATCTTTCCGGGAAGTAATCGTTAATAAACATTCCTGTTTATTAAACTTGTGAGTTGTGTTGTGTGTGATTAGGTTTGTGCAAACCTGCCGAAACCGAACCAACCTACGTAATAGCTTGTATGGTGGGATCCTGCCTGGGACTAGCGTTCTGGAAAGGGGTTTTCCATTCTGCTAGACAGGTGGCGACCACCACACAGATATCCTGGCTACTAGTCAGGATATCTGCTGGGAGATTGAAACCCTTTTATTTTGATCTCAATCGAGTCCTTGTCAGGGGCAGGCGAAATTTATTGCTATGACAACACAGGCGGCCAGAGAAGGGGAGGGGGAGGGGTAGGAGGAAGTATAGGGTTACAAGGAGTGGCTTCGGGCCATAAACAGGAGGTTTGGTTCATAGTGGACAAGTCTTTGATTCATGGGCCAGTCAGAGAAGGATACAGACTATAATGAACTTTATTCTTATTGTGTTTAATCATTTAACGATTAATAATCAAAGACTAAAGCAAGTCTAGGTCTGAGGCTGCATTGACAATATCTCGTCGATGCATCGTTAGTGTGTGTCAGTGCATCGTCAGTGTATCGTCAGTGTATCGTCTGTGTATCGTAAGTGCATCGTGTTAATGAGCTCGCCGCTGTGACACAGGCCGTGCAGCACACACACGGGAGAAAAATAAAGCCGTTTATCAATATATCAATGGGCCTACTTTTTGGTAGTTGTCAGAGATGGGCAGTGAAGGGCTGCCACATCATGAGTCGTGGCGATCCGGGACCTGTTTCAGTAGTTTCGTGACATGTCTAGATGGCGTCTGTGACACCATACGGACAGATCACAAGATTGCGATCGATGACACACGGAGTTTCACTCACTTCTCATAGGAATTGAGCAATGACACTTTAACATGAGTAGGGGATTCATATAATCTATAATCGTTCCAAATATAAAGAAGATTGGCCATTTCGAACTTCTGATATTTGCTAGTCTTTTTCCGCTGTTGCTTGCACTGTTGGTGCCGCTGTTGATGTTTGTCTAGGCCTAATGTCACGAGACTACTGAAACAGGTCCCTGGTCTACTAGATGTCCGCAGTCAAAGCAGTGGGTGTGGCGCACTCCTGTACAACCACCCACTAAGGAAGGCCATCGTAAACTGGTCATATTCATAGAGAAATACAATCTCTGTTCCGATAAGGAGGTCATCCATAAAATACGTACTACTCAGAGAGGTGGGGAGGGGTAGAGAAATGTGGCCCTCCTTTGTTCTACAAAGTGCAAACAAACTGAGAGGGGAGTAGGGGTGGGGTAATTTTTAATTTTTTTTAGAAATTTTGCGTACATATTTTATGAATGGTTCCTATTGGGGAACTGAAATCCATGAAGCCGATATTTAAAGTTACTTCTGTTACAGAATCTTTATTGTAGGAATCTTTAAAACTCTTTTTTGTTATTATTCATTTCTCAAGCTTGATAAATAAGTCAGGAGTTGAGCTGTAATCAGCCTAAGGCCACTCGGCCAACCACACAACAGTAGGCGACGACATAGCTGTTGGGCGTTGACATGGAAAGGGCTTTTTATTTCAATCTCAAGTAAAAGAAAACTGTTTTAGATCTGCATTGACAAGCTCGTGTCCACCGGTAAACTCATCGGCAACGATCGGTGACAATCGGTGACAATCGGCGGTCGTCGGTGATAATCGGTGACAATCGGTGATGCTCGTGTCCACCGGTAAACTTAAATATTGCTTGTATGGAAGAGCGACGCCTAACGTCGAATGAAAAGACGCAACAAATAAAAATAAACGACAAAAAAACAACTCATCAGTGACAATCGGTGACAATCGGCGATCATCGGTGATAATCGGTAATAATCTGTGACAATCGGTGATGATGCAGCACAGATACCTGTCGTAGTGTACTAGAAGGGTTGGTTTTTGTACCCGGCTGGTCGGCAACAAAAAAATTGCGGGAAAACTATCTACTAGAGGTAGCATATATAAAATCTGTTATAATTCAAAGAAATAAAGCATCGACATAATAGATTTTTTCAATAGTATATATGATAATACCATATTGTTTCTGAGACGATAAAAACTTAGTTCCAAGCTAAACTATAAAATGATTGATTTGAGACCCTTAATCTTTATCGAATGACCCAAAATTGGCAGTGCCGTTTCTTCATTTTATGACCCACCGGATCTGCAAATTTCATAATTTTCGGTCAAGTATTTCACATATAATTTGAATTTTGTAGACCCTCTAGAATTAACGTAATTTTTGTTGTAGTGCGTTGTCTACTATAGTGTGTCAGGGTGCGTTGTAGAACTTGGCGACAAAACCTGACTAATGGACGGGTTCGTCGGCGACACCTCCACGATTCTTTCAGTTTGTCGCCGACGCGGCCAAAGGGTCAATCATAGAATTAATCGTAGTAGGTGGGAGGGGCCCCTTAAGGAGGTGTAATAAAAATGATTTTGGAAGTATATCTGTGCAAAAATATACACCAATGCTGCGCTGCATCTAACACCACACCGCAGCCTGCAGCATCTGTACCTCATCAAATGGGATGCGAATGCTGAGCTCATGAACTTGGATATGCAAGTCCATGATGCTCCACATAAAACGTTATAGGATGGCTGCACAGTGGGTTTGCCAATTTTTAATCAGATATACTTTCAAAGTTTGTTTACACTCCTGTTTCAAGTACCGAACCACTTTTTATTATCCACCTAATACAAAGTGTCCATAGACAACACATAGGGAGTGTGTATGGACATACCCGGCGCATACGGATATGTTGGATGCTCCGGGTGGCGCATACGGAAAAATAGTCCGGGAGGGAAAATAGTGCATAACTCACACGAACTGATATCGACATACCACTTGCCAGAAAAGGTGGATGATAAATACAATATAGACTTGTTTCAGATAAAAGCTCGGATATTACTATACCTCAACTCCTCGGAGCATACAGCCGCTTGTATCTGAAACCAATCAATATTGTGTATGTATATGACCATATATGGCAAACTCTGTTTCTGTGTATGAGGGGTGAACAATAGCTCTTTATCAACAGGTGTGCAGTTAGGGAACCAGCGAAAAAGATTGTACAAAATGGCCATACTTGAGAAGCAGGGAAGCTCCACTGGAAAATTATCCTTTTTGCTATACATTATTGTAATTAAAGAAATTGCGGTATCCAGATGTCCAACGATTTCTGCTTTGCTTGATGTTATAACTGCAGCGGAAGAACTTTCCTCTCAAATAAGATAAAAACGAAAAAAAACCAGCCCTGTTTAGGGACAGGGCTGGTTAAACTGGTTAATGTAGCTCTCAGTCATTACTCTAAAGTGGGAAACGCCCGACTCTGCCAGCCATTTGAATTACCCATGTATTCTTTATTTCTTACAAAAAACTTTTTTATTACTGTAATACACGGAGCCTTATTGAGTCCGATCCGACGAATTCGGGCTGTTTGAGGTCTTTAGATGGAGATCTGTCTGAAGTCATGGATCCAATGAAATAAGGATAACTTTATGAATGATGTAAGTAGATGGAGCTTAGGGGGGATGAGCTATTGGATGGGGGCCAATTATATGAGGGTATTTGCCAGGGGGGCAATTTATTTAGAGGTATTTGCCTGGGGGGAGCATTTTATTTAGAGGTATTTGCCTGGGGGGCGGGCATTTCATTACGCGGTATTTGCCGGGGGGGGGGGGGGCGTTTCATTTCATGGTATTTGCTTGGGTGGGGCGTTTCAATTTCAATGATTTACGTTTTTGTGATTCACCCACATAAGAGGTTCTAGAACCTAGTGTATTTTGGATAATCTATACAATTTAGAGGCCAATAGTGTCTGATCTCTTCTGGCACGATTAAGAAATTTACATATATATAAGAATGGTGATTGTGGCAGAGAAGATGATATGTGAGGTACTACAACACCTGTCAGTGCCATGTCTGTGGAGTGGGAGCTCATCATACTGAGACGTCTTGTAATCTGCCATGCAAGATTGTCTAGTATTTGCAATCTTTTAAAAACTTCAGATATATGAAAACCAAGCCAGGAAAACAGGGAAGCGGACCGGGGGAAGTTTCCGCATCCTGTGAGACTACCCTACTTCCGGTGGATTTGATTGGCCGAGGCATGCACATGACCCTCAGCCGTCATTCTCATTGGTTTAGAGTTGCGTTCAGCTTATTCATACTACCCAGCAGACTCGGTGTATGGGGCGCTACTTGTCAGTCCTCAGAGTTCCTATGAGGTTCTAACTGTATAGAGCCTGCTAACTGGGTTAAAATAATTCCCCAGACCCAGTCAAAACTTGTCGGGGAGGAAGCCCAATTGGTCCATCTGTGTGCACTCCCTTGTTGAAGCAGCGGCAACCCAGGGTGTGACTGCGACGTCCAGTGTCAGAGGAAGTGTGTAGCCAGGGTTATTAAGGGTGGCGTCCACCAACCACGTGCAGACAAGAAAGTTCCAATCGGCGCCTTGTCGCAGCCTTGTCGTGAGAAGGGCAGCTCTGCGACAGCATTGTCAGGGCGTGTCGTAGACTTCGCTGGATGCCGTAAAAAAGGCGTCTATGGTACCGACACACTACGACAGTGATATCGAGGAAACCACAACACTCCACGACAAAGGTCCAGTCGTGGGAAAAATCGAACATGTTCAACTTTGTCGTAGACTTGTTGGAAGGCCCCCGACAGGCCCCCAACAAGCTTCCAGTTGCAGCCTGTCATGGCTTTGTCCTAGACTCTTGTCAGGAAATAGGGTCCACCAACCACGACAAGGCTGCGACACGCTTTACAATTGTAGGCCTGTCGTGGACCTTGTCGGAATGCCACTGTCGTAGCCTTGTCGTGGTTGGTGGACGCCCACCTTTACCCTCAGAATTCTCTCATGGTTTCGACTGTTATCCAGTCTCATCAAAGTGCAGTGGGAGTTCTTCTATGGTCTTCTCACCCCCAAACCAGTTCGAGGAGAGGATATGTCAGCCCTTCGATGTGTTACTTCATTTGTGAAATAACAGTCGTCGACTGTTCTCTCTATTCTAAGCGATCCTAGCTGTCTTCTCCCCCCTTAAAGTTGTACCTGTTATTTAAATTTTTATGTTCTGTTGGAGTTTTCGGGAAGCTCCATAATTGGAAAAAATCAAACTAACTTTATGAAAGATGTTCGGTTAGACCAAAAGACTGCAATCAGATCGATTTTACCACCCTCTCTGTCTCTCTCTCTCTCTCTGTCTATCTGTCAGTCTCTGTCTGTCTCTCTCTCTTTGCCTCTCTGTCTCTATCTCTCTGTCTCTGTCTCTGTCTCTCTCTCTCTCTCTGTCTCTCTCTCTGTCTCTGTTTGAAATAACGAGGCGTACCAAAGTTTCACGTCCTTACCCCACCGTATTGCGACCACGTAATAGAGAGACAAGGGAAGCGGACACGGGGAAGTTCCCTCGTCCTGCTGCGTACCCTACTTTCAGCGTATCCGATTGGCTGAGGCGTGCATGTGACCCTCAGCGTCGTATTTCATTGGATGCGAGCGCACGGCGTGTCGTTCTTCGTTCGTATGTGTTCTACCCGGCTCAAACCAAGTTGTGTCGGGTAGGGAACTACGGTTGTTTTTTAACTGCAGTGTTGGTTTTATCTTGGTTATTTTATTGCTCTTGTGGTTTCGACTGTTCTCCAGTCTCATCAGGCAAAGTGCGGTGGGTTTTCTTCTGTGGTCTTTTCCTCGGGGTTGGCACCCCGGGGGAGGATACTGCAGTCCCTCTGTTATGTTTTTTCCGTTGACACGAAAAAAACTTTGATTTTGCTTCTCTCTATTATTGTAGTCCTACCAGCTTCTGTAGCAAACCCCTTGGTGTGTGACCGTTATTTGTTTAATCTTTTCCGTTCCGATGGAACATGTGTTCCGCAGTTGGGAAAAAATTTGTCTCTCTCTGTCCCTCTCTCTGTCTCTTTCCCTCTCTCTCTGTCTCTCTCTCTGTCTATCTCTCTCTCCCTCTCTCTGTCTCTCTCCGTCTCTCCCTCTCTCTGTCTCTTTCCCTCTTTGTCTCTGTCTCTGTCTCCACCTCTCTCTCTCTGTTTGTCTGTCTGTCTCTCTGTCTGTCTGTCTATCTCTCTGTCTGTCTGTCTGTCTATCTGTCTGTCTCTCTGTCTGTCTCTCTGTCTCTCAGTCTCTGTCTCTCTCTTTGTCTCTCCCTCTCTCTGTCCCTCTGTCTCTCTCTCTGTCTCTGTCTCTGTCTCGCCCTCTCTGTCTGTCCGTCTCTCTGTCTCTGTCTGTCTGTCTCTCTGTACCTGTCTCTCTGTCTCTGTCTGTCTGTCTCTCTCTGTCTCTGTCTCTGTCTCTGTCTCTGTCTCTGTCTCTCTGTCTGTCTGTCCGTCTGTCTGCCTCTCTCTCTCTCTCACACACAAAGATATATCCTACAATTTGCAGTGACGCCACCTGATGATTAATATTGACATAAATGAACTAAAACAGGTTCCTTGTAATATAATACAAAATGACTGATGTGTGATGTTTTGTCCAGTTTGTCCCAAGCCAATATGTAAAGCGGGCCCTATATTTACATTTGTCAGATTTATGTAAGAAATGTTTCTCTTTAATTCTTTTAAACGGTAGGTTCATGACCTCGAGATTTAAGAAACTTTCATGGATTTACAATGTGGATACTAACCTTTTAAGAACTCTAAATACACCGTATTATATTATAATGTTATTATACTATTAATATTAATCTCCAAATCGAAAACTACCATGGTGAAGTGGGGCTGGAGGTTGCGTACAAATCGTGTCTTGACCCCTATAAGGTCACTGCACCGCACGAGGGAGGTCACTGCACCGCTCTGATACTCCCACCAGTTTGTTGTCAAGTGTCTTCTTTAACAAACCTGACCCCAATACGAGTCCCTGTCTATAAAAGATGTTAACCTTTAAAAGTTTGTTTTATCAAGTGTGGCTTCCACCGAGCGGACGATCTATGCCGAAATCTGCTGAAAAGGAGAGCTGGCGGGATCGTAAAGAAATCTGAAAAAAAATCATAGACCCTATTGAGGTATCCCGTAATCCAGTCTGTTTTGCAAGTTCCGGTTTTCGCTGATTACCGACGTTATATGGTGATAGACCCGTGACCCGTAACCCAGAATTAATGCAGTTTAACGGTTTTCAGAAAATCCTCAAATTGAAATTCTGATGTCAGAAATGGAAATTTCAGCTATTTCTACATGGAAATCCGAAATTATATTCAGTTTCTCCAGTTATAAACCAGAAAACTGTGGTTAATGTTGTCGTAGTGTGCTAAGTCTATCGGGAGCGGAACTTTGCTTTACCCGGGCGATAATCGGGAGTTTAGTAACCTCTGGAGGCTCTATAATCCCCGATCCGGCCCGGAAGTAGGTGGTGCTACGAACCCACTTCGAGCCATTGGCGCGGCCATCTTCGCAAAGCACCGAAGCAATGCTAAGCCTATGGCAAATTCATTCATTTCTGATGTTATTTAGTATGTGGGGATGTGTTAAGTAGCCCTCAAGCCTTTCCCTCAACAAAACCAGACCACCTTTGCAGTTTCAGATCAAATGATCATGTGACAGCCTCAGTTTAGCCTCTGCATGTAATGTTAACAAATCGCCGAAACAACGTTTTTCTCTGAGTTGGCACATTCAAATTGTATCTGGGTAATGCAAATAACCCTATTTCAACCATTGCATGTGCAGATTGAACATTAGAAAGTAGATTAGTGGAGGTTTCACCATCTTACACTCTAACAGTCCTTTGTTGTCACCAGCAAGATGGCGGACGGATCCGTTGTCTTTTTGGCGGGTATTTTGAACCAGGGCCCTGTTTTATTTTTCGCCTGAGGAGGCTTGAAATGCCTGGGGAGAGTTTTGGTTCGATATTTCAATTTATCGTGGGGAAGGAGAGTTGTGGGCGACAATCTAAGAGATCTCCTCAAATTTCGTTTTATTTTCAATCCTCGGGCCGGGAGAGTTCCTAAAAAGTGTCCTGCAGACCTCCTGGTGGGCGACACGTCTAGGGGTATCGTGGGTGTGTCAAAATTACAAATAAAAGCTATTTAATTCATTTGAACTATCGGAAATATATTTATTATGATTTTAATAAAAACTGGAGGTCTCAGATGGAGAATTACTGTGCTATTTACTTTGATTTACATACATTCATAAATGATGAAATTAGTTCCCAAAAATACCACTATGTGCCACCACCTGCAGTATACACAGCCTCTCTTTTAAGTCTCCTCAAAAGTGTCCTACAGGTTTATTTTGTCCTGGGGCTCTCTCAAAGGAGACTACGGCCGAGGATTTCTCTCCCTCCCGAGGACAGGGTAAATCGAACGAGATTGAGGAGATCTCCTCAAAAATATCCTCAATGGAGCTATCCCTCGTGGGGACTCTCCTCCCCCAGGAGAGTTGGAAATAAAACAGGGCCCAGAAGTCACACGCCGGATCGGTGAATCGGCATAGCTGGGAGTCAAAGGGCACACACAATTTTTCTACTAGTTTCAGGCACTGCTCACCATCTACCATGTGTAGAAGATTCATAAAGATATGTACCACTAGAGAATATTCTTTGATGTATTCCAAAGAGACACTTTCCTGTTCTGGTGGAATCCATGCCATAAACTCTCCCCTTTTGGTACTGGAAGGGATTCCTTAAACATTGATAAATTTTACAGGAATTCCTACATGATCTGAAAGAGATGACAAGGCACACAGTAATATGGAGAAACCAAACAAGAGTTAGTCATGTTGTTGTTTATCGCACAACGGCAAGATCTTGATATTACTGCGCGAGGCGAAGCCGAGAGCAGTAATACGCGATCTTGCCGGAGTGCGATGAACAATAACATGACTAACTCGAGTTTGGTTTAAAATTTTTCCTCCCCCGCCTGTCTAAATTACTTCTACATTAACAAATGACGCCATTTGTCAAGTGTATCCCACTAGAGCGATATTTTTAATTTTTCTGAACTCCAGACCGAATACAGTGACCCAATGTTAAGCCTATGGAGTTTTTTATTAGGGGTAGGATAATTGCTAGTGACACCGTCATCTGCCAAGAAATTGGAAAATAGCACCAATGTAGTCGGGGGACAACCTTTGTTCTCAGTTGTTATAATATGTTGATAATCATGAGGCTTATACCCTTGTATGACAAGCCAGGAAACACCAATAGACTGGAGTTTAAGTGCCACAAAATCTGTTGCATGACAAAAAATAACATATTTATAAATCTCTCTCTCATAACTGATTATATTTCCCTTTTCCTTTTTTAGGAACCAATGACAAAGCACCTGAGCCAGTGACACACTTAGATGGACGATCCTGATCAGCCAATCAGGTGACAGCTCTCAAATGGAGTTTGATCAGATGGATTGGTTGTCTTACAAATGTGTGGCCAAAACAAGGCTGCGTTTATCGTGCGTCAAGTTTCTGCTGGCCTACCTGGTGATCCTGTCACCCGTCGCCTACCTCCACTCCTACTCCTTCTTCTTCTACCTGCTGCCGGATGTCATCCACTATGATGTGCGTGTGGTGGTTCACGACTACAAACCACCCCCGGTGAACCTCTCCCGCCCGCCCCAGGTGCATGATGGGTACCGTGTGCCCAACATAGTGCACTACATCATGTTCGGAGAAGGGCTGCACCTTTCCTTCATCAACTATCTAAGTGTGCTGAGCACATACCGGGTGCAGAAGCCGGCTGTGATCATGCTACACTGTAACAGCCTCCCAGTGGGGTACTGGTGGGAGCGACTGTGGAAGGAGATTCCAATCACCCTCGTGCACATGGACCCGCCAGTGAGCATCCACGGGCAGCGCCTGGAGCACGTGTACCACCAGTCAGACATCGCCAAGCTGCAGGTAGCTGCATTGAGTTGTCCCTCTCCCTTCACTGCCATATAAGGAATATAGTAAGCCCAGCAGCCAATGACTGCATTCATGGCAAACCACGACCTTCACCCTGACCTCCTTACATAGTGTTAATAGCGCCTTGGGACAGTTTTACAGTCTATAGTTGACCTGAATCTAGTGGGCCAAAACCACCCTCAGTAGTATGGTTACAATGTGCTAGGAGCGCTGTTGTATGTCCACATTTATTGCTCATTCTGTCTGACCCAGTCAGGCTCAGGTTACAGAACAGGACTTTCACAGTTTTATTTGTTTGAATTGCTGTGGTAGTCCAAACTTGAAAAATCACCAATGAATCCATCAACCAGACTCCAGTTTACAATTTAGAACTATCGCTAAGTATTCTGGGATATTCTAGATATTTTTTCTAGAACTGGCTAAATGCCTTTAGAGCTGAACTTCAAGGCAAAATGTTAAGATAATAAGAATTGAAATTGAAATAATAGAAAATACATACAATTATCTGTCCAGTGATGTATAGTTTCTGTGTGAGGGCCCTGTAGAACCAGAGCTAGAGCTGTTGGAAAACTAGAATGGGTCACAATCCAAAGTCATTCCCAATCAAAGATTCCAGGCAATACTAAGAGGTTGAAGCTGGTCACAAAAAATCCTACAAATGTGAAAACAAAAACCCACCATTTCCCAAGACTAAAATCTTGAATAACTTTTGAACTACAGTAAAAACCTGCGTCTGGAACATCCTGCTTAAGGGGACAACCTGATTAAGGGGACATTTTTCTCGGAACAAATTTTGTTATTCAGTTTATTTTAACCCCAGTTAAGGAGACACTTTGCCTGGAACAGAGGGTCTCCCCCTAAGCGGGTTTTACTGTAATACACATATATAGTCATGATTTAAAAAGCATTAAAATTTTGTCACTGAACTGCACCATTTTAATACCACAAATATGCAAATATAGCATTTTAACTTATTCATGTGATCTGCCTACTGCAGGTGCTGAGGAAGTATGGCGGGATATACCTAGACTTTGATGTGATCGTCATTAACTCGCTGGACCCACTCCGGCATTACACGACCACCCTGGGACGGGAGAAGCCTCCCAAACTCATCGCCGGGATCATCATCTCTGAACCCAACTCCCTCTTCCTGAGACTGCTCTACGAGTCCTACAGGAACAACTACTGGAGGGGGAAGTGGGACTACAACTGTGCCATCGTGGCCTATCACCTGTACAAGAAGAGGCCTGACCTGGTGCATGTGGAGCCAACACGGCTCACCACACCCGACTGGACTGAGCGTGACCTACTCTACAAGAACACCATCGCCTGGCATGAGCTGTATGTGTTGCACCTCATGTGGCATGAGCACCCCAACTCCGCCAACCCGGAGAACATCAAGAGATTGCAGGGCATACTGGGCGAGGTGCTACGGTACACCTACTACGGCGCAGCAAAGATGAGGACGTGAGGCCAGCTTACATTCGCCAAAATGATTACTTTTATTTGAGGTCTCCTAGAGGCAATCTTCCATTTACTGACCAAAATGACACCGATTAGTTTGAATTCCCCTAAAGGCCAGATTCCATTGGCTGACCAAAATGACACCGATTAATTTGAGTTCCCCTAAAGGCCAGATTCCGTTGGCTGACCAAAATGACACCGATTAATTTGAGTTCCCCTAAAGGCCAGATTCCGTTGGCTGACCAAAATGACACCGATTAGTTTGAGTTCTCCTAAAGGCCATCTTCCATTCACCGACCAACATTACACCGATTAATTTGAGATCCCCTTAAGGTTTATTACCATGGTCAACCAAAATGACACCGATTGATTTGAGTTCTCCTAAAGGCCATTTTTTATTGGCTGGTTAAACCGATTCTTTGTATATTGATATCAAATAACAAGTATTTTCTAGGTATATACTACTTTAATATTTACACCAAAGCATTGCAGATCACTGAGAAAATTAAAGTGTTCGGACTCTGTGAGTCTTTGAGGAGATCAGTCGGTGGCAGACTTATTGCATAATAGATGCCCGAATAATCGGTGAGAATTGATTTGCATGTCTCCTTTTCATGCAATGGTTTATCGCTTGAAAACTCTACCAGGAGGAAAGCAGCACTTTTTCTTTGGTGCAGAACATTTTAGTATTCTTTTAAATAAGTCGGTGGTAGACTTATTGAATAATAGATGCCTGAATAATCGGTGAGTGTTCATCTTTATGTCCGATTTCTTCAAATTTTCATCTCATCACCAATCATTTCAGACCGATTTGATTTTGACACTTGCCTCTAAAGTTGGTCGGTCGTGCCATATCAGATAATTTCGGAGAAAAAAAGAAAATTTGTCAACCTTTTTCCTCTCCACCAGACCGTTATTGCTCGAAAAATATTACATAATCGGTCGATGGTGCTAAATGTCAATATCAGAGGCCTTAATTGGTAGATGTAAACTGGACCATAGTATGACACCCATTGGCCGACAAGCATCACTTCTCATGACAAATCGGTTGGCGGAGCGGTGGAAGCGATTTGTCACCAGAAATCTGTCCAGTCTTATCTGTAATATGTGTAAAACGTGTACATTTTGGTAGGATCCGCTTGGAGATTCTCCCCCACATAGTGACAAAGTGAACCAGACCTAGGCCTGGAGACTGAGGAGCCACAACAGTGAGATTCTCGTGCAGTACTTAACTGAATTCTGCTACTCTTTTTTGTTGTTCTCTACACAAATGTTCTTCTATTCTTAGGATTTGTTTCTAGCTGTATTGAAAACGTGATTTAGAACTGTAGTTTTCCGATCTCATTTCAGTGAGAGAACGCAATGAGATCACATTTTGCTGGTAGACGATAAGATCTGTGTCACATGAAATGATTGTTGGGAACTAATTGATAGTTCCAGGTACACGACTAGGTCGCTAGTACAGTCTGTAAAGCTTTACTGAAGAGTCAGAGGCCTAAGTCGCTAGTAGAGTCTGTAAAGCTTTACTGAAGAGTCAGAGGAGGTGTGAAGCGCAGCGCCCCCTATAGGGACCCAACTCATATATGCCATCGCGGCAGGGTTCAAGGCGCCACTTTCAAACCTGTAAGCAGAGGGGAAGGAGCTCTTGACAATGGATTGTGTGAGGCTTGTAAGCCATAGCCTATGAGAAATAAGGCTGTATTCAACAACACCAAACAGCCATACAACGTGGAGCTCTATTGAGCTTTATTGTGGTTTGGAGTACATTAGATATCACTCTATCAAGATCTGAAAAGATTTTTGATAGAGCTCTAACAGTTTGTATGTAGTAGCTGTTACTAGTTAGCCTATTTTAGTATAGGAATCATTTGAGACCATGCCAAAACGATAGGGGGCGCTACGCTTCACACCTCCGCTGCTGAAGAGTGGTAATCAAGGTGCGATCAGGACATTTGTATCAAATGAAATCCATTGGTTCTAGGAGGGGTGGGGGGTCCAAAATTTCTGAAATTTTGCGTATGCTCCTTCTTTGTTCTATTGCATACAAAATCAGGAGGAGGGGTGGGGGGTTCCAGAATTTCAGAAATGCTGCGTATGTACTTCATGGATGGCCTCCTACCATAAAAAGTATGTACTGATATCCAGTAACATACGCATTATTTATGTATTACTATATACCTGTGAGCGAATGCCTATGAAATAATATGTGAAACCATAGTTATGGTGACAATACGGGGTAGATTTATGAGTTGTTTCAAAGAAATTCGTTCTGAATGAGCCGGCACGAGTAAATCTACCCCATATTGGCACCATCACTATGGTTTCATATTATTATATACCTTAATTCGGTATTCATTCGCTAAAACTGACCATAATTCGACGTCGAAGTCACTTTTTGCAACTCGCAAAGATGATGTGTACGCTAGCAGACATGCCGGGCTTTAGAATTTAACGCATTCTAATTGGCTGAGAGGAACGGGATTCCCCAGAGCATAGGGAATTCCCGATAATGACGTCACACCATTTGTTGACATCGACGAGTTGCCCGCTTGGCCCGTGAACGTATCGAAATCGATATTTCTCGCATATCTAAGCTATCTAAAGTGTATCACGTGGTTCGTTATAGTATTCCACCTCGATGTTTGATGTATTTTCACACTAACACGCTCCGTGGTTATTGTACGACGCCATGGAACCCGCGAAGTGAAGCGTTCTGCCATTTTTTAATCTTGCACCTAGAATTCTGTTGTCAGCCTCTCAACCAATCAAAATGCTTTATTTTCTCAAAGCGTGCAATCTGTAGCTCAAAGTGTGCAGGTAAGGTTCAAAGCGTGCATTTTGTCACTCAAAGCGTGCAATCTGTTGATATCCAAAGGCACCAGTACAACGTTTCACAGCGTACAGTGCAATCTGTGTATAGTTACTATACCTTTGGCGTCAGGCCATATTTTTTCATCAAATGACCTCAAACGACCACCCGTACGGGCTAAGTAACCACGTTTTCTTATATTACACCGCCCATACTATATAATGTATGCACAGATCCACAGTGAGGTACAGAATATTTATGTGGGTAACATATATGGGAATTTAGTTTGTATCATAAATTTTAATTCTTTAGAATCTCTTCTTTCTGACTATTCAAGGCATACTTCCTTACTTGTAGTAAGCTTTATCCTACCCCTAATAAAAAAAACCAAAGGCTTCACATGGAATTTGTTTATGTCACGGGTAGTGACATAAAGTGTTGTTTATGCCACTACTTTCTGATACTGAAAAAATATGGAAACAGGGTAGGATAAAATCTAGACGCCACTCGTTTGAGTTTGAGCTTATTCATGCCACTTATTTTGTTGGCTCTGTAATGTCACTCGTCTTCCACTCGTGAAATTATGGAGCCAACAAAATGCGTGGCATAAATAAACTCAGACTCAAACTCGTGACATCTCTTGATATTTTGGTAAACCAGGCATGTATAATTATATAGAACTGGATCGAGAAGCGTATAATTATATAGAACTGGATCAAGAAGCGTATAGTTATATAGAACTGCATCGAGAATCGTATAAATAGACAATACTCCACGAGTTTGGATGGGCCGCAATCGTCATCGAGGCGAAGCCGAGTGTCGATTTCGGCCCATACAAACGAGTGGAGTTGTGTCTATTTATGATTCGAGTGCGGTTCTGGATTTATCTCACCCCTTTTTATCAAATTAAATATCATCAAACTATCACAATAATTAGAAAAGACTTAGCAAATCCACTACGCTACGGCCGTGGCGTAGTGTTGTCACTTTATGGGGGTGATTGTTGAGTATTTTTTTCTAATGTTATTCCTATGGCTAAACTTGTACCAGGGGTGAGATAAATACTCAATACTCCACGAGTTTGGATGCACCGCAATCGTCATTGAGGCGAAGCCGAGTGATGATCGCGGCCCATCAAAACTCATGGAGTATTGTCTATTTTACAATTCGAGTGCGGTTCTGAATTTTTCTCACCCCTTTCAATGACATAAGATAGCATCACAATATCAGAATAATTAGAATTACTTAGCAAATCCATATGACGTCATCTCACACTAACTACTCCATGGCCATAGCGTAGTGTTGTCACTTTACAGGGGTGATCGTTGAGTATTTTCTTTTAATGCTATTCTTATGGCCAAACTTGTACCGGTGGTGAGATAAAGAGCACGATTTGTTTGTTTGCTTTATTTAGCAAAGACCCACAGTTCTGCATGTAGCTTCTACATTGTCAAACCATGTATTCACACTGCCCTGTTTGTAATAATTCAAAATGTGTATAAAGGTACAATTTCTGTTGGTATTTGAAGACCATCATGAATGCAAACTGACATTCATATTCTGTTTTTAAAATGGTGTCCTGGGACCTGTTTCATTAGTTTAGTGCCTAGACAGACATCAACAGCGGCACCAACAGTGGAAAAAAAATTGTCAGGTTTCAAAACACATGTCACAGTTTATGTCAATATCAGCTGATCGGAGCGACCAACTTTCTTCATGTTTGGAACGATGATCGGTTATATGTATCCCTTGCTCGTGTTAAAGTGTCATTGCTTAATTCCTACGAGGAGTGAAATTGTCTAATACCTTTGAAACCAGACACACCGTGTTTGGAGTCTGTCTTGCCCTAAGTCCCGCAACTTGTGTTGAACTGTCTGTATGAGGTCATATACGCCATATAGACATTTCACGAAACTACTGAAACAGGTCGCAGGTGTTGTGACCCTCACATGAGTTGAGAGTGGCTTGAGGGGTCTGTCTTTTCACCAGGGGGGACATCCTAATGACCACTGACCGTTACAGTACACACAATGCCCGCCTGAGGGCACCACCTGCTCAGTGGAGAGGTCACTTTACCAGTTGACATGTTAGACATGTCAGACATGTCAGACAATAGAGTGGTCCTCTATAGATGTTTACATGTAGTAATATAGAAAGACATGGTTAGCGTGGCCGAATGGAATCTGTTCAGAGATATTTTGGTCAGAAATATTCACCGAAGTCGAAGACTGAGGTGAATATTTCTGACCAAAATATCGAGGAACAGATGGAATTCAGACACACTCACTATGTCTTTTTATTATTATATACCGATATTCGATTTAAATGTCATTTTTGTACTTACATTATCAACCTATTTCAACCTCCGAATGTTAGTCTCTCTGCTTGTCAACAAGTCACGTGGTACGGTGTGGCGTAAAAATATTTTACGCCACGGTGCGGCCGAACGGAATCTTTTCTGCTATCGCGTAAAAGTGAGACATTCGTGTACCGGTATATAATAATATACATGTACTATGGTCTAAGAAAGTTTCTCGTGTATCTGTACATATACTGGTACCCTATGTTTCTGGTACATTTGTAAATACTGGTACCCTATGTTTTGATATAGATATCTTAACTGGTACCCTTTGTTTCCGGTACAATTGTATATATATGCTGGTACCCTCTGTATATCTATATAAGTCTTTAATTGTATCCAGTCTAGTACACTTGTCTAGACTGGTACCTGATTATAACTCTATTTTTCTGGAATTTTCTTTTATACTGATGCTATAACTTCACGTCAGTTTTCTGATCGCTGTTCTCACTTAGTTTGTCGGTATATTTATACACACTGCTTGTATTTTATTTAGGAAATGGGTCGTCCCTGCAGTGCGGACCGTATAGGAAACAGCCATGTTAGTTAGGTTCTTATCGACACTTTGAATGTGCCCTACCTTTAAGATAATTGTCTTCTGTGATGGCCATACATTGCAGGGTTAGATATCACCAGACCCTGGCACCCCCAGATTGGAGGATACCAAACTGCTGGACAGATGCCAAGGTCACATATTGCCAAATTCCTACACCCTAAGGTCATATATTACTAAACTATTTCACCCCAAGTCATATATATTACCAGCATGATACACCCCAAGGTCCTATATTAACAAAATGATACCCTCGAAGGTCCTATATTAAGAAACTTATACACCCAAGGTCCTATATTAAGAAACTAATGCACCCAAGGTCATATATTACCAAACTAATACACCCAAGGTCCTATATTAAGAAACTAATACACCCAAGGTCATATATTAAGAAACTAATACACCCAAGGTCCTATATTACCAAACTAATACACCCAAGGTCCTATATTAAGAAACTAATACACCCAAGGTCATATATTAAGAAACTAATACACCCAAGGTCCTATATTACCAAACTGATCCATCGCAAGGACATATTACCAAACTGCTACAGCCCAAGGTCATGTATTACCAAACACTACACTCCAAGGTGCTATTGTACCATTAATGTGCCTTAATGATGTTAATTAGGCTTTTTAATTAGTGTTTGTCTTGGAGAAAGCATAACTCATAGTTATATCTATGTATGGTAACGAGGCAGTGTGTTTGATATCGAGACCACAAGTGTCACCTGTATTAAAAAATCCCTCTCAGGTCGGCTTCTGTCGACCATCCATGTTTTGTCTTCCCTGCTGTGATTGGGTGGCTGCTGCCACTCTATCAGAGCTTTGTGCTGATTGGATCAGGGACCTGTTTCACTAGTTTCATGACATGTCTAGATGGCGTCTAGATGGTGTGTCCGGTTTCATAAGAACGAGACATTAGACTTTGTTTTGTCCGTTCTTGCTTGCACTGTTGGTGTCGCTTTTCATGTCTGTCTAACACTTTTGTCACAAAACTAGTGAAACAGGTCCATGTGTAGATTTGTCTAATTCTTATGTTTGGGGTCTGTCTTTACCTAAGGGCAGCTACTTGTGCTGTCACGAAACTAGACAACCCCAATGTCTGTATGGTGTCACAGACATGTCAAATGACTAGTGAAACTGGGGCCCATTTCAATAAAAGGCCGTCACTATCCAGTTAGTGACATGTTTAGTGACACCAATAGTGACAGGAATAAGGAAAAAAATTAAAGTTTCGTTTCATAAGGCATGTCACTGTTGGGGTATTGTGTCAGTTCACTGTTGTGGATGTGTCCCTAGTTTGGGACAGCATAGGGGAAAAACATGTGGAGTACCCCAGCTCGCAAACTCATGTGCTACAGGGAACAAGTGCTATCAAGGTGAAGGTCGCTGCATAAATTAGCGACTGTGCTTGAGTAATTCAACACTGGCCACCAGAGCAGCATTTGCTTTGACAAAATTCAAATGTGGATATCATTGGATTGGATGGGCCGATCTCCTTCATATTTAGCATGTTTATAAGTTACATGTGTCCCTAACTAACTGGGGTTAAAGTTTCATAGCTTAATTCCTACAGGAAGTAAAGTTACGCGTTTGTAACAATAGAAGCGAGAGGGTATACCCTCTCGCTATTTAGGACACAATAGTGACCAATACAGTGACCGGACATCGGTCTTATGAAATGGTCAGGCGACTATTAACACCCATCTGTAAACCGGAGTCACAGAATCGGTTTGTCACTAAACTACTGCAACGCAACCTGTCACTATCGTGTCACTACACCCAATAACGGACGTCCTACAGACTATTGAAACGGGCCCCAGGTCCCAGGCCCCTAGCCTGGAAGCCTGGCCTAATTAGACTATAGCCCAGGTAACGGGTTCCATTTTTATAGTGCATTATTGGTAACACCTCCTGGTTCCCCGGTAGTCCGCTAGAGGGCTCGGCGGAACTAGGTGTATGACAAGCGGATACCAGCCAAACCACTAGGCTGGTTCCTGGGGTATCCCCTAGTCACAGGCGGGCACCAGCCAAGGTTGAAGGTCATGCCTGTGGAACCCGTTACCTGCCCCTTATTCATATGGGCAGGGAACCAGTCTACCAGGCCCGTTGCTCTCTCTGTCCACGGTGTGTGCGCCTACAGTGCAGTGCGCTCCACTGGACCCCCTCCCCACGCCCCCCCCCTCCCTCCACTGGTGGGGGGAGTGAGGGGCGGTGGGGTGGGAGGGTGCGGTCGTGGTCTAGTGGTTCTGGCCGCGAGATCGCCTCACATGGGGCTGGTTTCATAAGTTTGGAACCAACATGTTTCAAACTTAATGAGTCAACTGAATCTTTTCCCTTTTTTTTAACGCAAAAAGGGAAAGTTGGTGGGTAGGAGGATTTGATTTCCAAATTTTCTAGGTCACCAGGTAGTAAATAAAGAGCTACATTACTGGTGTTTAAAATTTTTTTTTAGGAGGATTTGACTTGTGGTTTCGTTTCTTACTGAAACTCATCAGGCTTGTGACAGACTTTTTATGTATTATGTTCTCTGTATGCTGCCGTATACCTTCCATGTAGGTGTCCTCACAGACTGCATTTTTCCACTCCTCACTCTACAACCCGAGTCTCTCATCTCTGCTGCAATATGCTTGAACCACTTTTAATTCATATAAATCATTATCGCACAAGCACACAGTGCACTTTATCACCAAACTGCTATATTCAAGGTCATATATTAACAAATTGCTATACGCAAGGTCCTATTTTACTAAAATGCTCTACTGAAGGTCCTATATCAACATATTGTTATCTTCAAGGTCATATATCAACAAATTGCTATACTAAAGGTCCTACATTAAAAGATTGCTATAGTCAAGGTCCTATATTAACAAATTGCTATACGCAAGGTCCTATTTTACTAAAATGCTCTGCTGAAGGTCCTATTTCAACATATTGTTATCTTCAAGGTCATATATCAACAAATTGCTATACTAAAGGTCCTACATTAAAAGATTGCTATAGTCAAGGTCCTATATTAACAAATTGATATACGCAAGGTCCTATTTTACTAAAATGCTCTACTGAAGGTCCTATATCAACAAATTGCTATCTTCAAGGTCATATATCAACAAATTGCTATACTTAAGGTCCTACATTAAAAGATTGCTATAGTCAAGGTCCTATATTAAGAAATTGTTATGATCAAGGTCCTATATTACCAAACTGCTATACTCTAGGTCATATATATCCAGACTACTACACCCCAAGGTTACATGTTATCAAACTGCTGGACAGATCCCAAGGTCACATATTGCCAAAGTCCTATAGCTCCCCTCTCCCCGGTCACCTCTAACCAGACTACCGTACCCCCAAGGTTATGTATATTGACTATAAGAGTTGTTCCAGAATTAAACTGTATCAGAAGACAACATCTGGTTCATACCTACAGGGTTGTTTGTCTTGTGTTTTTTTTTCATTGATTGTTGATGGAGGCATTGAATCCCTCCTCCCTCCTCCCTCCATCTTTTTTTGTGAGCGATTTCATTAATAGCTAGGTCAACTATAGAAAATAATGGACCAGCGAACATGAAATTTCCATAATATGTAGATATATCATCATCTTTAAGTCTTTAGAATAAAATAGTGATATAAATGTAGGGTGTCGAGTTTGTTTGTTTCTCACCAGAGGATGGGGCCAGTCCCTGCTGTGCAGAACTAGAGCCGAACCCATGAACAGAAGTGCCACAGGTTTGCCCTTTTCATTTTTATCATCCACCGATTACGGAGTCTCCATGGGAAATGTATAGGGCACCTGGAAACAGCTACCCGGAGATTCTGGTATATCAGAATCTCCTGCAGGAAAAATAGTTCTGTCCATAATGAGGTTGAATTATCATGTACTTCGAAATAAGTTTCTTGAATGTTCATTCGATGTTAATTATTTAGAATCAATCATAATAATCTCATTTACCATCAGAAATCACTGTAATAACATATTTTGCATGATAAAAGTACAGATTAATGGAGAACTATATTATTTGTGTAAGTCTACACCAAATTACTGCCACGCTTAACAGTGCTGTGATGTCTGATACTAAACGTCTTCCAGAAACTTTTTAATTGCAATAGACTTGTTATTAATCTTCTGGTAGGTAATAAATATAATAACGACTGGTTTTGTATATGAAGGATATACTCGCGAATCGCTCGGATATTACTACGCGTCAACTACTCTGAGATTACGGCCTCTCGTACACAAAACCTGTCATTATTGTGTATATCTACCGTGTATTTAAGGCTGGGTCACAGAGGGTCGATAGGTCTCTTGTCATGGATATTCTGTAAGGAAGGAACTGTTTGGGACCTCATCAGAGTCAGATCTCCCTTCTCTCTTTTGGTGGCTGAGACGGGGAGTCATTTTATTTTTTTGGCACACGGGGAGAGGTTGTGCGAGGCTTTTGGTTTGATATACACAATAATGACTGATTTTGTGTACGAGTGGCCATAATCTCTGAGTAGTTGACACATAGTAATATCCAAGCAATTGGCAAGGATATTTCGTCATCAACTACGAGGAGATTAAGGTCACTCATACACAAAACCAGTCATTATTGTATTCATTACCCACCTACAAGATTACTAACAAATCTATTGCAATCAAAAAGTTTGTGTAAGCCATTTAATTCCATACCATTCCGTTCGGTTCACTATTAACCTGTGGTTTTAGCATGCAAAATGTGTTATGACAGTGATTTCTGATGACAAATGAGATTATTATGACTGATTCTACATAATTAGCATTGAGTAAATATTCAAGAAACTTATTTCGAAGTACATGATGATTCGACCTCATTATGGACAGGTCTATTTTTCTGGAATCTCCTGCAGGAGATTCTGACATGCCAGAATCTCCAGGTAGCTAATTCCAGGTGGCCTATACATTTCCTATCTATCGTGGGGAAGGACAGCTGACGATCCACGTGGTCCATTTCCTGGCGGGCGACACCTCCAGGGGTATCGTGGGTGATTCAAAATAACAAATAAAAAACTTATTTATTAATTTACACTAGCGGAAATATGTTCATTATGATTAGATACAAACTGCAGGTAGATTCACATATATTTACAAATGGTGAAATTAGATTAAAAAAGTACCACTATGTAGCAGCACTTGCAATCATTACGAATCCTCGTTCAAGTCTCCTCAAAAGTGTCTTACAGACCTATTTTGTCCTCACCATCACTTGAAGGAGACTACGGACGAGGATTTCTCTACCTCTGGGGCCTGTTTAATAATCTAGGATCGTACATGAAGACCGTATTCTGTACCTTGTACAAGGGTTATTGCTTAATAATATTTAAGACTGTTTTAAGACAGTATTAGCCATCCATAAGGTAGTCCATAAGTGTTAAATATAGTTGACCCACATCGTTCCTGGGCCTCTATGGCATACAGAAAAGGGCCTATATGCACGATCCTAGATTATAAAACAGGCCCAGGACGACACACTTAATCAAACGCGATTGAGGAGCTCTCGTCAAATGCGTCGTCCGTGGAGGTATTCTTCGTTGGGTCTGTCATCTCCTACGACAGTTAGAAATAAAATGACCCCCAGCTACCAGGGAAAATTCATCACATGTTACCTTTAAAGTAATATACTAATTGATAAAGAAAAGCTTTGGCTCGAAAAAATATTCAGCCATATTCTGACATTAAGTGATTAATTGACACTAGTCACAAAGGTGGAATTTACTCAACTATTCTGCTTTTACCTTGACCCTCAAAAGTAATCAGAGAAGGGGAATTTAGTTATGTTTCTAATTTAAAGCTTGAACCTGTATAGTAATCACGAAACGGGAATTTACTTGGTTTTAGCGTTACAATATATAGTCATCACAGAAGGGCAAATTTACTCATGTTTTCTTGGTTTTAGCTTTACCTTAAGGGGGTGTTCCACTGAACTGACGGTCGCCGATTTGGTAGCCAGACACTCGCCGATTATTACTGGATGCCCTGGAGTTTCTTATGTCTTTGATAATGGTCATTTATTAAACTATTATTATCAGAATTAAATACTATCATAAAACATTTCAAAATTTCAAATAATTTTTTATGACATGAGTTGTCTTTGCGGAATGATATCACAAAGCGGAGCTGAGTGATATCTGTAGCAGAAGACCATGAATGCCATGTAAACAACTATATGAAATTGAGTGTTGTTTAGATTTTATCCTATCCTGTCACATGTTTTTAACTTCATATGTTACCAGTGGCATATAAATATTTTATGGCATAACCATGGCATACAGTCACACCATATTAAGTCTATGAGAATTTATATGCGGGGTAGGATAATAACAATATGCGACCTTCCTCTTAAAGGCCATGGACCAATTGATCGGGTGTGAAATCAGCCTGGTGGAGCACCCCCTTTATACAATAATCAAAGAAGGGAAGTAACTAATGTATTTGTGTTTTAGCATGATCCTATATAGTCATCACAAAAGGGGAATATAATCGTGTTTCTTCGTTTCCGTTTGGCCCTTTCTAGTAATCATATATGTACAGTATAGTTTTGCCATTTTCCACCTTGTCCAACGATTCAGTCCATGCTTGATTATGGCCTCATACTCCCATCTGTGGAGCTCTGAGCAGTTTCCGCTTCATTCTACAGCAAAGTGCCTAGAACAGCTAATAGTTCCAGACATAGCAAATTAAAAATAAACACTGATTTCTCTGTTATACAATAATATTTATTAAGTCTGGGTGATTTTACAAGCCACATGTTCAATAATGACACAGATTGGTGGCCTGCAGACGACCATGTCCCTGACAGGTAACTTACACTAGCCTCATACTGACGGTAAAACCAAGACACAAGCAGTAAGGAGAAGTTACATGTACACAAGTCATTCTGCCTGTGCAATACACGACGATAAAACTCATTTACATCTACATAGCACAGATGTCTTAAAACCAAGTCTTATATATCCTTGTGCTGTTTGGATTAGGTATATTGCACATATAAAGAGCTACTGGGTTTGTCATTTACAAGTCTTTTCTGATGTTAAAATATGCCTATTTTAAAGAAACATTCTTCAGGTCATGTATCAGATTTCCTGTTTTGGAGAATTGTAATTTACTTCTAAATAGCACAACATCCTACATTCTCTTTCTCTCACTTATATATACAGTAAATCAAGAATTAATACCAGTGCATCCTTAAATAGAGAAGAAATACACACCTCTTTAAAGAGTATGTCATTGAAACAAAGACATTGATAAATTAAAGTCGGTGTGAGTCTAGCAACACAACGCCCTGTGAAGATGAGTCCAGATGAAACATGTTCTTTTTCTGAATGAATGTCATAACCAATAAAAAGGGGTGGACACAATATAAGATGATAATCTGGATGGCACGTCACAAGTTGAATTTTCCTTCATGTTGTAGACTAAGCAACACTCTAGTGGTAGCGGTGAGAAATACAATGAACGCTCAAGTGTTACACAACATTTCATGGAGTCATAGTTTCAATGCTACATTTGATGAACAAATGTCTCTCCATTTAGGCTTCTTACACCTGCTCTTTTTGGAGTGCAGGGTAGAACATTGTTCAATGCCGCATTTGTTTGACTTACACTTTATGATCACTAAAAACAAAACAAAATCAATGACATAAGATTCTAGTAAATAGTATCTGATGAACATGAGTGTTGTTAAATGCCAGTTAGATTTTCTCAGACCAAGACATAAGAAAGCACCTCACTTAAGCTAGCCTGAGTCCATTTATCCCAATTTGGTTCCAATTCTGCTCAGACGATGTTCGGTTGCCTTTCAGATCAGGGCTAACACAGCCCTCTGATTAGGCCCTGAGAGATTGTAAACACAAATTCAGCCAATTGGAATCAGACCTTTACTGTGTAGGTAAGAGACCCTCTCTTGTTTGGTACAGTGTTTGGAACATCAAAGAACAAAATATTTTAAAAAAGGTTGTAATGGGTTTCGGAGCTTTAATTCTCAGCTATTCCTAGTGAATTCCTAGCCTCAATGACTAAAATATTTTTTCTTCAGTTGATAACTTTTTTTAATATTGATCTCAAGAATAACCCTTGGGATGCCTACATGTCCAGGATTTTTGAAAAATGTCATGCCTGTATGGCACATAGTATAATAAAATCTGATGACACAGAATATGTGTTGGTTCATGCTTGCTGATGACACAGATGACACATAGGTTCATGTTACCTAATTGTGCGTATCGTGTCTTGGTTAGTGCTTGCTGATGACACATATTATATTATATATATATACTGGACACATATTGTACGGTGGTTCATTCTCACTGTAGGATCATGTCACCTAATTATGTGTATCATGTCTTTCTTAGTGCTTGCTGATGACATATTATATATATGCTGGACACATATTACACGGTGATTCATAATCGCTGATGACACAGATTGGTCATTAATTTATTTCAGCGACAATACAGAACGCAAGTTGCTTCATGCTTGCTGAGGATACAGATGGTGTGTTGGTTCATGCTCTTTAATGACACAGATCGCGCATTGCTTCATGCTAGCTGACAACACACATTGTCTTGTTATCTCCCATGACTCAATGACTCATGTGTTATGTGGCACTGGTGATAAAGTCAGACAGAGGAGAGTATGATGGGGATGAGGATGTGATGAGGACCTGGTGAGTGTGAGCAAGCACTTCGGTGTGCTGTGATAGTTTGTTACCTGGCGATAACCTGTTATTATCACCCACTCAATACAAGCTTGTGTCTGGACACTTTCTTCCGTTCAGATATCATGGACTATTGGGTGTACTACTATTTTGATGTGATTCTAATGTAAATGAATGAAAAGAATAGTATTTCACCATGAGAATTACATGTTGTGATATATCTTGAAATGGTTAATTTTCGCTAAATTTGGCTGAATTGTCACTCTCCAATCATGGACTTTAATACTGCGCATGCTCCGGCATGCACACCAAGCACTAGTGGGCAATAATAGCGTGTTATCACAGGGTAACAAACCATTGCACTACACCGTTCATGGGTGTGTGCGATGAAGTTATAGGGCAGTCTGTGCCACTCTTTATCCCACCCATGGAGTATTTCTCCATAGATTTAACAGAAGAATCTCGTACCCAACCCCCCTTCACTATCGTGAAAAAGACCCAACTGACATTGTAGTATGATAGTTGTAGCTCTTATTGTATCTTAATGGCATTCTTTATTAAAATCCAGGTGTTTGGTAAAATCGATTAGAATGGTTAGGTTTTACTAATATGTCATTTGTTTGATTGCTTGATAAGTTTGTTTAGCTTCACCTCATGAATTTACTAAACATTCAAACCCATGCCGTATAACTAAACATAACCACACTCATTGGTGGCTCCTATAATATCATTCACAAAGAGCTCACAGACACAGCTTATATTTACAACACAATCTGATACTGTACAACCTTACAACCAGCTCGCAGAGTAATGAGAACCTCACCATACTATACAAACGAGGAATTGACCTTTCTAATGGCCAAGAACCATTAGATACCATAAATTCCCATCATGTTTTCTAGCGTGTACAAGCATGGTGGGTTTACTGCTTTGGTATATAATATTTCCCAAGCTGGCACCAGACAGAACAGTTCTGAGGTCTGCATCCTCTTCTAGTCTTTAGTGAAGTTTCAAATCATACATCAAGCATTTGTGTGATTGTCAGATTAAGACAGATGTTCACAACATCTGCCATGTCTCACTTGGCATGACAAAAAACAGAAAGTATGCTTGTCAAGATTGTGTCGATACACAGGGATGCAAGTCTTGGTTGGAGAAAGATTAAATCTAGCGGGAAAAGATGGCTGGACATTGTGGGGATTGGTAGTAAAATATGCTCAGAGCAGTAGGATGTGTCTATAGATCAGTTAAGGAGACTGGACAGCATAAGGTTTAGTAGTAAAACATACTATGAGCTGTAGGATGTGTGTATGTAGATCAGTTAAGGAGACTGGACAGTGTGGAGACTGGTAGTAAAACATGCTCAGAGCTGTGGGATGTATATATAGATCAGTTAATGGGACTGGACAGTGTGGAGACTGATAGTAAAACATGCTCAGAGCTGTAGGATGTGTGTATGCAGATCAGTTAAGGAAACTGGACAGTGTGGGGACTGGTAATAAAACATGCTCAGAGCTGTGGGATGTGTGTCTATAGATCAGTTAAGGAGACTGGACAGTATGGAGATTGGTAGTAAAACATGCTCAGAGCTGTGGGATGTGTATATAAGTCAGTTAAGGGGACTGGACAGTGTGGAGACTGGTAGTAAAACATGCTCAGAGCTGTGGGATGTATATATAGATCAGTTAATGGGACTGGACAGTGTGGAGACTGATAGTAAAACATGCTCAGAGCTGTGGGATGTGTATATAGATCAGTTAAGGAGACTGAACAGTGTGGGAGTAGTAGTAAAACATGCTCAGAGCTGTTGGATGTGTGTCTATAGATCAGTTAAGGAGATTGAATAGTGTGGGGACCGGTAGTAAAACATGCTCAGAGCTGTGGGATGTGTATATATGTGGATCAGTTAAAAAGATTGAATAGTGTAGGGACTGGTCGTAAAACATGCTCAGAGCTGTGGGATGTGTGTCTATAGATCAGTTAAGGAGATTGAATAGTGTGGGGACTGGTAGTAAAACATGCTCAGAGCTGTGGGATGTGTATATGTTTAGATCAGCTAAAAAGATTGAATAGTGTGGGGACTGGTCGTAAAACATGCTCACAGCTGTGGGATGTGTGTCTATAGATAAGTAAATGAGACTCACTTCCTTGGTAAATTCCAACACCATGTTGCTGGCCTATTGTTCGGTTTGGCTGAGCAAAGGCCAATTTGTAAATATCGTCAACATTATATCATCATAGAAGGAAATCTCTAAAATATCTACAATTTATTTGAATCCTTGCATCCCTGAATGCATGATGGAATTCCACCTGTCAACAGTAATATATGAAACAAATCTTAACTCGACTGATTGCTAAACGGGTCAAACGACCGTGAACATATATACACCATGAGGGGGTCGAGGAGGAATCCATGTGCTTAAATAAAAGCTTTTTGAAATACAATATAAACAAGTTTTAAAATTTTCCAGTTGCAGTCAATGCCTACTATCACACTGCACATATTTTTAGTTCTTATTGAAGCTACATAATTATCATCTTGTGTTACTGAATCATGGCAACGAATATTGTTTCAATAATAAGTTAAAGATTCATCTTGTCCATCATAGATGCGTCACCTCTCCTACATTTGATCAACAGGAATATTGTGACTCATACAATATTGTATGGAACGTAAGTCAGCACCAGTAAAAATAACGACTTAAATAGAACATGTGACTCGCACTGGGACACTCTGCCAGTTCTGAGGCCCGTTTAACAATCTAGGATCATATGAATACCTTTTTCTATGCCTCGTACAAAGGTTAATGTTTAATCATATTTAAGCTCATTCACTAAGACATTCTTAGCCATGAGGTGGCCATAATTGTTGAATAAAGTTGACCCACACCATTCCTGGGTTTCTATGGCATACACAAAATGGTCTTCACCTATGAGCCTAGATTAGTCAACAGGCCCCTTATCTCTCTGGTGAAGATCACATGACAAGCCGGGCCTGCTCTCTGGCTGGTGTGCTGCGCATGCGCAAGACTCCTCATGGAAACGTCTGTTAGGGTCAGGAGAAAAATCAGCATATTTTTCAAGTGGAATTCACCGCCTCAGAGAGACCAGGAAAACATGTGTCGGCCATCGCAACGGACTGAGGGTGTGTGAAGAAGTTCAGACCACTGAATGAGGCTATGTTTCATACAAGGAAATAGAATTTTATATATTGAATATGAAACAGAGTGGATTTCCCTGGAGAACAGGAAAGCTGCCAGCTCTGGCCCCATGAGGCGTGACGCCATGTGGTGTGACTTCACGGGCGGCGCATGCGTGCCCGACGCAGTCCGTGCCCATGCCTGTGCCCATGCTTGTGCAGGTGGTCGCCGTACCTGCCACTCGTGTGCGGGTTGTCCAGCCGCAGCTGAGTGGTCAGCCACAGGAAATCCTCCTTGGCCGGGTTGAAGGGCAGCCCATCAATCTCTCCGGAGCCATCAAACTCTTCATAGAGACGCGGAATGTGCACTCTTTCTGTGGCGTCGTCCTCCGCTGACCCCACTTCCGGCCCGATGTCACCGCTACCCGCGACTTCCGGCTCGCTGGTTGGGCCATCTACTGAGAGAAACTCAGAGGTCACACAGAGTTCATGCATATGTCATTACACTCATATGTAGGTCACACAGAGGTCATTTACCTTACAGAGGTCACACACATCTTTCACCTTACAGAGGTCACAAAGAGGTCATGCATGTGTCATCCAACTTATACAGAGGTCACAAAGAGGTCAAACAAGTCACTCCTTACGGGAGTCACACATGTGTCAGTCACCTTACACATCTTTCACCTTACAGAGGTCACACAAAGGTCACACACACATCTTTCACCTGACAGAGTTCACACAGAGGTCATTATGTACATAAAACAGTGCTTAAAATCATAGATAATTCCCCAGAGATAAACAACTTAGAAGTGCATTTGGTAAGAATGCTTTCCTAGTAGAAGTGGATGTTTAACATGAGTGATATGTTTTTATAAGTAATTGATATCTTTATTATAATCCATTTGCACTGTATGAGGTACAAATTTCAAATTCTATATAGAAATATAGGTTGCTAAGAAGGTAATATAACAATAATAATTGACAAGTAAAAGTGTCACTCCAAACATCACAATTCCACAAAATGCAGGTTTCATACCTTCTGGCAAAGTTGAAAGCATGTTAGTCTAAAGAAACAGTCCTTATCTTTGATATCTTAATACATTAAGTCTAAAAATGCTTATCAGCAATTAACAACTAAGGCCCAGAAGCATGCGTAGGAGTGTAACAACTGAGATCTCAACTTTGTACACATCTCATTTCCCATGACGCCACACCTCTGAAATACTTACGTGATTGAACTATTGGTGTTTATAGTGTTTATAGCTTATGAATCTATGGGTGCAGCATAATGTTTATAGTGTTTGTTTTAGGAAACCATTAGTGCAGCATAATGCTCTTGATTGTTTTATGAAATCAATCTTGATTGTTTTATGAAATTGGTGCAGCATAATGTTCATAGTTTGTTTTATGGAACAAATAAGAGTGGTCAGGGTGGGCTATTATCACACCTCTGGTATTTTAGTCTCAAAGGCTTAACATTGAGAACTAATTCTCCCTGCCCCTACAAGTATCAAAGTCTGTTCTCCCCGGTCTGTTTCCTGTTGTCCATTCCTTTTGTGTGTACAGGGGTGAGAAAGCAACTCGTTTTGGTCAAAGTCATTTTTTTGCAACTTGTTTGAACCCTATGTGATATTCACTCAGCTTTGCCTCATTCATATCACTCTGCATCAAACTTATAGGGAACGATTACTTTGACCAAAATGTGTTGGTTTCTCCTTTAATATGCCAAGAGTTTGATCAAATGGTAATCTCACGAGGCGGAGCCAAGGAAAATCATGTAGTGATCAAATAAATGACAGAATGGTAAACCTGAACCACAGAACTAGTTTCAAATTTCAGATCTTATCATAATCTATCCTGAATTGTAATTCATTCTTGAGATATTAAAAAAAAAATTCCATCATCATAACCAACATCAGTTGCAGTTGTTTTTTTACTTTTTACTCGGAAGAGCATTGAGTACAAGATTCATGTGTTAAGTTAATGGAGAAAAATACCAGTAGTGGAATAAATGGATCACAAGATTCACAAGGTAACCAAACAATGCACACAACTGAGGACAGTCAGCTACAGTTCTGTAACCGAGAACATGTCGTGAAACAAGCAGCGTAATGCAAACCCTACAGCTTCAGCCTTCACATTATCAACGGCACAATGGTGTGTAGGGATGCAAATCATGGTTAGAAAAAGAATTGGAATACAAATCTAGGGGGGCAGGGAATGACTGGACTGGTGATAAAACATGCTCAGAGTTCTGGGGTGTATGAATGTAGATCAGTCAAGGTGATTCACTACTATTCCGAAAATCAGGCAATGTTGGCAAATTTTACTGATTTGACAGCAACTTTTAGTGGCCTGTCTGTGTCATAAATCTGTGTATGCAAGCCAAATGTTTGAATAGTCCTTAAGGTTTGGGCAGAACCTAGAGTGTGCTATACACATTAAGAACATCAATGCTTATCTTATTTTACCTGCATTATTTGGTTAACTACAGTAATCAGTGACAAATTGATGAGCTTTCATCATTCCCTACACGATGAAACTGCCACCGACACTGCCGAAGTGGAGGTGGCACAGTGGTATATACCGTAACACACAAGGGGCAACCGGCCAAGAGGCCATTTTCCATGCACCTCCTATCAAATAAATGGCGAAGAAACGAAGTATGATAATTCGGCTAACTTCCATGAGACAGACCCATTGCCATCGCCGGTGCTGGCTAACTGCCTGGTTCAGTGGAAGCAGGACCATGTGTGGTCGCCCGCTGGCCAGAATAAGGAAGGTTGGTGGAAGAGCTCTGACAACTTGTACACTTTCAGTAGGCTGGTTGCCTGGCATACAGGCCAAAGGCAGGGCCTGACAAACCTGTGTTCAACTCCCGTCTGGTGGAACACTCACTTTATATTTCAGTGCATCATGGGATAGCTATTTGGTGAATCATGGAACAGACACAAAGTGCATTACAGGACGGTTATTCAGTGCATCATGGGATAGATACTTGGTGCATCACAGGACGGTTACTCAATGCATTATGGGACATATACTCAGTGCATTATGGGATAGATACTCAATGCATCATGGGATGGTTAAACTTTTGTAGAAGCCACAGAGAACACAAAGTGATGTCACAACATGACATCAGCACATAAGTGGGGTCACATGTTAGGTCATGTGACCATTAGGCTCAACATACTTTGAGTCTTCAATGTCAACTGTTTCATTTTCGCTTGTTCCCCAGCTGCCACTGCGTCGTCTGCCACGCCAATCTAGAAGGGAAATGACGTCAGAGTGAGCATGGCGTGCAGCCAGGTCTGGTTGTCATTGGCAATTCTGAAAGTGTCTCCATTAATACGCAGAACCAAGGGCACCTCAAGGTCAACTCAGAATCAACCCAAAGCCAGCAAAATGTCTCCTCAATTTAGGGAACTTTGTTTTCCTAACCCGGACCAATGGCAACTACCCCCCCCCCCCAATAAAATCTATCTTCAATCTATGACTTTTTCCAAATGCAGAATTAACAGTTTTAGCCATTTGGTGTTCATATATTTTTTGAATTTTACATGCTTTGTTTTATTCTGACTGTGAACCTGTGCCAGGCTGTGCCTTCCACTAAAGATAGAGAACTGACCTTAAGATAATCATTCTGTATTCGTCTTGTGTCATCAACCTTAACATTACAAATTCTGAACTACATAATCATAAATACTAAATTCTATATATACAAACAGAAACAGTTTGGTGGCAATAGGTTGAACAGGTATGAATGGAGTGTTGATATAAGGAAAAAACTTTGTATGGAATAATTCCTCTGCAATCAGGATGGTAAACCAGATAGATTCAAGAAATGGTAAATTGGCAGAAAATAGCTGATTCATACTAATAGCTCAGAATTAGGGACAAATGATCGCTTTCACCCTTTGCCACCTCTTTCATATGGAAATATGGACACATTTGGTATAAATCGGACAAAACAAAGTGTACAATGCAAAGGTAGCCAGGTAGGATGAAATGGGAGTCAGGTAGGTTGCTCTTTTAAAGAATGAATTGTGAAGTGTAAATTGTGAACATTGCCTTGTACAATGTATACTATAAAACTCCTTATTATTGTTATGGTTGATATATTTGTTGTCAAGTATCGTCATACAGCTATTAGACTATATGATATTATAATATAATACCTATTTACTATTTAGCTAATTGACTATGTGATATATTGATGAAAGAGTCAAATACAATGCAAGAAATTCCTTAACCTTTGAAGTATGTTATCTTGAGAGCACAGATAGAAACCCAATTGTAAAATGTATACAAAAAACGACAAATGTATAAATGAGTCGAGACGCAAAAAATCCTATTATTATTATGTTTATTATGCGTGATGTCAAAGAAAACCAACCATCAGGGGCTGATGACATCTCGCTTTTATTGGAAATGTTATCAACGAAAAAACTCATGGAACGAATATGAATGTAACTAAGTGAACCAATAGAAGAATATGAAAAAAAAACGAAAAAAAATCAAAGCCAACATCCAAGTGTAATACTCTATTTGACTTTAGTGTGCCAAACGTTGGTCACAGTGCGACGTATACACTGCACGAACATCATTATTTTGCGCCCGGTGTATATAAGTAGGTATTTTGCGTATACAAGGTCGTCCAATTCCCCATGTGTATACACCTCATCTGTAGGCGTATATAAGCATCCAGTGAAGAGGGCTTCACTGAGAGCGGGCAGCCAGAGGTGGGGGATGGGGGCAGGGGGAGGACTTCCTACTGAGGACACCTGTACATCTACCAAAACAAATGGGCAGGAGGCGGTGGGGGGACAGGATATTTCCTCTCATATTTGCCGGGTGTGAAATCGATCAAGACGCGTCCGTATATCTACCAAAACAAATGGGCATGAGGCGGTTGGGGGAGAGGATATTTCCTCTCATATTTGCTGGGTGTGAAATACAGCCAAGACGCGTCCGTATATAAGGCCTGGGTGTATATATATACATATATATAAAACCTGATTGAGTATAAATTGATTAACTACACATAATAAAGCCTGCATTGTTTGGTTTTTTAAACCTTTTCCTAATAGATTTTATTTCAAACACCACTCTTCTGTAGGGTTCTCCATATAAGCCTTTATAAGGCTTTGAGAGGTTGAAATCACAGACAATGGTCTAAGTGACTGAGTGTAGGGACGGGCGGTAGGTGCTGGCGAGAGGTGGCAGACGGTAGCGGGAGGCTCTGAAGATGCCAGGGAGGCTCTGAAGATGCCAGGAGATGCCATGGACTTCAGTGTTGGTGGAGAGGTATAGGTGGTCTCAGTAGGAAACCCTCACCCCTGAAGAAAGGCAGAGCGTCGCCGCAGGCATGCTTGAATGAGGACTTCACAGGGGGTTGGGGGGTTGTAGGCAGGTGCTGTGGGCAGGGGCGAGCCTTTTTTATTTTCTATCAGTACACATATACACCTGGCGTATATATATTGCACAGAGGATATTTTCACTCATATACACCAGGTGTGAAATACAGCAAGACACGTCCGTATTTAAAAGGAAACAGTCTTGTATACGCCTCATGCGACGTATACAGACGTATATATATGAAAACAAGTCGATTTACAGCCAATATGTGTGCTGCCGCAATGGCGTATACATGAATAAAGTCGCTAGTTTTGTGCAGTGAGTGGAATCTACTCAACTGTCTTGGTTTTACCTTGACCTTATAAAGTAACCACAGAAAGAGAATTTAGTAATGTTTTTAGTTTTGAGCTTGACCCTAAATAGGAATCACAAGATGGGAGTTTATTCAACTTTTTTGGTTATACTTCGACCCTATAAAGTAACCAAAGAAGGGGAATTTAGTAATGTTTCTAGTTTTGAGCTTAATCCTATATAGTAATCACGAAAGGGGAATTTACTCAATTTTCTTGGTTTTAGCTTTACCCTAAAGAGTTATCACAGAAGAAGAATCTACTCAGTTTTTTTGGTTTTAGCTTGACCTCATATAGTAATGACAGAAGGGAAATATACTCATGTTTTTTTATTTTAGCTTGACCTTGTATAGTAATGAGAGTACGGGAATATATTCATGTTTTTTGGTATTAGCTTGACCTTGTATGTTAATGACAGAAAGGGAATATACTCATGTCTTTTTGGTTAATCTTTACCTGTAATCACAATAGGGGAATTCACTTATGTTTTTTTTGTTTTAGCATGATCCTATATAGTTATAACAGAAGGGAAATATACTCATGTTTCTGGGTTTTCGTTTGACCCTTTGCAGTAATCTTATATTTGTAATTGTTTTGTTCCGTCAGGGTTTACAGGAAACTCTATGGTTGGCGTCATACTAGTCCCAAGTCCCCACCCCAACCAACAGGACTGTCACAGACCAACGTCTTTAAGAGGTTAAGAAGAAAAGGCAGTGGCAAGAAGTCACACAAATCTTCTAAAAGCCATGTCAAACTTTACTATGTAGTAATCTTATATGTACAGTATATCCTTGCCACTTTCCACCTTGTCCAACGATTCAGTCCATGCTTGATTATGGCCTCATACTCCCATTTCCGGAGCTCTGAGCAGTTTCCGCTTCATTCTACAGCAAAGTGTCTGGAACCGCCAGTAGTTCCAGACACAGCAAATTAAAAAGAAACACTGATTTCTCTGTTATACAATAATATTTATTAAGTCTGGGTGATTTTACAAGCCACATGTTCAATAATGACACAGATTGGTGGCCTGCAGACGACCATGTCCCTGACAGGTAACTTACACTAGCCTCATACTGACGGTAAAACCAAGACACAAGCAGTAAGGAGAAGTTACATGTACACAAGTCATTCTGCCTGTGCAATACACGACGATAAAACTCATTTACATCTACATAGCACAGATGTCTTAAAACCAAGTCTTATATATCCTTGTGCTGTTTGGATTAGGTATATTGCACATATAAAGAGTTACTGGGTTTGTCATTTACAAGTCTTTTCTGATGTTAAAATATGCCTATTTTAAAGAAACATTCTTCAGGTCATGTATCGGATTTCCTGTTTTGGAGAATTGTAATTTACTTCTAAATAGCACAACATCCTACATTCTCTTTCTCTCATTTATATATACAGTAAATCAAGAATTAATACCAGTGCATCCTTAAATAGAGAAGAAATACACACCTCTTTAAAGAGTATGTCATTGAAACAAAGACATTGATAAATTAAAGTCGGTGCGAGTCCAGCAACACAACCCCCTGTGAAGATGAGTTCAGATGAAACATGTTCTTTTTTCTGAATTCAGAATGTGTGAATGTCATAACCAATAAAAAGGGGTGGACACAATATAAGATGATAATCTGGATGGCACGTTACAAGTTGAATTTTCCTTCATGGGATCATGTTGTAGACTAAGCAACACTCTAGTGGTAGTGGTGAGAACTACAATGAACGCTCAAGTGTTACACAACATTTCTTGGAGTCATAGTTTCAATGCTACATTTGATGAACAAATGTCTCTCCATTTAGGCTTCTCACACCTGCCCTTATTGGAGTGCAGGGTAGAATATTGTTCAATGCCGCATTTGTTTAACTTACACTTTATGATCACTAAAAACAAAACAAAATCAATGAGATAAGACTCTAGTAAATAGGTTCTGATGAACATGAGTGTTGTTAAATGCCAGTTAGATTTTCTCACACCAAGATATAAGAAAGCACCTCACTTAAGCAAGCCTGAGTCCATTTATCCCAATTTGGTTACAATTCTGCTCAGACCATGTTCGGTTGCCTTTCAGATCAGGGCTAACGCAGCCCTCTGATTAGGCCCTGAGCGATTGTAAACACAAATTCAGCCAATTGGAATCAGACCTTTACTGTGTAGGTAAGAGACCCTCTTTTGTTTGGTACAGTGTTTGGACCATCAAAGAACAAAATATAAAAAAAGGTTGTAATGGGTTTTGTAGCCTTGATTCTCAGCTATTCCTAGTGAATTTCTAGCCTCAACGGCTATAAAAAATTTTCTTCAGTTGTTAACTTCTTTCTTTTCCAATCTATATTGATCTCAAGAATAACCCTTGGGATGCCTAAATAGACAGGATTTTGGAAAAATGTCATGCCTGTATGGCACATAGTATACATTAAATCTGATGACACAGAATATGTGTTGGTTCATGCTTGCTGATGACACAGATGACACATAGGTTCATGTTACCTAATTGTGCGTATCGTGTCTTGGTTAGTGCTTGCTGATGACACATATTATATTATATATATACTGGACACATATGGAACGGTGGTTCATTCTCAGTGTAGGATCATGTCACCTAATTATGTGTATCATGTCTTTGTTAGTGCTTGCTGATGACATATTATATATATGCTGGACACATATTACACGGTGATTCATAATTGCTGATGACACAGATTGGGCATTAATTTATTTCAGCGACAATACAGAACGCAAATTGCTTCATGCTTGCTGAGGATACAGATGGTGTGTTGGTTCATGCTCTTTAATGACACAGATCGCGCATTACTTCATGCTAGCTGACAACACACATTGTCTTGTTATCTCCCATGACTCAATGACTCATGTGTCATGTGGCACTGGTGATAAAGTCAGAAGACAGAGGAGAGTATGATGGGGATGAGGATGTGATGAGGACCTGGTGAGTGTGAGCAAGCACTTCGGTGTGCTGCAATAGTTTGTTACCCGGCAATAACCTGTTATTATCACCCACTCAATACAAGCTTGTGTCTGGACATTTTCTTCCGTTCAGATATCATGGACTATTGGGTGTACTACTATTTTGATGTGATTCTAATGTAAATGAATGTAAAGAATAGTATTTCACCATGAGAATTACATGTTGTGATATGTCTTGAAACGGTTAATTTTCGTTAAATTTGGCTGAATTGTCACTCTCCAATCATGGACTTTAACACTGCACATGCTCCAGCATGCACACCAAGCACTAGTTGGCAATAATAGCGTGTTATCACAGGGTAACAAACCATTGCACAACAACGTTCATGAGTGTGTGTGATGAAGTTATAGGGCAGTCTGTGCCACTCTTTATCCCACCCATGGAGTATTTCTCCATAGATTTAACAGAAGAATCTCGTACCCAACCCCCTTTCCCTATCGTGAAAAAGACCCAACTGGCATTGTAGTATGATAGTTGTAGCTCTTGTTGTATCTTAATGGCATTCTTTATAAAATCCAGGTGTTTGGTAAAATCGATTAGAATGGTTAGGTTTTACTAATATGTCATTTGTTTGATTGCTTGATAAGTTTGTTTAGCTTCACCTCATGAATTTACTACACATTCAAACCCATGCCGTATAACTAAGCATAGCCACACTCATTGGTGGCTCCTATAATATCATTCACAAAGAGCTCACAAACACAGCTTATATTTACAACACAATCTGATACTGTACAACCTTACAACCAGCTCGCAGAGTAATGAGAACCTCACCATACTATACAAATGAGGAATTGACCTTTCTAATGGAACGAGGCCTTGGCCAAGAACCATTAGATACCATAAATTCCCATCAAGTTTTCTAGCGTGTACAAGCATAGTGGGTTTACTGCTTTGGTATATAATATTTCCCAAGCTGGCACCAGACAAAACAGTTCTGAGGTCTGCAGCCTCTTCTGGTCTTTAGTGAAGTTTCAAATCATACATCAAGCATTTGTGTGATTGTCAGATTAAGACAGATGTTCACAACATCTGCCATGTCTCACTTGGCATGACAAAAAACAGAAAGTATGCTTGTCAAGATTGTGTCGATACACAGGGATGCAAGTCTTGGTTGGAGAAAGATGAAATCTAGCAGGAAAAGATGGCTGGACATTGTGGGGATTGGTGGTAAAATATGCTCAGAGCAGTAGGATGTGTCCATAGATCAGTTAAGGAGACTGGACAGCATGAGGTTTAGTAGTAAAACATACTATGAGCTGTAGGATGTGTGTATGTAGATCAGTTGAGGAGACTGGACAGTGTGGAGATTGGTAGTAAAACATGCTCAGAGCTGTGGGATGTGTAAATAGGTCAGTTAAGGAGACTGGACAGTGTGGGGACTAGTAGTAAAACATGCTCAGAGCTGTGGGATGTGTGTATATAGATTAGTTAAGGAGACTGGACAGTGTGGAGACTGATAGTAAAACATGCTCAGAGCTGTGGGATGTGTGTATGTAGATCAGTTAAGGAGACTGGAGAGTGTGGAGATTGGTAGTAAAACAAGCTCAGAGCTGTAGGATGTGTGTATGTAGATCAGTTAAGGAAACTGGACAGTGTGGAGATTGGTAGTAAAACAAGCTCAGAGCTGTGGGATGTGTGTCTATAGATCAGTTAAGGAGATTGAATAGTGTGGGGACTGGTAGTAAAACATGCTCAGAGCTGTGGGATGTGTATATATGTAGATCAGTTAAGAAGATTGAATAGTGTGGGGACTGGTCGTAAAACATGCTCACAGCTGTGGGATGTGTGTCTATAGATAAGTAAATGAGACTCACTTGCTTGGTAAATTCCAACACCATGTTGCTGGCCTATTGTTCGGTTTGGCTGAGCAAAGGCCAATTTGTAAATATCGTCAATATTATATCATCATAGAAGAAAATCTCTAAAATCTCTACAATTTATTTGAATCCTTGCATCCCTGAATACATGATGGAATTCCACCGGTCAACAGTAATATATGAAACAAATCTTAACTCGACTGATTGCGACAAACGGGTCAAACGACCGTGAACATATATACACCATGAGGGGGTCGAGGAGGAATCCATGTGCTTAAATAAAAGCTTTTTAAAATACAATATAAACAAGTTATAAAATTTTCCAGTTGCAGTCAATGCCTACTATCACACTGCACATATTTTTAGTTCTTATTGAAGCTACATAATTATCATCTTGTGTTACTGAATCATGGCAACGAATATTGTTTCAATAATAAGTTAAAGATTCATCTTGTCCATCATAGATGCGTCACCTCTCCTACATTTGATCAACAGGAATATTGTGACTCATACAATATTGTATGGAACGTAAGTCAGCACCAGTAAAAATAACGACTTAAATAGAACATGGTACTCGCACTGGGACACTCTGCCAGTTCTGAGGCCCGTTTAACAATCTAGGATCATATGAATACCTTTTTCTATGCCTCGTACAAAGGTTAATGTTAAATCATATTTAAGCTCATTCACTAAGACATTCTTAGCCATGAGGTGGCCATAATTGTTGAATAAAGTTGACCCACACCATTCCTGGGTTTCTATGGCATACACAAACGGGTTTTCACCTATGAGCCTAGATTAGTCAACAGGCCCCTTATCTCTCTCGTGAAGATCACATGACAAGCCGGGCCTGCTCTCTGGCTGGTGTGCTGCGCATGCGCAACACACCTCATGGAAACGTCAGTTAGGGTCAGGAAAAAATCAGCATATTTTTCAAGTGGAATTCACCGCCTCAGAGAGACCAGGAAAACATGTGTCGGCCATGGCAACGGGCTGAGAGTGTGCGAAGAAGTTCAGACCACTGAATGAGGCTATGTTTCATACAAGAAAATGGAATTTTATATATTGAATATGAAACGGAGTGGATTTCCCTGGAGAACAGGAAAGCTGCCAGCTCTGGCCCCATGAGGCGTGACGCCATGTGGTGTGACTTCACGGGCGGCGCATGCGTGCCCGACGCAGTCCGTGCCCATGCCTGTGCCCATGCTTGTGCAGGTGGTCGCCGTACCTGCCACTCGTGTGCGGGTTGTCCAGCCGCAGCTGAGTGGTCAGCCACAGGAAATCCTCCTTGGCCGGGTTGAAGGGCAGCCCATCAATCTCTCCGGAGCCATCAAACTCTTCATAGAGACGCGGAATGTGCACTCTTTCTGTGGCGTCGTCCTCCGCTGACCCCACTTCCGGCCCGATGTCACCGCTACCCGCGACTTCCGGCTCGCTGGTTTGGCCATCTACTGAGAGAAATGCAGAGGTCACACAGAGTTCATGCATATGTCATTACACTCATATGTAGGTCACACAGAGGTCATTTACCTTACACACACACATCTTTCACCTTACAGAGGTCACAAAGAGGTCATGCATGTGTCATTCAACTTATACAGAGGTCACAAAGAGGTCAAACAAGTCACTCCTTACGGGAGTCACACATGTGTCAGTCACCTTACACATCTTTCACCTTACAGAGGTCACACAAAGGTCACACACACATCTTTCACCTGACAGAGTTCACACAGAGGTCATTATGTACATAAAACAGTGCTTAAAATCATAGATAATTCCCCAGAGATAAACAACTTAGAAGTGCATTTGGTAAGAATGCTTTCCTAGTAGAAGTGGATGTTTAACATGAGTGATATGTTTTTATAAGTAATTAATATCTTTATCATAATCCATTTGCACTGTATGAGGTACAAATTTCAAATTCTATATAGAAATATAGGTTGCTAAGAAGGTAATATAACAATAATAATTGACAAGTAAAAGTGTCACTCCAAACATCACAATTCCACAAAATGCAGGTTTCATACCTTCTGGCAATGGTGAAAGCATGTTAGTCTAAAGAAACAGTCCTTATCTTTTATATCTTAATACATTAAGTCTAAAAATGCAATTAACAACTAAGGCCCAGAAGCATGCATAGGAATGTAACAGCTGAGATCTCAACTTTGTACACATCTCATTTCCCATCACGCCACACCTCTGAAATACTTATGTGATTGAACTATTGGTGTTTATAGTGTTTATAGCTCATGAATCTATGGGTGCAGCATAATGTTTATAGTGTTAGTTTTAGGAAACCATTAGTGCAGCATAATGCTCTTGATTGTTTTATGAAATCAATCTTGATTGTTTTATGAAATTGGTGCAGCATAATGGTCATAGCTTGTTTTATGGAACAAATAAGAGTGGTCAGGGTGGGCTATTATCACACCTGTGGTATTTTTGTTTCAAAGGCTTAACATTGAGAACTTGTTCTTCCTGCCCCTACAAGTATTGAAGTCTGTTCTCCCCGGTCTGTTTCCTGTTGTCCATTCCTTTTGTGTGTACAGGGGTGAGAAAGCAACTCGTTTTGGTCAAAGTCATTATTTTGCAACTTGGTTGAACCCTATGTGATATTCACTCAGCTTTGCCTCATTCATATCACTCTGCATCAAAATTATGGAGAACGATTACTTTGACCAAAATGTGTTGGTTTCTCCTTTAATATGCCAAGAGTTTGATCAAATGGTAATCTCACGAGGCGGAGCCAAGGAAAATCATGTAGTGATCAAACAAATGACAGAATGGTAAACCTGAACCACAGAAATTGTTTCAAATTTCAAATCTTATTATAATCTATCCTGAATTGTAATTAATTTAAAAAAGAAATTCCATCATCATACCCAACATCAGTTGCAGTTGTTTTTTTACTTTTTACTCGGAAGAGCATTGAGTACAAGATTCATGTGTTAAGTTAATGGAGAAAAATACCAGTAGTGGAATGAATGGATCACAAGATTCACAAAGTAATCAAACAATGCACACAACTGAGGACAGTCAGCTACAGTTCTGTTACCCAGAACATGTCGTGAAACAAGCAGCGCAATGCAAACCCTACAGCTTCAGCCTTCACATTATCAACGGCACAATGGTGTGTAGGGATGCGTTAGACAAAGAATTGGAATACAAATCTAGGGCGGCAGGGAATGACTGGACTGGTGATAAAACATGCTCAGAGTTCTGGGCTGTATGAATGTAGATCAGTCAAGGTGATTCACTACTATTCCGAAAATCAGGCAATGTCGGCAAATTTTACTGATTTGACAGCAACTTTTAGTGGCCTGTCTGTGTGATAAATCTGTGTATGCAAGCCAAATGTTTGAATAGTCTTTAAGGTTTGGGCAGAACCTAGAGTGTGCTATACACATTCATAACATCAATACTTATCTTATTCTACCTGCATTATTTGGTTAACTACAGTAATCAGTGACAAATTGATGAGCTTTCATCATTCCCTACACGATGAAACTGCCACCGACACTGCCGAAGTGGAGGTGGCACAGTGGTATATACCGTAACACACAAGGGGCAACTAGCCAAGAGGCCATTTTCCATGCACCTCCTATCAAATAAATGGCGAAGAAACGAAGTATGATAATTCGGCTAACTTCCATGAGACAGACCCATTGCCATCGCCGGTGCTGGCTAACTGCCTGGCTCAGTGGAAGCAGGACCATGTGTGGTCGCCCGCTGGCCAGAATAAGGAAGGTTGGTGGAAGAGCTCTGACAACTTGTACACTTTCAGTCGGCTGGTTGCCTGGCATACTGGCTAGAGGCAGGGCCTGACAAACCTGTGTTCAACTCCCATCTGGTGGAACACTCGCTTTATATTTCAGATAACAGTATATTATCAAGACTTGTATCCCTGGTTTCGTGGCACAGATCCTTGGTGCATCATGGGATGGATATTTGGTGCATCATGGGATAGCTATTTGGTGCATCATGGGATAGCTATTTGGTGCATCATGAGATAGCTGTTTGGTGCATCATGGGATAGATACTCAGTGCATCATGGGATAGATACTTAGTGCATCATGGGATAGCTATTTGGTGAATCATGGAACAGACACAAAGTGCATTACAGGACGGTTATTCAGTGCATCATGGGATAGATACTTGGTGCATCCCAGGACGGTTACTCAATGCATTATGGGACATATACTCAGTGCATTATGGGATAGATACTCAACGCATCATGGGATGGTTAAACTTTTGTAGAAGCCACAGAGAACACAAAGTGATGTCACAACATGACATCAGCACACAAGTGGGTCACACGTTAGGTCATGTGACCATTAGGCTCAACATACTTTGAGTCTTCAATGTCAACTGTTTCATTTTCGCTTGTTCCCCAGCTGCCACTGGGTCGTCTGCCACGCCAATCTAGAAGGGAAATGACGTCAGAGTGAGCATGGCCTGCAGCCAGGTCTAGTTGTCATTGGCAGTTCTGAAAGTGTCTCCATTAATACGCAGAACCAAGTCAAAATGCAGAATTAACAGTTTTTGGCAATTGGGTGTTATATTTGGCGATATATTTTTTGTTTTTTACATGCTTTGTTTCATTCTGACTGTGAACCTGTGCCAGGCTGTGCCTTCCACTAAAGATAGTGAACTGACCGTAAGATAATCATTCTGTATTCGTCCTTGTGTCATCAACCTTAACATTACAAATTCTGAACTACATAATCATAAATACTAAATTCTATATATACAAACAGAAACAGTTTGGTGGCAATAGGTTGAACAGGTATGAATGGAGTGTTGATATAAGGAAAAGACTTTGTATGGAATAATTCCTCTGCAATCAGGATGGTAAACCAGATAGATTCAAGAAATGGTAAATTGGCAGAAAATGGCTGATTCATACTAATAGCTCAGAATTAGGGAAGAATGATAGCTCTCACCCTTTCCACCTCTTTCATATGGAAATATGGACACATTTGGTATTAATCTGGCAAAACAAAGTGTACAATGCAAAGGTAGCCAGGTAGGATGAAATGGGAGTCAGGTAGGTTGCTCTTTTAAAGAATGAATTGTGAACTGTAAATGGTGAACATTGCCTTGCACAAAGCCAACATCCAAGTGTAATACTTTGTTTGACTTTAGTGCGCCAAACGTTGGTCACAGTACGACGTATACACTGCACGAACATCATTATTTTGCACCCGGTGTATATAAGTAGGTATTTTACGTATACAAGGTCGTCCAATTCCCCATGTGTATACACCTCATCTGTAGGCGTATATAAGCATCCAGTGAAGAGGGCTTCACTGAGAGCGGGCGGCTGGAGGTGGGGGAGGGGGGCGGTGGGAGGACTTCCTACTGAGGACACCTGTACTTCTACCAACACAAACGGGCGGGAGGCAGTGGGGGGAGAGGATATTTCCTCTCATATATGCTGGGTGGGAAATACAGCCAAGACGCGTCCGTATATAAGGCCTGGGTGTATATATATACATATATATGAAAACAATTCAATATTCAGCCAATACATGCACTTCTGCGATGGCGTATATGTGAATAAAATGGTGGATTTCGTGCAGTGATATGGTTTACAGTGGGTCCAAACATTATTTATAATGCACCCCCAGCAGTGGGTAGTATTTCATAGACGTTCGTGCATATAATGCAGGTATATAATAACAATGGTACTGTTGTGTTTCAAAAGAATGAGGTAAAATGCGATTGCCAAAAAGGGCAAAGAGAATTACAACAATGAAAAGCAAGAAAAGTACAAAAAGGGAATAGAGATGAGAACACATGTAATGTAAAGGATACATAAGATCTTTATGTACTTATTAAGAACTCAATAAAGCGTGTTAGGTATGAACATGGACAGTGTATGAACAGTTGTTTATCATAATATGGTGTTGGAATGATCGACAGGAGATAGGCATATGTATCTATGAAGGATAGCACAAGTGTCACTTTTAAAGTAATATGTGAATTGATACAAAAAACTTTTGCTCGAAAAAAAAAGAAGAAAATTTTCAGCCTTGTTCTGATACAAAGTTATTAATTGATACCAATCACTAAAGTCACTGCACGAGAACGACCATTTTACATATAAATGTGCCCGGCGTATATAGGTATGCTTTTGCGTATGCAAGGTCGTCCTATTCCTCGTGTGTATATGCCTCACCTGTAGGTGCCCGATTCATGTATACGCCTGATTCATATATCTGCCTGATTCTGTTGTATTTACACCACTATCCATTAGTTCTGATCTCTGCCACTTGGGAACACCACTGGTAGCTGTTTCATTTGCCATCAACCATTCAAGTCTGTATTATATAAAAAATGTAATCTTACATTACCAATTTATTTTCATGAATCATTTCATTTTTATAAAACCTGATTGAGTATAAATTGATTAATTACACATAATAAAGCCTGCATTGTTTGGTTTTTTAAACCTTTTCCTAATAGAGTTTACTTTCAAACACCACTCTCCTGTAGGGTTCTCCATATAAGCCTTTATAAGGCTTTGAGAGGTTGAAATCACAGACAATGGTCTAAGTGACTGAGTGTAGGGACGGGCGGTAGGTGCTGGCGAGAGGTGGCAGACGGTAGCGGGAGGCTCTGAAGATGCCAGGGAGGCTCTGAAGATGCCAGGAGATGCCATGGACTTCAGTGTTGGTGGAGAGGTATAGGTGGTCTCAGTAGGAAACCCTCACCCCTGAAGAAAGGCAGAGCGTCGCCGCAGGCATGCTTGAATGAGGACTTCACAGGGGGTTGGGGGGTTGTAGGCAGGTGCTGTGGGCAGGGGCGAGCCTTTTTTATTTTCTATCAGTACACATATACACCTGGCGTATATATATTGCACAGAGGATATTTTCACTCATATACACCAGGTGTGAAATACAGCAAGACACGTCCGTATTTAAAAGGAAACAGTCTTGTATACGCCTCATGCGACGTATACAGACGTATATATATGAAAACAAGTCGATTTACAGCCAATATGTGTGCTGCCGCAATGGCGTATACATGAATAAAGTCGCTAGTTTTGTGCAGTGAGTGGAATCTACTCAACTGTCTTGGTTTTACCTTGACCTTATAAAGTAACCACAGAAAGAGAATTTAGTAATGTTTTTAGTTTTGAGCTTGACCCTAAATAGGAATCACAAGATGGGAGTTTATTCAACTTTTTTGGTTATACTTCGACCCTATAAAGTAACCAAAGAAGGGGAATTTAGTAATGTTTCTAGTTTTGAGCTTAATCCTATATAGTAATCACGAAAGGGGAATTTACTCAATTTTCTTGGTTTTAGCTTTACCCTAAAGAGTTATCACAGAAGAAGAATCTACTCAGTTTTTTGGTTTTAGCTTGACCTCATATAGTAATGACAGAAGGGAAATATACTCATGTTTTTTTATTTTAGCTTGACCTTGTATAGTAATGAGAGTACGGGAATATATTCATGTTTTTTGGTATTAGCTTGACCTTGTATGTTAATGACAGAAAGGGAATATACTCATGTCTTTTTGGTTAATCTTTACCTGTAATCACAATAGGGGAATTCACTTATGTTTTTTTTGTTTTAGCATGATCCTATATAGTTATAACAGAAGGGAAATATACTCATGTTTCTGGGTTTTCGTTTGACCCTTTGCAGTAATCTTATATTTGTAATTGTTTTGTTCCGTCAGGGTTTACAGGAAACTCTATGGTTGGCGTTATACTAGTCCCAAGTCCCCACCCCAACCAACAGGACTGTCACAGACCCCCGTCTTTAAGAGGTTAAGAAGAAAAGGCAGTGGCAAGAAGTCACACAAATCTTCTAAAAGCCATGTCAAACTTTACTATGTAGTAATCTTATATGTACAGTATATCCTTGCCACTTTCCACCTTGTCCAACGATTCAGTCCATGCTTGATTATGGCCTCATACTCCCATTTCCGGAGCTCTGAGCAGTTTCCGCTTCATTCTACAGCAAAGTGTCTGGAACCGCCAGTAGTTCCAGACACAGCAAATTAAAAACAAACACTTATTTCTCTGTTATACAATAATATTTATTAAGTCTGGGTGATTTTACAAGCCACATGTTCAATAATGACACAGATTGGTGGCCTGCAGACGACCATGTCCCTGACAGGTAACTTACACTAGCCTCATACTGACGGTAAAACCAAGACACAAGCAGTAAGGAGAAGTTACATGTACACAAGTCATTCTGCCTGTGCAATACACAACGATAAAACTCATTTACATCTACACAGCATAGATGTCTTAAAACCAAGTCTTATATATCCTTGTGCTGTTTGGATTAGGTATATTGCACATATAAAGAGTTACTGGGTTTGTCATTTACAATTTGGCTTTTTCTGATGTTAAAATATGCCTATTTGAAAAAAACATTCTTCAGGTCATGTATCAGATTTCCTGTTTTGGAGGATTGTAATTTACTTCTAAATAGCACAACATCCTACATTCTCTTTCTCTCACTTATATATACAGTAAATCAAGGATTAATACCAGTGCATCCTTAAATAGAGAAGAAATACACACCTCTTTAAAGAGTATGTCATTGAAACAAAGACATTGATCAATTAAAGTCGGTGCGAGTCCAGCAACACAACCCCCTGTGAAGATGAGTCCAGATGAAACATGTTCTTTTTCTGAATTCAGAATGTGTGAATGTCATAACCAATAAAAAGGGGTGGACACAATATAAGATGATAATCTGGATGGCACGTTACAAATTGAATTTTCCTTCATGGGATCATGTTGTAGACTAAGCAACACTCTAGTGGTAGTGGTGAGAACTACAATGAACGCTCAAGTGTTACACAACATTTCATGGAGTCAAAGTTTCAATGCTACATTTGATGAACAAATGTCTCTCCATTTAGGCTTCTCACACCTGCCCTTGCTGGAGTGCAGGGTAGAACATTGTTCAATGCCGCATTTGTTTAACTTACACTTTATGATCACTAAAAACAAAACAAAATTAATGACATAAGACTCTAGTATATAGGATCTGATGAACATGAGTGTTGTTAAATGCCAGTTAGATTTTCTCACACCAAGTCATAAGAAAGCACCTCACTTAAGCTAGCCCGAGTCCATTTATCCCAATTTGGTTCCAATTCTGCTCAGACCATGTTCGGTTACCTTTCAGATCAGGGCTACCGCAGCCCTCTGATTAGGCCCTGAGCGATTGTAAACACAAATTCAGCCAATTGGAATCAGACCTTTACTGTGTAGGTAAGAGACCCTCTTTTGTTTGGTACAGTGTTTGGACCATCAAAGAACAACATAAAAAAAGGTTATAATGGGTTTCGGAGCCTATATTCTCAGCTATTCCTAGTGAATTTCTAGCCTCAACAGCTATAAGAAATTTTCTTCAGTTGTTAATTTCTTTCTTTTCCAATCTATATTGATCTCAAGAATAACCCTTGGGATGCCTAAATATCCAGGATTTTGGAAAAATGTCATGCCTGTATGGCACAGAGTATACATAAAATCTGATGACACAGAATATGTGTTGGTTCATGCTTGCTGATGACACAGATGACACATAGGTTCATGTTACCTAATTGTGCGTATCGTGTCTTGGTTAGTGCTTGCTGATGACACATATTATATTATATATATACTGGACACATATTTTACGGTGGTTCATTCTCACTGTAGGATCATGTCACCTAATTATGTGTATCATGTCTTTGTTAGTGCTTGCTGATGACATATTATATATATGCTGGACACATATTACACGGTGATTCATAATCGCTGATGACACAGATTGGTCATTAATTTATTTCAGCGACAATACAGAATGCAAGTTGCTTCATGCTTGCTGAGGATACAGATGGTGTATTGGTTCATGCTCTTAAATGACACAGATCAAGCATTGCTTTATGCTAGCTGACAACACACATTGCCTTGTTATCTCCCATGACTCAATGACTCATGTGTCATGTGGCACTGGTGATAAAGTCAGACAGAGAAGAGTATGATGGGGATGAGGATGTGATGAGGACCTGGTGAGTGTGAGCAAGCACTTCGGTGTGCTGCGATAGTTTGTTACCCGGCAATAACCTGTTATTATCACCCACTCAATACAAGCTTGTGTCTGGCCACGTTCTTTCGTTCAGATATCATGAACTATTGATTGTACTACTATTTTGATGTGATTCTAATGTAAATGAATGTAAATAATAGTATTTCACCATGAGAATTACATGTTGTGATATGTCTTGAAATGGTTAATTTTCACTAAATTTGGCTGAATTGTCACTCTCCAATCATGGACTTTAACACTGCGCATGCTCCGGCATGCACACCAAGCACTAGTGAGCAATGATAGCGTGTTATCACAGGGTAACAAACCATTGCACTACACCGTTCATGAGTGTGTGTGATGAAGTTATAGGGCAGTCTGTGCCTCGGTTCAACTCTTTATCCCACCCATGGAGTATTTCTCCATAGATTTAACAGAAGAATCTCGTACCCAACCCCCCTTCACTATCGTGAAAAAGACCCAACTGACATTGTAGTATGATAGTTGTAGCTCTTATTGTATCTTAATGGCATTCTTTATTAAAATCCAGGTGTTTGGTAAAATCGATTAGAATGGTTAGGTTTTACTAATATGTCATTTGTTTGATTGCTTGATAAGTTTGTTTAGCTTCACCTCATGAATTTACTAAACATTCAAACCCATGCCGTATAACTAAACATAACCACACTCATTGGTGGCTCCTATAATATCATTCACAAAGAGCTCACAGACACAGCTTATATTTACAACACAATCTGATACTGTACAACCTTACAACCAGCTCGCAGAGTAATGAGAACCTCACCATACTATACAAACGAGGAATTGACCTTTCTAATGGCCAAGAACCATTAGATACCATAAATTCCCATCATGTTTTCTAGCGTGTACAAGCATGGTGGGTTTACTGCTTTGGTATATAATATTTCCCAAGCTGGCACCAGACAGAACAGTTCTGAGGTCTGCATCCTCTTCTAGTCTTTAGTGAAGTTTCAAATCATACATCAAGCATTTGTGTGATTGTCAGATTAAGACAGATGTTCACAACATCTGCCATGTCTCACTTGGCATGACAAAAAACAGAAAGTATGCTTGTCAAGATTGTGTCTATACACAGGGATGCAAGTCTTGGTTGGAGAAAGATTAAATCTAGCGGGAAAAGATGGCTGGACATTGTGAGGATTGGTAGTAAAATATGCTCAGAGCAGTAGGATGTGTCTATAGATAAGTTAAGGAGACTGGACAGCATAAGGTTTAGTAGTAAAACATACTATGGGCTGTAGGATGTGTGTATGTAGATCAGTTAAGGAGACTGGACAGTGTGGAGACTGGTAGTAAAACATGCTCAGAGCTGTAGGATGTGTGTATGCAGATCAGTTAAGGAAACTGGACAGTGTGGGGACTGGTAATAAAACATGCTCAGAGCTGTGGGATGTGTGTCTATAGATCAGTTAAGGAGACTGGACAGTATGGAGATTGGTAGTAAAACATGCTCAGAGCTGTGGGATGTGTATATAGGTCAGTTAAGGGGACTGGATAGTGTGGGAACTGGTAGTAAAACATGCTCAGAGCTGTGGGATGTGTATATAGATCAGTTAAGGAGACTGAACAGTGTGGGGAATAGTAGTAAAACATGCTCAGAGCTGTGGGATGTGTGTCTATAGATCAGTTAAGGAGATTGAATAGTGTGGGGACCGGTAGTAAAACATGCTCAGAGCTGTGGGATGTGTATATATGTAGATCAGTTAAAAAGATTGAATAGTGTAGGGACTGGTCGTAAAACATGCTCAGAGCTGTGGGATGTGTGTCTATAGATCAGTTAAGGAGATTGAATAGTGTGGGGACTGGTAGTAAAACATGCTCAGAGCTGTGGGATGTGTATATGTTTAGATCAGCTAAAAAGATTGAATAGTGTGGGGACTGGTCGTAAAACATGCTCACAGCTGTGGGATGTGTGTCTATAGATAAGTAAATGAGACTCACTTGCTTGGTAAATTCCAACACCATGTTGCTGGCCTATTGTTCGGTTTGGCTGAGCAAAGGCCAATTTGTAAATATCGTCAACATTATATCATCATAGAAGAAAATCTCTAAAATATCTACAATTTATTTGAATCCTTGCATCCCTGAATACATGATGGAATTCCACCTGTCAACAGTAATACATGAAACAAATCTTAACTCGACTGATTGCTAAACGGGTCAAACGACCGTGAACATATATACACCATGAGGGGGTCGAGGAGGAATCCATGTGCTTAAATAAAAGCTTTTTAAAATACAATATAAACAAGTTTTAAAATTTTCCAGTTGCAGTCAATGCCTACTATCACACTGCACATATTTTTAGTTCTTATTGAAGCTACATAATTATCATCTTGTGTTACTGAATCATGGCAACGAATATTGTTTCAATAATAAGTTAAAGATTCATCTTGTCCATCATAGATGCGTCACCTCTCCTACATTTGATCAACAGGAATATTGTGACTCATACAATATTGTATGGAACGTAAGTCAGCACCAGTAAAAATAATGACTTAAATAGAACATGTGACTCGCACTGGGACACTCTGCCAGTTCTGAGGCCCGTTTAACAATCTAGGATCATATGAATACCTTTTTCTATGCCTCGTACAAAGGTTAATGTTTGATCATATTTAAGCTCATTCACTAAGACATTCTTAGCCATGAGGTGGCCATAATTGTTGAATAAAGTTGACCCACACCATTCCTGGGTTTCTATGGCATACACAAAAGGGTCTTCACCTATGAGCCTAGATTAGTCAACAGGCCCCTTATCTCTCTGGTGAAGATCACATGACAAGCCGGGCCTGCTCTCTGGCTGGTGTGCTGCGCATGCGCAAGACACCTCATGGAAACGTCAGTTAGGGTCAGGAGAAAAATCAGCATATTTTTCAAGTGGAATTCACCGCCTCAGAGAGACCAGGAAAACATGTGTCGGCCATGGCAACGGACTGAGGGTGTGCGAAGAAGTTCAGACCACTGAATGAGGCTATGTTTCATACAAGAAAGTGGAATTTTATATATCGAATATGAAACGGAGTGGATTTCCCTGGAGAACAGGAAAGCTGCCAGCTCTGGCCCCATGAGGCGTGACGCCATGTGGTGTGACTTCACGGGCGGCGCATGTGTGCCCGACGCAGTCCGTGCCCATGCCTGTGCCCATGCTTGTGCAGGTGGTCGCCGTACCTGCCACTCGTGTGCGGGTTGTCCAGCCGCAGCTGAGTGGTCAGCCACAGGAAATCCTCCTTGGCCGGGTTGAAGGGCAGCCCATCAATCTCTCCGGAGCCATCAAACTCTTCATAGAGACGCGGAATGTGCACTCTTTCTGTGGCGTCGTCCTCCGCTGACCCCACTTCCGGCCCGATGTCACCGCTACCCACGACTTCCGGCTCGCTGGTTGGGCCATCTACTGAGAGAAATGCAGAGGTCACACAGAGTTCATGCATATGTCATTACACTCATATGTAGGTCACACAGAGGTCATTTACCTTACAGAGGTCACACACATCTTTCACCTTACAGAGGTCACAAAGAGGTCATGCATGTGTCATTCAACTTATACAGAGGTCACAAAGAGGTCAAACAAGTCACTCCTTACGGGAGTCACACATGTGTCAGTCACCTTACACATCTTTCACCTTACAGAGGTCACACAAAGGTCACACACACACATCTTTCACCTGACAGAGTTCACACAGAAGTCATTATGTACATAAAACAGTGCTTAAAATCATAGATAATTCCCCAGAGATAAACAACTTAGAAGTGCATTTGGTAAGAATGCTTTCCTAGTAGAAGTGGATGATTAACATGAGTGATATGTTTTTATAAGTAATTAATATCTTTATTATAATCCATTTGCACTGTATGAGGTACAAATTTCAAATTCTATATAGAAATATAGGTTGCTAAGAAGGTAATATAACAATAATAATTGACAAGTAAAAGTGTCACTACAAACATCACAATTCCACAAAATGCAGGTTTCATACCTTCTGGCAAAGTTGAAAGCATGTTAGTCTCAAGAAACAGTCCTTATCTTTGATATCTTAATACATTAAGTCTAAAAATGCTCATCAGCAATTAACAACTAAGGCCCAGAAGCATGCGTAGGAGTGTAACAACTGAGATCTCAACTTTGTACACATCTCATTTCCCATGACACCACACCTCTGAAATACTTACGTGATTGAACTATTGGTGTTTATAGTGTTTATAGCTTATGAATCTATGGGTGCAGCATAATGTTTATAGTGTTTGTGTTTGTTTTAGGAAACCATTAGTGCAGCATAATGCTCTTGATTGTTTTATGAAATCAATCTTGATTGTTTTATGAAATTGGTGCAGCATAATGTTCATAGTTTTATGGAACAAATAAGAGTGGTCAGGGTGGGCTATTATCACACCCCTGGTATTTTTGTCTCAAAGGCTTAACATTGAGAACTTGTTCTTCCTGCCCCTACAAGTATTGAAGTCGGTCTCCCCGGGCTGTTTCCTGTTGTCCATTCCTTTTGTGTCTACAGGGGTGAGAAAGCAACTCGTTTTGGTCAAAGTCCTTATTTTGCAACTTGTTTGAACCCTATGTGCTATTCACTCAGCTTTGCCTCATTCATATCACTCTGCATCAAACTTATGGAGAAGGATTACTTTGACCAAAATGTGTTGGTTTCTCCTTTAATATGCCAAGAGTTTGATCAAATGGTAATCTCACGAGGCGGAGACAAGGAAAATCATGTAGTGAGTAAATTAATGACAGAATGGTAAATCTGAACCACAGAACTAGTTTCAAATTTCAAATCTTATCATAATCTATCCTGCATTGTAATTCATTCTTGAGATATAAAAAAAAAATTCCATCATTATACCCAACATCAGTTGCAGTTGTTTTTTTTACTTTTTACTCGGAAGAGCATTGAGTACAAGATTCATGTGTTAAGTTAATGGAGAAAAATACCAGTAGTGGAATAAATGGACCACAAGATTCACAAGGTAACCAAATAATGCACACAACTGAGGACAGTCAGCTACAGTTCTGTTACCCAGAACATGTCGTGAAACAAGCAGCGTAATGCAAACTCTACAGCTTCAGCCTTCACATTATCAACGGCACAATGGTGTGTAGGGATGCAAATCATGGTTAGAAAAAGAAATACAGATCTAGGGGGGCAGGGAATGACTGGACTGGTGATAAAACATGCTCAGAGTTCTGGGGTGTATGAATGTAGATCAGTCAAGGTGATTCACTACTTTTCCAAAAATCAGGCAATGATGGCAAATTTTACTGATTTGACAGCAACATTTAGTGGCCTGTCTGTGTCATAAATCTGTGTATGCAAGCCAAATGTTTGAATAGTCCTTAAGGTTTGGGCAGAACCTAGAGTGTGCTATACACATTCATAACATCAATACTTATCTTATTTTACCTGCATTATTTGGTTAACTACAGTAATCAGTGACAAATTGATGAGCTTTCATCATTCCCTACACGATGAAACTGCCACCGACACTGCCGAAGTGGAGGTGGCACAGTGGTATATACCGTAACACACAAGGGGCAACTAGCCAAGAGGCCAAATTCCATGCACCTCCTATCAAATAAATGGCGAAGAAACAAAGTATGATAATTCGGCTAACTTCCGTGAGACAGACCCATTGCCATCGCCGGCGCTGGCTAACTGCCTGGTTCAGTGGAAGCAGGACCATGTGTGGTCGCCTGCTGGCCAGAATAAGGAAGGTTGGAGGAAGGGCTCTGACAACTTGTACACTTTCAGTCGGCTGGTTGCCTGGCATACTGACTAGAGGCAGGGCCTGACAAACCTGTGTTCAACTCCCATCTGGTGGAACACTCGCTTTATATTTCAGATAACAGTATATTATCGAGGCTTGTATCCCTAGTTTCGTGACACAGATCCTTGGTGCATCATGGGATGGATATTTGGTGCATCATGGGATAGCTATTTGGTGCATCATGAGATAGCTATTTGGTGCATCATGGGATAGATACACAGTGCATCATGGGATTGATACTCAGTGCATTATGGGATAGCTATTTGGTGAATCATGGAACAGACACAAAGTGCATTACAGGACGGTTATTCAGTGCATCATGGGATAGATACTTGGTGCATCCCAGGACGGTTACTCAATGCATTATGGGACATATACTCAGTGCATTATGGGATAGATACTCAATGCATCATGGGATGGTTAAACTTTTGTAGAAGCCACAGAGAACACAAAGTGATGTCACAACATGACATCAGCACACAAGTGGGGTCACACGTTAGGTCATGTGACCATTAGGCTCAACATACTTTGAGTCTTCAATGTCAACTGTTTCATTTTCGCTTGTTCCCCAGCTGCCACTGCGTCGTCTGCCACGCCAATCTAGAAGGGAAATGACGTCAGAGTGAGCATGGCGTGCAGCCAGGTCTGGTTGTCATTGGCAATTCTGAAAGTGTCTCCATTAATACGCAGTACCAAGGGCACCTCAAGGTCAACTCAGAATCAACCCAAAGCCAGCAAAATGTCTCCTCAATTTAGGGAACTTTGTTTTCCTAACCATGACCCAACATTAGTTTCCGGAATCCAAGATGCAAAGACAAATTCTTAAGTTGAATTTAAAGATTAAGAAGATCTGGCAATGGCACCTCTATGGCAACTCCCCCCCCCCCCCAATAAAATCTAAAATCTATTACTTTTTCAAAATGCAGAATTAACAGTTTTAGCAATTTGGTGTTGATATATTTTTGTTTTTTACATGCTTTGTTTTATTCTGACTGAACCTGTGCCAGGCTGTGCCTTCCACTAAAGATAGTGAACTGACCTTAAGATAATCATTCTGTATTCGTCCTTGTGTCGTCAACCTTAACCTTGTGAACTATCATTAACAGAAACCAGAGAAGTGCGCTCCGTTCTTCCTTAAGAGACAGGACTGTGAGGAGATAACTCCGCTACATGCTTAGTGCTGAGAGTGTCTTACTCTTATACAAAGGTGACTTGACAACTAGAACTGTGTATTGCACAGTGTGCCGTAGCTACCTTCTGCTGGTCTGTAGCGCACGTTACACTCTCTGGAACCTTTGCAGCTGCGCAGTTTCTCCAGTGTGCTGTGGAGTTGTCCGAGGACTCCAAACGACAGGTCGTGAACAGCATTCCGCAGCTGAAAACAAAGCACAACTCTGATGTACAGATAATCCAACAAAATTTGTTATTTTGATAAATCACCTTGATTTTTTTAACAAATCGACTTGATTTTTATCCAGAAAATACCTTTTGGGGGGGGGGGGGAGGGGGGGGGGTTATAGTCTTTTATTCATTCTGCCTACTGGCAGGTCTTCCATGAACAGGAATACATCAAGTAAAGCTGCATACAATCGCAGTGGATGGATATATAATGATGGGTGATAGTTACATTACTAGTATTCTCTTGATACATATATACAAAGATTATAGATCCCATCTCCACTCTCCAAGCACATCTCTGGGCATGTGAGAGTAAACATCAAGTGTTTTTCTTTTATGTTACCTAATAAAAATGTATAAAGGTGGGGTTAGGGGTCAAGGTTTCATCGGATTTGAACTCATCAGGTATTTTAATTATAGCTAATATCAAGGCATGTAATGTCAGTGCTTTGGGTTACTAGGAATGTTTCCTGGGCCCCTCCCAGTTCATTAAATTGATGAAAAGGATTGATGGAGACCTAACACCAGCGTAGGTAGTTTCTGTGCCCTTTCTATGGAGTGTTTGAAGCCAACACCCTGCCCTGATGAAATAAGGGACAGGTAACGGGTTCCTACGTCCTTGCACGACCTTAAACTTTGGCTGGTGCCCGCCTGTGACTAGCTGATACCCCGGGAACCAGCCTCGTGGTTTGGCTGGTATCCGCTTGTCATACACCTAATTCCGCTGAGCCCTCTAGCGGATGACTAGGGAACCAGGAGGCGTTACCAATAATGCACCACAAAACTGGAACCCGTTACCTGGCCTATAGTCTAACTAGGCCAGGCTTCCAGGCTAGGCCCAAACAGCCTATAGATGATTCATAGGATGGAACTTAGACTGGCTCCAGTCCCTGCATCCATCTTATGGCTACCCTCCTTGTTGGGATACAGGGACTGGTACAATCGGTAATGGTGTTGGATTTCTGGCGCTGTTTAGCTCCAGTACTCCAACAATCTCCATACAGATATCCTGGCTATTAATCAGGATATCTGCTGGGAGATTGATATCCTCTCACTTTGATCTTAATCTGGTCACAGTCAGGAGTAGGCGAAATTTATCGCTATGACAACACAGGCGGTGGGGAACTGGGGGAGGGGAGGGGGGAGGGGTGGGAGGAGGTGTAGGGTTACAGGGAGCGGCTTTGGGCCATAAACAGGACATTCTGTCCATAGTGGACAAGTCTTTGATTCATGGGCCACTCAGAGAAAGATGCATACTAAAATGAACTTTATTCTGATTGTGATTAATCATTTAATGACTGTTCATAATCAAAGACTTACGCAAGTCTAGATGAACCTCGACACTTGGGGTTTTGTCAAAGATCCTGTTAAATAGAAAGGTGAAAAGGGAGGCGTGTACCTGGTAGGGGTCGATGGTCATGTCGTAGAAGCTGATGAAGCCGGTGATGAACTCGCAGTAGAGGAAGTTGTGCGTGTCGTTGATGGTGCGTATACACCAGTACGTGTTGTTGTTGGAGTTTGGGCAGAAGCAGAACGGACCCACTGAAAAACAACACCCACATTAAGGTCTCCACACACCAGAAGAGCGGAAATTCTCTACCAACAAGGACATTCTGTTATATTTTATTAAATTGAATTTTAATGTAAGACATTTTTGGAGTCAATTTCAAAATTGGGTTACGGGAATACTGAGTGAAGACTTTTTTTTTTTTTTTAGACTTTTTTTTTTTTTTTAATTTTATTGATAAATTCTAGGATTACCCGGTTCTTCTATTTGACATTCGCTTACTAGCCCTACCTGGCTTATTTACTAGAAAATTCAGAAATCCGTCATTTGTGGGAAGACTTCATCCCTGAACATGTTCAATGAATCTTTCATTGGTCTGATGTGTTTATATTGGTCAAATTTCTTATTCAAATATCAGGGGTCAGCGTGCTAGTTTTTGAAATAGAGATAAATATTATATCATGATAGAATATAAACACATATATAGAAAATCTGAAATATTGTTTTTCACCTAGTAAAACCAATAGCATTTTCTTCAGACTTTCACAAAATATAGTAAATGTATAGTACCGCAAATTGAAGCTTTTAAGCTGATCATAGTTCATTACCAATATAAATCACTCACATGTAAATTGGAATATTCTACATACTACGTTAGGTCAAACTTATCAATATGTTACACATCACTCATTTTGTCAGAATATGTCAAAGACCACCAGTTTATTCATATATACGCCATCGCGGAAGTGCATGCATCGGCTGTATATTGACTTGTTTTCATATATATACGCCTATATTTCACGCCAGCGTATGAGGCGTATACAAGACTGTTTCCTTTTGTATACAGACGTGTCTTGGCTGTATTTCACACCAGGGAGCTGTTTCAAAAGTCGAGTGAAGTCTCGCCAGCGGCACGTCACATTTCAAAACGAGAGGCCGTAACAGCGAGCGGCACTTTGAATCAAAGCGGCAGCAAAACCGCTACCAATACCCAATAGCGAGCGGCACCTCCACCTCAACAGCGACGCTTCAAGTGCCATTGTTAGCTCTCGCTTTGGCGGTGACTACTCTCGTTTAGCACCCTCCCGACTTTTGAAACAGCTCCCTCGTGTATATGAGAGGAAATATCCATTGTGCAACATGTATATGCCGGTCATATACATGTTATATACGTTTGGTGTATATGTATACTGATAACAAAAAAAGGCTTAGGCGGGGTTAGGCAGGGTTAGCCTGGGGTTAAGATGATTTCAAGAGTCAACTATAAGCTTGAACAGGGCAATTATATACTACACCTACACTGACCACACATAGAAGTGGTGTTTTAAAGTAAAATCATTTAGAAAAATGGTAAAAAAAATCCCACATAATGCAGGGTTTATTATGTACAAGTTATTAATCAATTTATACTCAATTAGTTTTTATCAAAGAAATTGGGAATATAAGATTACATTTTTCATATAATACGGACTTGGATGGTTAATGGCAAATGAGATGAACTACAGTGGTGTCCAGTGGCAGAGATCAGAATTATTGGATAGTGGCGTAAATACAACAGAATTAGGCATATATGACATATATATGACCACAATATGGACATGTATAAACGCCAATAGATAAGGTGTATACACGACGGAAATATGGTCAACTTGTATACGCAAAATGATGCCTATATAGGTTGGGTGTATATGTATGTAAAATGGTGGTTTTTGTACAGTGAAAGGAACTGGTTTAAAGTGATGATTATCAGTATTTGGAAATCACGAGGTGGCACCACTCCGTATTGTAGGATACCCTTGGTATGTGGTATTTCTAAGTTGCAAGTTAAAGAGTTAATCATGTATGTATATCCTTGGTATGTGGTATTTCTAAGTTACAAGTTAAAGAGTTAATCATGTAGTATATCCTTAGTATGTGGTATTTCTAAGTTACAAATTAAAGAGTTAATCATGTATATATATCCTTGGTATGTGGTATTTCTAAGTTACAAATTAAAGAGTTAATTATGTAGTATATCCTTGGTATGTGGTATTTCTAAGATACAAATTAAAGAGTTAATCATGTATATATATCCTTGGTATGTGGTATTTCAAAGTTACAAGTTAAAGAGTTAATCATGTATATATATCCTTGGTATGTGGTATTTCTAAGTTACAAGTTAAAGAGTTAATTATGTATCTATATCCTTGGTATGTGGTATTTCTAAGTTAAAAATTAAAGAGTTAATCATGTATATATATATCCTTGGTATGTGGTATTTCTAAGTTACAAGTTAAAGAGTTAATTATGTATCTATATCCTTGGTATGTGGTATTTCTAAGTTACAAATTAAAGAGTTAATTATGTATGTATATCCTTGGTACGTGGTATTTTAAAGTTACAAATTAAAGAGTTAATCATGTATCTATATCCTTGGTATGTGGTATTTCTAAGTTACTAGTTAAAGAGTTCATTATGTATGTATATCCTTGGTACGTGGTATTTTAAAGTTACAAATTAAAGAGTTAATCATGTATCTATATCCTTGGTATGTGGTATTTCTAAGTTACCTGTTAAACAACAGGTGGACATATTGTACACGTGACATAAACATAGCAATATGATTGGACAATACAAGTGGCATGAGTAATGCAGCCACTGTGTCCTGGTCGGGTTTGTGAGACATATTTCTCTGTACATAACAAACGTGAACATGGGTCTAAGTAAGTTACATGGAGTCAAACTAAAGTAGGACAGAATGTAATCTATATGGGCTACTAGCTCCTGCTCCACCCATTGATTACGGAGTTTCCATAGGAAATGTATAGGGCACCTGGAATTAGCTACCAGGAGATTCCGGGAAAATAGTCCTGTCCATAATGAGGTCCAATCATCATGTACTTCAAAATAAGTTTCTTGAATGTTCATTCAATGTTAATTATTTACAATCAATCATAATAATATCATTTATCATCAGGAATCATTGTAGTAACATACTTTGCATGTTAAAAGTACAGGTTAATGGCGAACTATATTATTGGTGTAAGTCTACACCGAATTACTGCCACAATTGACAGTGCTGTGATGTCTGGAACTAAATGTCTTTCAGAAACATTTTTATTGCAATAGATTTGTTATCAATTGTGTAGGTGGGTAATGAATACAATAACAACTGGCTTTGTATACTAATGACTGTAATCTCCTTGTAGTTGACGACGTAATATCTTCGCTAACCGCTCAGATATAACTACGCGTCAACTTCTTGGAGATTACGGCCACTCGTACACAAAACCAGTCATTATTGTGTATATCTACACCCTACCTCCATTCAGCTTCTGTGTCCAGTAATCTCCTACTTCAGTATAACAGTGACTGCTGGGAACCATCCATAACCAGTAGATTATACACATTATCCTACCCCTAATATAAAATCCCATAGGCTTAACATTGGGTTTCAGTATGCCACGCTGACTGGCATACGGAGTTTTATATGCCACTAGTGGCATACAGCATTGTTATCACGTAATATTCCAAAATCGAGGAGATAGGGTAGGATAAAATCAAAACCTGATTCGTTTTGATCTTGGCCACAGCATTCCACTCCTGAAGTTTTGGCTCCGGACTTCACTCGGCTTCACCTCATGAAGTCACTTTGCCAAACTCCAGTCGTGGAATACGGTGGACAAGATTAAACCTCATCCAGTTTTACGATAATATTACCATGATTTCGATCTGAGTGGCCGTATTCTCTGTGTAGTTGTCGCGTAGTGTCAACTACAAGGAGAATACGGCCACACAGATTGAAATCATTGTAATGTTGTATTTATTACTCACCTTTCAAGTAATGATTAGGGAAAAAAAAAATCTAAATTTGATGCAACCGCCATGCATTGTTTATATAAATTAGTTCCTATAATGCCCGTCAGGTGGCCGAAAAAGCCGTATTCTCCTAGGAGATTCCGGAGGTCCGTATTCTAATCAGTAGCGACCTGTTATCTTCATAGGCTTAGTATGGAGACTCCGTATTTGGTGGGTAGTAATCCCCTTTACCATCATTACAAAGTCCCCATTGAGGATGTAATATCGTAAAACTGGATGGGGTTTATTCTTGTCCACCGTATTCCACGACTGGAGTTTGGCAAAGTGACTTCATGAGGCGAAGCCGAGTGAAGTCCGGAGCCAAAACTTCAGGAGTGGAATGCTGTGGCCAAGATCAAAACGAATCAGGTTTTGATTTTATCCTACCCTATCTCCTCGATTTTGGAATATTATGTGATAACAATGCTGTATGCCACTAGTGGCATATAAAACTCCGTATGCCAGTCAGCGTGGCATACAGAAACCCAATGTTAAGCCTATGGGATTTTATATTAGGGGTAGGATAAGAGGCCAAAGCAAACCACTACCCGTTGATTTTTCAGCTCTCAGAACATACAATCACTGATTACGGATTTGACATCCAATTGATCATGGACTCTAAACCCATTGAAAATGGGAAGGTGAACCTCTACATAGATTTTTAGTCTCTTTCAGCAAGGAGAACAGAAGTATAGTTCCTAAGATATTGGTAGCAAATTGGTTTTAGATACTTAAAAAAAACAACATTTTTATTGCGTTCGACTTTTACAAATCGCTCTTCCGGACAACAATATGATGCAATAACAGTTTCACGGATACAAGTTTTAACCATAAACTTTCCTAGGATTCCTCCATAGTATCGCGCCCCTGCATTCTAATAAAGATCATCATTAAATCATATGAAATAAAGATAAAGTCGTCGGTCCATTACGGCTGCCTGTCGGCGACAGTCTGATCACATCGGGTATGATCGGGTTAGGTCTGGCCAGGGTATGGCCGAGTGAGGCCGACTTGTTGAGTTTTATTATTACAAAAGGGATTTTTTTTTTTTCTTCTTTTTTTTTTTTTGTTATTGTTCTTGTTATTTCAGATATCCACCCACCTACGAATACTCAAGGCTGAATACTGGAGAACTCGACCCATAACGAACTCGACTTGTAATGAACTCGACCCATAACGAACTCGATTTGTAATTAACTCGACCCATAACGCACTCGACCTGTAACGAACTGGACCTGTAACGAACTCGACCCGTTTTAAGAACTCGACCCGATTCAGATCTTTCCAACAGTGTCTTATTACAAATGGGGATGAGTACTATAGTGGTAATCATGTTATCTTGGCTTCAAATTTGGTCTTCTCCGGTGAAGAAAACAAACAGAAAACCCTTCCCCTAACCTTATCCCTAACCCTTTCCCATAGCCTTAACCCTACACCTAGACATAACTGCACTTATTTTCTATATTCACTGCTTTATGTCTAAAAACTAACTAGTCAGACCTTTCCTTCTATGTAAAAATGTCTTATCTATAAGTATTGGTGCACCCCTCTCATAAGATCTCACACTCTCTAAGTCGTATTCTGTACAAGGTTCTCACTACGCTCTATGGGAGAAGAATTCTCAACGGACTAGACTTACAGCCTTGAGAATCCACTGGCACACTGCATTCCTGCTATGCGTCATCATTGAGATTATAGGAATATTTGGGTTGCACTGATGTACTTCTTTAGCATGGGAGGCAGGCCAGTGGATTCTCAAGGCTCTAAGCCTAGTTCGTTAAGAATTATTCTCTATTGAGCGTAGTGAGAGTACAGAATACAACTTAGAGAGTGTGAGATCTTATGAGAGGGGTGCACCGAAACGGGTCGAGTTCTCCAATGCAGGTCGAGTTCTCCAGTCGAGTTCTCCTGACAACTCCGGGTCGAGTTTGTTTCAGGTCGAGTTCTCCAGTCGAGTTCTCTTGACAACTCCGGGTCGAGTTTGTTTCAGGTCGAGTTCTCCAGTCGAGTTCTCCAATACGGGTCGAGTTCTCCTGACAACTCCGGGTCGAGTTTGTTTCAGGTCGAGTTCTCCAGTCGAGTTCTCCAATACGGGTCGAGTTCTCCTGACAACTCCGGGTCGAGTTTGTTTCAGGTAGAGTTCCTCAGTATCCAAATGAAGGCAAAGTGGTGCCTATTTACATTTGGGTCCAGTTGGCCTGTAGATTTTCATGCACTACTTGATGGGTTTTTTTGTCTTTTTAAAAATGTCATTATTTATACTGGACATATGCTAGACTCGGAGGCCTGATATTCCGACAGCCCGTGTACATGATTGACGTTTGAAGTTCAGCAAAAAGTGTGTCATATAAATCAGAAACCATCCCGTGTGATGTGATTCAAGTGAACAATAAAATTTGGGCTTACTGCCAGGAAAAGAAATCAAACAAGGTGACCAAATGTTGTTATATATTATGAGATGAAAGGTGACTTTTCTCATTTTCAATTTTCGGAGTGATCCCTACTTGTTGGCATTCAACAATTGGCATTAAAAGTAAAGTAAAAGCCTTGGCTGTACTTCATCCTACAATTTTAAAGTATGTAGGTTTAAGATAACGATAGATTTATTTTGATTACATCTTAATACAGATCAGACTGACTAATGTTAGGATCACAGAGGTTCTTTAATAAACATCATCACAAGACGTGGGGTAGGATCTTATTTTCTGATACTTACAATCTACAAAATATTTCATATTTGAACAAATGAATAAATTAAAAGAATAAATGATAATGATAATGATGATAATAATATTAATAATAATAATAATGATAAATGATAATGATAGTAACAATGATAATAAATAATGATATGAATAATAATCATTAATAATAATAATCATTGATAATGTATAATGATAATAATAAAGATAATAATAAAGATAATAATGATAATATAATGTGAATAATAATAATTATGATAATAATAATAATAATAATAATGATAATGATATGAATAATAATAATAATAAATAATAATAATAATAATAATAATAATAATAATAATAATAATAATAATAATAATAATAATAAAAGATTCATCATATCAAGATTAAGTGGTGAGGAGCTGCCATTGGTAGGTTTATCAGGAATTGTTTAAGTTATTACAGAACAAGAGCATCCCTGTATGTACACACAAGACATGAACCTCTCTGCCTCAGTCCCCTCTTTAGAGAGTGAGAAAACGTGCTCAGATACGCTGTCGAGAGGTTATAAATAGGTTAGAGAGGTGACATAGAGCAAAACCTAACCCTTCACTATCTTCGTGTCAACTCTGTGACATTGGTAGGGTGCAGAGGACCAGTATCCTAGTTTCTTAAAAGAGTGCCTAGCTGACCATGACCAGTAGCCACAGACTGACATACCTCATTGACCTTCTGGTGATTGATAGATTTAGGCCCCACACAGGTAGCCTGGACACCTGGCCCATGTACTCACATCAGGCCAGTTTGATACTGCCATTTTATGGTGCATTGTGGGATTGCATTGAGCTTGTTTTCCTGGTTAATACAATATGTTCCTATGGTGTTTTCTTTCCCAAACAGATGGACACCATTTCTTTGTGGGAGGTTTAAATAAAAAGCATAAATGACTGAAATAACTTTCTGCTTTAAGCCTAGGTGGAGAACCTATGGTAAAAAGTAATGGTATTATAGTCCAGCCATGCCAGATGTGAATGAACCATTTTAAAAGGTTATCTATCATACAGTGAAGGGTTTATATTTGGTATTGTCATTAATTGTGAACCAATGTAGATAAGTTATTGAGGGTATCTCGTGAGAGGAGAGGCTTCATTTGCATAGTTCAAGGTCACTCAGAATATGCCTCTACCTGCCCTCACTCTCCAAGCAGAGATCCTGCGCTCTACTTCCTGCCTTGCTTGTATCTTTGCACCAACCTGCCTGTTTGGACAAAATCTGGTTTATGCCAGTTTTGAAACACAAATATTTCTGATGTCTTTGAGTAATCTTTTGTGTTTATTCGACCATGACCAAAGTACAAAAATGGATTTAACAACCATTTCTTTGGTTTGAAACTTGAAATCTAGACTGGCCCCAGTCCCTGTATCCCTCCTCTCCTCGATACAGGAGACTGGCCCCAGTCCCTGTATCCCGCCTCTCCTCGATACAGGAGACTGGCCCCAGTCCCTGTATCCCTCCTCTCCTCGATACAGGAGACTGGCCCTAGTCCCTGTATCCCTCCTCTCCTCGATACAGGAAACTGGCCCCAGTCCCTGTATCCCGCCTCTCCTCGATACAGGAGACTGGCCCCAGTCCCTGTTTCCCTCCTCTCCTCGATACAGGAGACTGGCCCCAGTCCCTGTTTCCCTCCTCTCCTCGATACAGGAGACTGGCCCCAGTCCCTGTTTCCCTCCTCTCCTCGATACAGGAGACTGGCCCCAGTCCCTGTTTCCCTCCTCTCCTCGATACAGGAGACTGGCCCCAGTCCCTGTTTCCCTCCTCTCCTCGATACAGGAGACTGGCCCCAGTCCCTGTTTCCCTCCTCTCCTCGATACAGGAGATTCCTGGGCCAGTCACACTGCAACATACTTCATCGTAATTGTGTTTAATCATGAATGTCCATAATCAAAGACTTGAGCAAGTCTACTTGAAATCTTGCCTCATATCTAAGACAAATTTGTAGATTATATGCAGGTTAAAGCATGAATATAACCTATTTCATCCCCCTCATAGAATGTGCTTACCATGGCAACCAGTTTCAAGAACATGAACATGTATGATGGGAATAAGTAACCTTCTCTATCACAGTGGTGTTATGGGATTATATATAAATATTCATAATGAAATTGAATAAAATATAATGAAACTATGTTTTGTCTATATGGAAACAGACAATTGGTTGCTATGGCAACAGGTTTCATCGAATATGTGTAAAAATGATAACAACCCTCAGAACTCCTCAAGTCGGTGATTCTGAGGTGCCACGTGCCTATATTCGTAGCAAAGAAATAGTCTTATGGGTTTTTGTTCCATTTTTTGCGGCCATTTGAATTCTGGCTCATAACTCAAATTCCCCACACTTCCCCGAGGTTGGACCCGGATAAAATGAAAGAGCAGAAAAAAAACTGTCCTAGAAACAATTCTTAAAAATTTGTTGGCTCAAAATGATTTATGGTTGATGAAATGACCCCCTACTAAAGATCATGGAAGTTATAATGCACACATTTACAGGGAAGTGAGGTAAAGGGGGCTCTAGAACTGATATGGGGTTGATATATACACAATATTACCATGATTTCGATCTGAGTGACCGTATTCTCCGCGTAGTTGACGCGTAGTAATACTCCGAGCGATAGTGAGGAGTATTGCGTAGCGTCAACTACAAGGAGAATACGGCCACACAGATCGAAATCATGGTAATGTTGTATTTGTTACTCCCTTATTTTTAGATATAAGAAATAAATATGATCATTAGAAAACTTTACAACGTAATTGAGAAGTTATGTTTGGGACTACTTTCATCTCAAAAATCCGTATCCTCCTAGGAGGGTACGCAGGTCCGTATCCTCCTCAGTAGCGATCTGTAATCTCCATAGGCTTAGTATGGAGACTCCGTATCAGGTGGGTAATAATCACAGGTTCTATTGATGCTGTTCAATAGCGACGACAATATTTGTCTTTTCTATAGAAACAATCCCTGACTTCAGGGATTTCCCTGAACTCTGACATCCCTGCATGTAAAATCATGACCGTCTTAATAAAGAAAGTCATTCTCATTAAAACAAACAAAAGTCATTCTCAACCACTCTCGAAGATGTTATTGATGAAACAAGCGAGGAAAGGAAGCAATATTTACACATTATATTGTCCTGGCGTTTTTATGAAATAATTCGGTTTAGCAAAGATGAAACACATTTTAGGAGGGAGTTAAATTTAAGGCCCAGTTTGATTAAATCTGCTTCTACAAAGCGTCGCATGGTTTGAGGCTGCCTTGGCCTCGAGTCACTAGAGATTAGAGAGTTAGAGCGATTAACGGATTAAGGAAGGCGAAGCTACTACAGAGTGAATACTGGAGAACTCGACCCGAAACGAACTTGACCCGTAAGAACTCGACCCAAAACGAACTTGACCCATAAGAACTCGACCCAAAACGAACTTGACCCTAAATGAACTCGACCCGTTAGAAGAACTCGACCCGATATGGACCCATAAAAAACTCGACCCGTAATGAACTTGACCCATAACAAACTCGACCCATAATGAACCCTTGGCCCATAATGAACCCTGACCTGTTACAAACTCGACCCGTTTTATATCATCCGAAATCAAGTATCTTCATAACACAATGGTGGATACATATTTTACTTTAATAGTGGGAAATATGTCATCTTGGCTTCAAATTTTGTCTTCTAGGGGGAAGAAAATAAACAGGAAATCCTAACCTTAACCCTATCCCTAAGATTACCTCATTTCCCATCACTAACCAACCCTTACCCTAACCCGAATCCTAAACCTAACTGGATTTATTTTCTATATACCGAAGCTCATTCGTCTAAATGTTAACTAGCCAGACCTTTCCTTTCATATGAAACTGCCTTATCCATAAGTATCTAATACGGGTCGACTTCGCGGGTCGACTTCTCTAAAACGGGTCGAGTTCTCCTGACAACTATGGGTCGAGTTCCTTTCGGGTCGAGTTCTCCAGTACTCTTCAGTATTTTATGTGTTAACATCTCGTGAATGTCTCCAAACCTGCGCCCTGCTGTCTGAGCAGGGAATCGTTATCTGAGTAAAGCCTATAAGACACCGACATCTACCACCGATTGTCACTGACCTGATCACTGATTATAATCGGGAATAGTCGGGAGTAATGATGTCGCTGTATGCGGGTATGTGACTGACCGATTATAATCGGGAATAGTCGGGAGTACTGATGTCACTGTATGCGGTTTCCCGAATCTGACCGATTATAATCGGGAATAGCTGGCAGTAATGATTTTGCTGGTATGCGGGTATGCGACTCTAACCGATTGAAATCGGGAGTAATGATGTCGCTGTACTTGGGTATCCGACTCTCACTGATTGTAATCGGACATTAGCCCCACATCAGTGATGCCCAATTCCTATCAGGAAGAGGTGTAGTCGGGTTGGTGAAGTGCGTACATCGACAAATATATAGCTGATACTTACTGACCCGACAGATTGGTCAGGGAAAGGTGTGATTGGGCCGAGTCGGCACGTCTATGTCTTATAGGCTGAAGACATCGACACGCTGACATTACCCAATCAAACCTTTCCGTCAAGTCAGTAAGAATCAGTGATATATTTGTCGATGTACGCACTTTACCAACCCGATTATACCTCTTCCCGATAGGAATTGGGCATTACTAACGTAGGGGGAAATAATGATTATAATCGGTAGGAATCGGATACCCACATACATACATCATTGTCCCTGATTATTACCGATTACAGTCAGCGCTCAGGTCGGTGAGAATCGGTGATAGATCTTGATGTCTTACAGGCTTAAGAAATCTTATCTGTAGATCTGATTCTAAAGCTGATAAGATACGGAAACGTTGCTCCCGATTCTCACTAATCTCATTGTTGGCTGTAATCGGCTATATTCAATGTACGATAGCCTCGTACAGTGACCCAACTGACCAGGCAGGGCCACAGGCCACTGGCAGAATGAGGGAGAGTTGGTCATATGTGAGTAATAACCGAGGGCTGGCAGAGGGACAATACAATCAGTGAGGTACTACAACAAAAGAAATATCATCAAATGTCACCATGTGCCTGATTCGTCAGATTGGGGAATTAGACATCAATGTCTTATAGGCTTTAGATTTCAGGCTTGATTTCATTTACCTGAATTATTTCCCGATCCTGCTCGCGTCATGTTCAATCCTAATTCAGATCAGGGCTAACGCAGCTCCCGATTACGTCCTGAGTGGTGATCGGCACCGAATTCAGCCAAATGGAATCAAACCTTTACCGATCATCAACGAGGTATTTCTGGACCTCCATGCAAGGTTCTAGTAGAGAGTGCGGATGTTAATCAACTAGCTCGGAGTAATGGGGGGAGGGAGGGGGGGGGGGGTTATGTATGTTGTTGAGGGGACATGCAGGCCGTCCTCTTCTCTCTGTTCAGCTGTGGTGAGTGGGAGGGGGTTGAGGGGGGAGTGAGGGGAGTGGGGGGGGGGGGGGGGGGGCTCAGCACTGCAGCGAGAACTAAACAGGCTTACATTTCCACTTGGGAGCCACCTTCCAGTGGTCGTTATCCATTCGCGTACACTCGAGGCCTTCCTTGTGACAAGTGGGGTCTTTCCGCGAGCCCTTGACCTTGACCCTGAACCTCCCGCGCCCTTGAGACTTGGAGGTCAAGGTGGCTTAGAATCAGAAACAACAACACAAAGAGGTAAACGTAAGGTTAGCTGTAAAAACCCACACTGCACACCAACAATAAAACGTAAATTCGTAACAAAAGAACTTTCCATGAGGGGGAGCTTGGTTTTGACAGAGAAAAAAGTAAATACGTTGGTAAATTAATTCAACCGAATAAACTGCAGGCAAAACTCTAAATATCGTTTCTTGTGATTATGTGAAAGTTTAGGAAGATGTTTTACTATGTTTTTGTTAATGTTTTTTTTTCGTTTTTGGATTTTTTTTTTTCCTTCGGATGAAAATAAGATCATCTTTACAATGACAAATATTGCTGCTTTTAACATACTGAATGAGAAGGTCTAAATGCTTAAATCGGATGTAAGAAACCTCTAAAACCGGTAAGATAAGATGCCCAAACTAGGATATCAAATATGCAAATCATATGTGGTCATAAATTCAGTAGAAAGGTAGAAATAACCGAGGAACAAAGGCTACGCACTGAGTAGAAAGAAGTGATATGTGAGACGAGAGTGAGGTCACAGGTCAAAGGTCAGCCACTCATGCAGAACGGCACAATTCTACATCAAGGTCAAGGTCAGAGAGGTGGTGGTGGCGCCGCCTAACGGTTCCTGCTTGAAGCTCGCCGCCTGTTGTGACTTAGTTTGGTAACTAACCCCTGTCTGCACTGAGCTACGGTATAGGGGTTGGTCGGGTTAAATCACACACGGTATCACTCGAGGTGCGCCTCAAACCAAATACTTTTGTATACTGTCAAAGGGGACATACTTGATATGAAATATTCGTAGGTAAAAAAATGAGAAAAAAACCAAGATTTATATTCATCATATTTTGGGGGAAAAAACACACAGGAAAGGAAATAAGAAAGTGGAAAATTGGCTTCGAGGTTATGACATAACACACTCTCCAAGCAGTATAAAAGTTCTGGTAGGAGACTAACAAACAGGTCCCGCTACTGGGTCAAGGCGGCCGCTTATTTAACCCGACCAGAGCTAACTTTGTGTAGCTCTGGTTTCCAGTGTACTTGTGACTGCATGTGGACAGAACCTGAGGCTGGTATGAGAGTGCTAACTTGTGTTACTATCAGTTGTGTTACTATGAGAAAACGTGGTTACTGAGCCTGTAAGGTGGCTGTTCGAGGTCATTTGATGAAAAAATGCTAGAGGGCCATATTTTTTTCATCAAATGACCGAGAACGGACACCGTACGGGCTCAGTCACTACGTTTTCTTATTACTATACACCTCCTACTCGTTGAAAAATATGTTTTATTAACTTTTCCCCACCTCAAAAAGCCACTGCTATTCACTACGACCCGCTGCCACAGCGGGCGCGAACATTATTAATACTACACCCCCAGCTGCGGGCAGTATTTCATACATGTTTGGCCATAGGTGTATAGTAATATCATTGCTTTTTGCGGGAGTTGTTTACCAGAAGTCTTTGGAGTTCTCCACCAGTGTTACTATCAGTTGTGAATAGTACGTTTAATGAGGCTTCGTCCCGTTACAAGCTTTATTGCAGATGGTGTTACAATGCGCTGTACCGACCGTACTGACTTGAGTACGTTGAGATCACGATTATATGCTGGCTCTGTGTTTACCGCATGGGGGCGACCCTGTTGATCATAACCAAGGGGTTGCCTTCATCGGCGTGTTACGCAGCCAGCTTGGTCCGTTGGGCCAAGGGATATAATCCGTATGTTTCACATACCGATATTTTGGATCGTTGTCATGTACGTTATGACGATATGCGTAGACTGCGGCTCGTATGTAAGAGCACTCACTTGTTGTCATGTACGTTATGACGATATGCATAGACTGCGGCTCGTATGTAGGAATGCTCACCCATGACTCCAGTCCTGCTCCCTATCAGAAGGCCTGCGAGGGTCAACCCCATATCTGTATTTCCTGCTAGATGCACATCGATGGAGCTTCTACAATTACTGACAGTGTCAGTCATGTGACTGACATTATGTTATGTGACTGACTTTATATAATTGCTTGTTCGAGTCAGATTTGTTCATTGTCATTTATCTTATTGGACCAGTCATATCTGTGTGTGAAATATTTACTGTGTTGGGATGCAACTTCAAAGCCTTCTTCGCTGCTTTGTTGGCGTCTGTATTTCCATCAATTTCTATGTGCTACATCCTTTTTTCTTAAGATTGGTAATCCTCTCTTTAACTTGGGGCCATCCATAAAGTACTTATGCAGAACTTTTTTTACCCCTCTCCCAATCTTGTACACAATAAAACAAAGGAGGAGCATATGCAAAATTTCCAAAATTCTTGATAATTCCCGCTATGACAAGTCAGGTCAGTTATTACCTCCTAAATACAACTTCACCGATAATTCCCGCTCTGACAAGTCAGGTCAGTTGTTAGCTCCTAAATACAACTTCACCGATAATTCCCGCTATGACAAGTCAGGTCAGTTGTTACCTCCTAAATACAACTTCACCGATAATTCCTGCTATGACAAGTCAGGTCAGTTGTTAGCTCCTAAATACAGCTTCACCGATAATTCCCGCTTTGACAGGTCAGGCCAGCCGTTACCTCCTAAATACAACTTCACTGATAATTCCTGCTATGACAAGTCAGGTCAGTTGTTAGCTCCTAAATACAGCTTCACCGATAATTCCCGCTTTGACAAGTCAGGGCAGCCGTTACCTCCTAAATACAACTTCACCGATAATTCCTGCTATGACAAGTCAGGTCAGTTGTTAGCTCCTAAATACAGCTTCACCAATAATTCCCGCTTTGACAAGTCAGGCCAGCCGTTACCTCCTAAATACAACTTCAACGATAATTCCTGCTATGACAAGTCAGGTCAGTTGTTAGCTCCTAAATACAACTTCACCGATAATTTCTGCTATGACAAGTCAGGTCAGTTGTTAGCTCCTAAATACAGCTTCACCGATAATTCCTGCTTTGACAAGTCAGGTCAGTTGTTAGCTCCTAAATACAGCTTCACCGATAATTCCTGCTTTGACAAGTCAGGCCAGACGTTACCTCCTAAATACAAATTCACTGATACTTCCCGCTATGACAAGTCAGGGCAGCCATTACCTACTACATACAACTTCACCGATACTTCCCTCTACGAGATGTCAGGCCAGCCGTTACCTACTAAATACAACTTCACAAATACTTCCCGCTACAACAATCAGGTCAGTTGTTACCTACTAAATACAACTTCACTGATAATTCCCGCTTTGACAAGTCAGGCCAGTTGTTACCTACTAAATACAACTTCACCGATAATTCCTGCAATGACAAGTCAGGTCAGTTGTTACCGACTAAATACAACTTCACTGATATTTCCAAATGTGATCCCAATATGACAAGTCAGATCTTCAGTTACTTGGTAAATACAACTTCACTGATAATTCCTGCTCTGACCCAGACAAGTCGGGCCAGCTCCTACCTACAGAAATATTTTTCCAGGGGAATCTACTGCCTCAGAGAGACAGAAAAATATTAACAACATATCAGTGTGGATAAGGCTGAATTTATAGTACATGTATCTTGGCTTTATACAAGAAAAATACTGGAAAGGAGAATGAGGATTTCCATGTAAAGGGGAAAACTGCCATCCCTGTACATATAATGAATATAGGAGGTGACCCTCCACACTATCTGACAGCCTATGTTCAATACATCTTGAAGACCATACTGATGATCTTAATTCTTGTCAGATTATAGTAAGATTTGAAAGCTTGGAATCATTGAATACAACTTACTTTGAAGATATGAAGGCTTGTTTTCAATGAATACAATATAATCTGACAGGCTCGTAAGTTGTAATTGAATCATCCTGACAGATTACACAAGTGGTGAAATATATAAAACAAATCCTCTGGCTTTCCAATACATTTTACAGAACTCTCAGAAATCAATGTCTGTACTTAATATGGTCGATGTGGGGCAGGCATTTGTGGTGCAAAATTAACTGCAAGTTTAGAGACGGACAGTGTGGGGACCGGTAGTAAAACATGCTCAGAGCTGTGGGATGTGTGTACTTAGATCAGTTAAGGAGACTGGACAGTGTGGGGACCGGTAGTAAAACATGCTCAGAGCTGTGGGATGTGCGTCTATAGATGAGTTAAGGAGACTGGACAGTGTGGGGACTGGTAGTAAAACATGCTCAGAGCTGTGGGGTGTGTGTCTATAGATCAGTTAAGGAGACTGGACAGTGTGGGGACTGGTAGTAAAACATGCTCAGAGCTGTGGTATGTGTGTATGTAGATGAGTTAAGGAGACTGGACAGTGTGAGGACTGGTAGTAAAACATGCTCAGAGCTGTGGTATGTGTGTATGTAGATGAGTTAAGGAGACTGGACAGTGTGGGGACTGGTAGTAAAACATGCTCAGAGCTGTGGTATGTGTGTATGTAGATGAGTTAAGGAGACTGGACAGTGTGGGGTCTGGTAGTAAAACATGCTCAGAGCTGTGGGATGTGCGTCTATAGATCAGTTAAGGAGACTGGACAGTGTGGGGACTGGTAGTAAAACATGCTCAGAGCTGTGGGATGTGCGTCTATAGATGAGTTAAGGAGACTGGACAGTGTGGGGACTGGTAGTAAAACATGCTCAGAGCTGTGGGATGTGTGTATATAGATAAGTTAAGGAGACTGGACAGTGTGGGGACTGTTAGTAAAACATGCTCAGAGCTGTGGGATGTGTGTCTATAGATCAGTTAAGGAGACCGGACAGTGTGGGGACTGGTAGTAAAACATGCTCAGAGCTGTGGGATGTGTGTCTATAGATCAGTTAAGGAGACTGGACAGTGTGGGGACTGGTAGTAAAACATGCTCAGAGCTGTGGGATGTGTGTCTATAGATCAGTTAAGGAGACTGGACAGTGTGGGGTCTGGTAGTAAAACATGCTCAGAGCTGTGGGATGTGCGTCTATAGATGAGTTAAGGAGACTGGACAGTGTGGGGACTGGTAGTAAAACATGCTCAGAGCTGTAGGATGTGTGTATATAGATGAGTTAAGGAGACTGGACAGTGTGGGGACTGGTAGTAAAACATGCTCAGAGCTGTGGGATGTGTGGATATAGATCAGTTAAGGAGACTGGACAGTGTGGGGACTGGTAGTAAAACATGCTCAGAGCTGTCGGATGTGTGTCTATAGATCAGTTAAGGAGACTGGACAGTGTGGAGACTGGTAGTAAAACATGCTCAGAGCTGTGGGATGTGTGTCTATAGATCAGTTAAGGAGACTGGACAGTGTGGGGACCGGTAGTAAAACATGCTCAGAGCTGTGGGATGTGTGTCTATAGATCAGTTAAGGAGACTGGACAGTGTGGGGACTGGTAGTAGAACAAGCTCAGAGCTGTGGGATGTGTGTCTATAGATCAGTTAAGGAGACTGGACAGTGTGGGGACCGGTAGTAAAACATGCTCAGAGCTGTGGGATGTGTGTCTATATTGATCAGTTAAGGAGACTGGACAGTGTGGGGACTGGTAGTAAAACATGCTCAGAGCTGTGGGATGTGTGAATATAGATCAGTTAAGGAGAATGGACAGTGTGGGGACTGGTCGTATAACATGCTCAGAGCTGTGGGATGTGTGTCAATAGATCAGTTAAGGAGACTGGACAGTGTGGGGACTGGTAGTAAAACATGCTCAGAGCTGTGGGATGTGTGTCTATAGATCAGTTAAGGAGACTGGACAATGTGGGCACTGGTAGTAAAACATGCTCAGAGCTGTGGGATGTGTCTATAGATCAGTTAAGGAGACTGGACAATGTGGGGACTGGTAGTAAAACGTGCTCAGAGCTGTGGGATGTGTGTCTATAGATCAGTTAAGGAGACTGGACAATGTGGGCACTGGTAGTAAAACATGCTCAGAGCTGTGGGATGTGTCTATAGATCAGTTAAGGAGACTGGACAATGTGGGCACTGGTAGTAAAACTTGCTCAGAGCTGTGGGATGTGTCTATAGATCAGTTAAGGAGACTGGACAGTGTGGAGACTGGTAGTAAAACATGCTCAGAGCTGTGGGATGTGTGTCTATAGATCAGTTAAGGAGACTGGACAGTGTGGAGACTGGTAGTAAAACATGCTCAGAGCTGTGGGGTGTGTCTATAGATCAGTTAAGGAGACTGGACAGTGGCACATTTTGTTGGTCTGACACCACCTTTCACTAGCCTTTTGATGCCATCTTGACTCTTTACATCAGAATTCGGCCAGGGTCCTATCGACATGTGGCCGGGTGTCGCTATCTTTTTTTCTTTTTTTTTTAGGTTTTTTATTTACCCTGGAGTGGTCACCTAGGACTGTGATCAGTGTAGATATAGTGAAACTTTAATCATTTAAAAAAATTCTTTTCTTTTCGTCATTGGAATACTTCAAGTGGGATTCACATGATGGGATTCATGTACCTCATAGGGTGTTTTTCTGAAACAAATCCTGCTGAGATTCTCTACTCGAACACAATGTTTCCCCCCTGTAATTGTTAAAGACATTCCCCCCTTAAAAGGAACAGAATCGCATGAGATTTTGAACCCTGAGAGGTACATAAATCCCACCGTGTGAATCCCACTTCAGTAATTATGTCATCAGCACTAAAATGTCTGTGTCTCACAGCACCTTGCTACATCTTACTAGATCGTTCAATATCATCAAGTGCTGATTCCAGTCAGCACTATTCCGGTCAGACTGTGTCTTGCAGCATCTGGCTGCATCTTGCTGCATCGTACTAAATCTTGTTTGTTTGTTTGGTTTGATTTTACGTCCAGTCAACCATTTTAGGTCCTTTCCAGACTTTCTCAAGGTTCTTTAACACCACTAGGGTGGTGATTGAATCTATGTGATGAATCTTAGTAGACGACGTCAACCTCCAATGAGGTTCTTTTACACCATGAGGGTGGTGATCGAATCTATGTGATGAATGTCGGTAGAAATCTCACCCCTACACATTTACCGAGGTGAGAGTTCTTTTACTTCCCACACCACATAGACATGGTGTGAGAAGGATGGCCTTTGATATAGCAGTAAATCTACCACTGCTGGGGGTGGGACTCGAACCCACAAAGTCTTACAACCTTGGGGTTACAAGTCCGGTGCTCTAACCACTGAGCTAACTCCCCACCCCCACTAAATCTTGTAAGATCATTACCACTGTATGTGGAGCCCCCATTATCACTCGCAGGGGGCCCTTCCAGAAAAGCGATTCAACCAGACATACTCTCTCGATTCATCCTGACCTATTGAGTCAACAAATCAGCTTATATCGCATGTCTGGGTGGAATTAACACCTCAGGCACCTGTGTATTACATCAACATCAACTCCCTATGTTTTCCTTCTCGTTGGTTTGTTTGATTAATGTCCAGTTAACCATTACAGGTTCTCACCAGACTTTCTCAAGGTTCTTTTACACCACATGGGTGGTGATCGAATCTATGAGATGAATTCAGGTAGAAATCTCACCCCTATACATTTATTGAGGTGAGAGTCCTTTTAGTTCCCACACCACATAGACATGGTATGAGAATGGCCTTTGATATAGCAGTAAATCTACCACTGCTGGGGATGAAGGAGAAAGGTGGCTGCACACCACACCACAGAGACATGGTATGAGAAGGGTTGGCCTTTGATATAGCAGTAAATCTACCACTGCTGGGGATGAAGGAGAAAGGTGGCTATACACCACACCACATAGATATGGTATGAGAAGGATTGGCCTTTGATATAGCAGTAAATCAACCACTGCTGGGGATGAAGGAGAAGAGTGGCTGTACACCACACCACACAGACATGGTATGAGAAGGACTGGTCTTTGATATAGCAGTAAATCTACCACTGCTGGGGATGAAGGAGAAAGGTGGCTGTACACCACACCACACAGACATGGAATGAGAAGGACTGGTCTTTGATATAGCAGTAAATCTACCACTGCTGGGGATGAAAGAGTGGCTGCAGTGGGACTCGATCCCACAAAGTCCTACAACCTTGGGATTACAACTCCCGACCCCCTCAACTCCCATTAACCAACATTCAGACTCAGGGATTCAAACATCATGGATTTCATTTAGCGGGTGGAGCTAAAGAACATTATGAACATTTTCAATGATGAAGGTGCCTCAAAATGCACACTGAATATGGCAGTTGTCATGGCGTTAAAGGTAAGGGTGTGTTCCACCGGACAGGCCAGATTTCAATTCCACCAGGCGTCTTCCCAACATGCTCATAGCGGGACCCCTTCCACGGCGACATAAGGGCACCACTGGTGGGTAACAGGCAAAAGCTATTTCATCAGCTTTTAGCAGGTTTCGGCCATTCAGCGGCCACACAGCTGTCGCCGGTGAGCATAGCACCTGCTCCACCGTACCTGTTCCTATATATCAGCCATGAACGCAATGCCCATGTGGTAGCCTGTGCAGTTTGGTTTGGTTGGTTTGATTTAACGACCAGTTAACCATTACAGGGTCTTACCACACTTTCTCAAGGTTCTTCGAATCTATGTAATGAATTTAGGTAGAAATCTCACCCCTACACATTTACCGAGGTGAGAGTTTTTTTACTTCCCACACCACATAAACATGGTATAAGAAGGATAGGCCTTTGATATAGCAATAAATCTACCACTGCTGGGGATGAAGGAGAAAGGTGGCCAAACAACACACAAGATAGACATAGTATGAGAAGGACTGGCCTTTGATATAGCAGTATGTCTACCACTGCTGGGAGAATAGTGGATGCAGTGGGACTGGAACCCACAAAGTCATACAACCTTGAGATTACGTATCCAGTGCCTTAACCAATGAGCTAACTTCCCACCCGGGACCCCCTTTCAATGGCTGGGAAGTTTTTGGCTGCCTTTCAGTGAATGGGCAGTTTCTGGCTGCCTTTCGGTGACTGGGGAGTTTTCTAGCTGACTTTCGGTGAATGGGGAGTTTTCTAGCTGACTTTCGTTGACTGGGAAGTTTCTGGCTGACTTTTAGTGACTGGGGAGTTTCCGGCTACCTTTCGGTGACTGGGGATTTTTCTAGCTGACTTTCGGTGAATGGGCAGTTTCGGGCCAACTTTCAGTGACTGGGGAGTTTTCTAGCTGACTTTCGGTGAATGGGCAGTTTCTGGCTGCCTTTCAGTGAATGGGGAGTTTCTTGCTGCCTTTCGGTGAAATGGGAGTTTCTGGCTGCCTTTCGGTGACTTGGGAGTTTCTGGCTGCCTTTCGGTGACTTGGGAGTTTCTGGCTGCCTTTCGGTGAATGGGGAGTTTGGGGCCGACTTTCTGTGATCGGGGAGTTTTGGACTGACTTTCGGTGACTGGGGAGTTTTCTAGCTGACTTTCGGTGACTGGGGAGTTTTCTGGCTGCCTTTCGGTGACTGGGGGGTTTCTGGCTGCCTTTCGGTGACTTGGGAGTTTCGGGCCGACTTTCGGTGAATGGGCAGTTTCTGGCTGCCTTTCGGTGAATGGGCAGTTTTCTGGTTGACTTTTGGTGAATGGGGAGCTTTCTAGCTGACTTTTGGTGAATGGGCAGTTTTCTAGCTGACTTTTGGTGAATGGGCAGTTTCTGGCTGCCTTTCGGTGAATGGGGAGTTTTGGGCTGTCTTTCGGTGACTGGGGAGTTTTCTGGCTGCCTTTCGGTGAATGGGCAGTTTCTGGCTGCCTTTCGGTGACTGGGGAGTTTTCTAGCTGACTTTTCGGTGAATGGGCAGTTTCTGGCTGCCTTTCGGTGAATGGGCAGTTTCTGGCTGCCTTTCGGTGAATGGGCAGTTTTCTAGCTGACTTTCGGTGAATGGGGAGTTTTCTAGCTAACTTTTGGTGAATGGGCAGTTTTCTAGCTGACTTTTGGTGAATGGGCAGTTTCTGGCTGCCTTTCGGTGACTGGTGGGTTTCTGGGTCCCAAATGGGAGTCACCAGGCTATGGACAGGATTTAACCAAGTGTTCTGGTACCGGCCAGGTGTCCCTGGGGTATGGCCGAGATACGGCTGGGTGTCTCCTGGGCCCCGTTGCTCCTGTTTTTGTGGTATCACTAGCTATAATCAGATCACAATTTTATCTTTATGATTACTTTAACGATCCGACTAAAAAAGCGTTGCCCCCGTTATATTGGATCGTATCCCCATTGTGGTATTGCTAATTTTTATAATGTGATAGTGATACAACAATTCTGGGGCACATATTGAATGAGACGGGGTAAGATTCATTAGTTTTTTAATTAAATACAGATGGCAGCAGAGTTAAAACTGATCTGACACCTGGCAGTGTAGATCGCTATTTCCTATAGGTAGAAGAAGAAGGGGCAAAGGATGGTAGTGCCACCATGGATCGTTATGAGAATATCAGACAAGGCCATTTTTAACCATAGTAATGCGATCCGCAGACGATCCGCCCTGGTGTGAGCGTCCACGTAAAAAGTATCGCTGAAAGCCTATTTTAAATGGTGATGCAGCTGTGCAATTCTGACATGATCCGCTAATTTTCTGGAGCAACATTTAGGCCATCGGATCGCTATTCTACGATCTCCAAGGCATTGTAAAGGTGGAGAAATGCCCCCCAGGTGAGGCTGGGTGCTGCTGTGATATTGGGGGCATGGCCATGAATTAGGGGTGTCAATGGGGTACCACAAGGATATTGGCGGGTGTCACCGGGGTATGATGGGATATTGGAGGGTGTCTCTGGGTTATGGGCGGGATATGGGTGGGTGTCTCTGGGGTATGGGCGGGATATGGGTGGACGTCTATGGGGTATGGGCGGGATATGGGTGGGTGTCTCTGGGGTATGGGCGGGATATGGGTGGGTGTCTCTGGGGTATGGGCGGGATATGGGTGGACGTCTATGGGGTATGGGCGGGATATGGGTGGGTGTCTCTGGGGTATGGGCGGGATATGGGTGGGTGTCTCTGGGGTATGGGCGGGATATGGGTGGGTGTCTCTGGGGTATGGGCGGGATATGGGTGGACGTCTATGGGGTATGGGCGGGATATGGGTGGGTGTCTCTGGGGTATGGGTGGGATGTGGGCAGGTGTCACTGGGGTATGATGGGATATGGGCAGGTGTCACTAGGGTATGATTTGATATTGGTGGGTGTCACCAGGATATGACAGGATATTGGGGGGGTTACTGGGGTATGGGCGGGATATTGGAGGGCGTCACGTGGATATGGGTGGGATATGGGAGGGTGTCACGTGGATATGGACGGGATATTGGAGGGTGTCACTGGGGTATGGGTGGGATGTGGGTGGGTGTCTCTGGGGTATGGGCAGGATATAGGTGGGTGTCACCGGGGTATGGGCGGGATATGGGAGGGTGTCTTGGGTATGGGCGGGATATGGGAGGGTGTCTCTGGGGTATGGGCGGGATATGGGTGGGTGTCTCTGGGGTATGGGCGGGATACTGGGGTATGATGGGATATTGGAGGGTGTCACTGGGGTATGGGCAGGATATGGGTGGGTGTCTCTGGGGTATGGGCGGGATATGGGTGGGTGTCCCTGGGTTATGGGCGGGATATGGGTGGTTGTCACCAATGTATGATGGGGTATGGGCGGGATACTGGGGTATGATGGGATATTGGAGGGTGTCTCTGGGGTATGGGCGGGATATAGGTGGGTGTCTCTGGGGTATGGGCGGGATATGGGTGGGTGTCCCTGGGTTATGGGCGGGATATGGGTGGTTGTCACCAATGTATGATGGGATATTGGGGGTTTCTCTGGGGTATGGGCGGGATATTGGAGGGTGTCTCTGGGGTATGGGCGGGATATGGGTGGGTGTCTCTGGGGTATTCTAGGGGTATTGCTGGGGTGAGGGCTGGATACAGCCAGTCTGAGGATATGCCATAATCATAATTATCAGAAATGAAAATCTTGAAATTTCAGATATCCATAATTTATCTGAATACTTACATCCCTGGAATATTGAGTATTCTTTCACTACACTTAATTCTACAACTACAGAACAACATCTTAAACTATACTAAATAACAACACAGACAACAAGAGACATGCAAAGATGATATCTACCAACCCTCTCCTCCAAAACCACTACTTTCTGAGCACAATGCAGAATTTGGTGTATTTTTCTGATTATTCAATTTTTTTTCATCTACCTAAACATACAACCCCGTCTTGCCAACAGTAAGGACTTCCTTAATGAGACTATCACAACGTATCAGATCTTTAGACACTACATGCACAAGGAACATAGAAAATAACATTACGAAGTGTGTGTGTGTTGGTGTGTCATTGCAATGTGGGTGCATTGTGAGACAACATGAACACTAAAAGTGGTGAACTCACGCAGCACGACTTGCTCTACGACCGCCTTACGACACGATCCAGACTCAACAAGTCGTCTCAGTGTCGCAGACCCAAAGTGTGTCGGTTACTTCCCGAGAAACACCCATGACACAATCCCAATAAATGGGTTTAGTGCTACGTGTGTCGTGGGTGTGTCACATGGATCCGACATATCGCACAACACACGGGTGGGCGTCGCAGCCTGTTGGAGATCTTACATCACAACTGCAACAAGCGACACAGTGCGTCTGCGACACAGACTGCATCGTAGTGTATCATAGTCATTCAGTGTCGGAGTTATGTCTGACACAATCTGCTTTGTAGTGGATTGCAGTCATGCAGTCTCTTAGATGTGTCTGTGATAGACTGTGTCGTTGCCGTCGTTCATCGTCGTAGTCATGTCTGTGATCCAGACTGCATCATAGTGGATCACAGACATTCATCATTGTAGCTATGTCTGTGACACAGATTGTGTCTGGGTGGATTGCTGTCGTAGTTGTGTCATAGTCACTCTGTATCATGGTCATGTTGTAATGTGTCATAATGACTTTAAGTCATGGTTGTTTTTAGTGTAACTGTGTCGTAATCATGTCATAGTGCCTCATAGATAATCTCACCCCTGGTATATTTTCCCAATAGACTTAATATTGAGAACTTGTATCCAATGCCCATTGAGTATCTAGAAAATATTCTCGATGGGGAATGTCACAAGATAGCCAGTTAGTCAATGTGAGATAAAGTCCACAAGTTTATTTTGAAAGCCATGTGTCATGGTAGTGTGGGAGTGTCCTGTGGTTGTGTGGTAGTGTGTCCTGGTTGTATCATATTGTGTCGTAGTTACTGTGTCGTGAGCATGTCGTAGTGTGTCGTGAGCGTGTCATAGTGGATTGTGAGCATATTGTAGTGTGTCGTGGTTGTGTCGCAAGGGTGTCTAGGGTGTCGTGAATGTGCCACAGTGTGTCATGAGCATGTGGTAGTGTGTTGCAGTGCAGCGTGAGCGTGTCGCAGTGTGTCATGAGCGTGTCGTAATGTTGTGTGTGTGTCATAGTGTGTCGTGTGCGTGTCGTAATGTGTCGTGAGCGTGTCGTAATGTGTCGTCTGCGTGTCGCAGTGTGTCGTGAGCGTTTCGCAGTGTGTCATGAGCGTGTCGTGAGCGTGTCGTAGTGTGTCGTGAGCGTGTCGTGAGCGTGTCGTGAGCGTGTCGCAGTGTGTCGTGAGTGTGTCGTAATGTGTCGTGAGCGTGTCGCAGTGTGTCGTGAGCGTGTCGTAGTGTGTTGTAATGTGTCGAGAGCGTGTCGCAGTGTGTCGTGAACGTGTCGTGAACGTGTCGTATTGTGTCGTGACCGTGTCGTATTGTGTCATGAGCGTGTCGCAGTGTGTCATGAGCATGTCATAATGTGTCGTGAGTGTCACAGTGTGACACGAGCATGTTGTAATGTGTCGTGAGTGTGTCGTAGTGTGGCATGAGCGTGTCGTAATGTGTCGTGAGTGTGTCACAGTGTGTCATGAGCGTGTCGTAGTGTGTCGTGAGTGTGTCACAGTGTGTCGTGAGCGTGTCGCAATGTGTCGTGTGTGTCGTGAGTGTGTCACAGTGTGTCGTGAGCGTGTCGCAATGTGTCGTGAGCGTGCCGCAGTGTGTCGTGTGCGTGTCGTGTGTGTGTCGTGAGCGTGTCGTAATGTGTCGTGAGCGTGTCGTAGTGTGTCGCAGCGTGCTGTGCTAAGTGCCACATTTAACGACTAAGACCAGGTAGAGAGCAGACAGAGCGGGCACTCACAGTTCCACAGCGGCGCCGTCTTCCAGTGCGCGTTGTCGTGCGTGAAACACTTCATCATCTTCGACCCGCAGTCCCGCGTCGCGTCTCCCCCGCGTCCCTCCCGCTTCCGGTCGCGTCTCTCCGCCTTCTGCTTCTTGCGCAGCTTCCTTCTCTCTCGTCGGTCGAGCTTCTCCCGTGTGTCCGCCTTACTCGACCTGCCCGGGCACACAGGGAGAGTCAGATTACATCACCCAGCTAATACGGGGTCTCCATACTGAACCTATGGAGAGTACGTATATAGAACGTCCTCACCATGCTGTACAAGTCACGGAACAAGATGGTAATTTACAGTTTGTACGGACTGAGGCGTTCACGCCGAGTTCCGTACAAACTGTAATTTGCATCGAGTTCTGTGACTTGTACAAGCATGGTTGGACGTTATATATTTACTATATACCCGAAATTTTTTAAAAATCATTAATTTCATTTGGCTTAACAACAAATATTTGAATAAACGTGTATGGGAAAGTAGGCCGTATTTTCCTGTACGGACCACTGGTCCGTACAGCATTTTTACGCTATATGGTGAAATGGTGTGTATTTACAGTATATACGGCAAGGGTATACAGTAAAGATGGCTACTGAGTAGAATACGAAAAGCCGGACTCTACTCAGTAGAATACAGCTTTTTCTGCCACCTGATGGGCATTATAGGAACTGTTTTATGTCAACAATGCACGGCGTTTACATCAAATTTATAATTATTTACAAGATTATTGTTTATATTTAGTTGAAAGGTAAGTAATAAATACAACATTACCATGATTTCAATCTGCGTGGCCGTATTCTCCGCGTAATTGACACGTATTGCGTTGTGTCAACTACGCGGAGAATACGGCCACACAGATTAAAATCATGGTAATGTTGTCAACCTCTAGACTTCCATGTTTAACGTTATGATGAGTCTTAATGTCAGTGTAAACCCAGCTTGTGTTGGGAATTTCGTATTTCAATTTCATCCAGTTTGATATTAAGATGAGGTCTAAAAATCCTTATTATAATGATAAAAGCCACATGCAAAACTGAAGCTATCTTGATTTTCTAATTTCTAAAAGTCTTGTCCTCAGAGTTGTATTATGTAGGATACTGGTATTTTAAATCGCGCAAAGCAAACTTTTGTATTTTGTAAAATCGCGCAAAGCATGAATCTCTGAGATGGGGAAATGGTCCGATCTGTAATCTAAAGGGAATGCAAAATAATATAAACTGATTAGCAAGAGTAAAACTAGTACAGGAAATAATAGAAACTCCATGGGAAATCATACACGAGTTATGTCAACAATCCCAAAGTAAACACAAATAGAAAACACGCATTTCCTGGTGCAGAGAACTAGTAATGATGTAAATATAATTTCCGTTTCAAAGACAAAATGAGCAAAGATATGCTTATAAAATATATGCTTGGGACTGGAACGCTTGCGCCTGGAGGTACCTCAGGATGCCCAGTCTCAGACTAGCGGTACCGAATGTCAAACATGTTTGATCTTCAAAATGCTTGCGACTGGAGGTACCTGGTGTGGCCAGTCTCAGACAGTCTCAGGCAGTTCACACTGTAAGTTTTACCGCGCTACACGCTCACAGGTACCTCCAGTCTCAGACTGGGCGTACCTCGGTACCTCCAGTCGCCCAGTGAGAACTGGGCATCAGATACCTCCAGTCTCAGACTGGGCGTACCTCGGTACCTCCAGTCGCAAAATGAGAACTGGGCATCAGATACCTCCAGTCTCAGACTGGGCGTACCTCGATACTCCAGTCGCACGGTAAGAACTAGGCATTAGATACCTCCAGTTTGAGACTGGGCATACCTAGGTACCTCCAGTCGCACAGTGGGAACTGGGCATTAGGTACCTCCAGTCTCAGACTAGGCGTACCTCGATACTCCAGTCACACAGTGAGAACTAGGCATTAGATACCTCCAGTTTGAGACTGGGCATACCTAGGTACCTCCAGTCGCACAGTGGGAACTGGGCATTAGGTACCTCAAGTCTCAGACTGGGCGTACCTAGGTACCTCCAGTCGCACGGTAAGAACTAGGCATTAGATACCTCCAGTTTGAGACTGGGCGTACCTAGGTACCTCCAGTCGCACAGTGGGAACTGGGCATTAGGTACCTCCAGTCTCAGACTGGGCGTACCTAGGTACCTCCAGTCGCACAGTGAGAACAGGGCATTAGATACCTCCAGTCTCAGACTAGGCGTACCTCGATACTCCAGTCGCACAGTGAGAACTAGGCATTAGATACCTCCAGTTTGAGACTGGGCGTACCTAGGTACCTCCAGTCGCACAGTGAGAACTGGGCATTAGGTACCTCCAGTCTCAGACTGGGCATACATTAGGTACCTCCAGTCTCAGACTAGGCGTACCTCGATACTCCAGTCGCACAGTAAGAACTAGGCATTAGATACCTCCAGTTTGAGACTGGGCGTACCTAGGTACCTCCAGTCACACAGTGAGAACTGGGCATTAGGTACCTCCAGTCTCAGACTGGGCATACATTAGGTACCTCCAGTCTCAGACTAGGCGTACCTCGATATTCCAGTCGCACAGTAAGAACTAGGCATTAGATACCTCCAGTCTCAGACTGGGCGTACCGAGGTACCTCCAGTCACACAGTGAGAACTGGGCATCAGATACCTCCAGTCTCAGACTGGGCGTACATTAGGTACCTCCAGTCTGAGACTAGGCGTACCTCGATACTCCAGTCGCACAGTAAGAACTAGGCATTAGATACCTCCAGTATCAGACTGGGCGTACCGAGGTACCTCCAGTCGCACAGTGAGAACTGGGCATCAGATACCTCCAGTCTCAGACTGGGCGTACATTAGGTACCTCCAGTCTGAGACTAGGCGTACCTCGATACTCCAGTCGCACAGTAAGAACTAGGCATTAGATACCTCCAGTTTGAAACTGGGCGTACCTAGGTACCTCCAGTCGCACAGTAAGAACTAGGCAATAGATACCTCCAGTTTGAAACTGGGCGTACCTAGGTACCTCCAATCACACACTGAGAACTGGGCATTAGGTACCTCCAGTCTCAGACTGGGCGTACATTAGATACCTCCAGTCTCAGACTGGGCGTACATTAGATACCTCCAGTCTCAGACTGGGCATACATTAGGTACCTCCAGTCTCAGACTGGGCATACCTCGATACTCCAATCACACACTGAGAACTGGGCATTAGATACCTCTAGTCTCAGACTGGGCGTACCTCGATACTCCAGTCACACAGTGAGAACTAGGCATTAGATACCTCCAGTCTCAGACTGGGCGTACCTCGATACTCCAGTCACACAGTGAGAACTGGGCGTTAGATATTAATGCAACATGTCTTGTATGTAGAAGTAAACAGAGCAGACAAAAGTGCCTTAACTAGATGAGCAGGGGACGAGAGACAACACACACTAAAGCGGGATTCACACGGAGAGACTGATGTACCTGAGCCCCTTAAGGTGAATGGTGTGAAAAACATGTGACCCTGCTTACTAGTCTCCTAGGTCAAGTTAGGTACTTAGTCAGCGACTCAGTAGTGGGTACATTTGTCTCAATAAAGTGACCCTAAAAATGCTATAAAACCAAAAAATCATGAGATTCTGTACCTCGTCAGGGGTAATTCTCGCCAACAATTGCAGGGGGAAAAGCTTGTCGCAGGAAAATGAAACCCTAAAATTCAGCCAATGAGATTGAGAACAGAATCTCAGCAGGATTCATCTGAGATAAACACCCTGTGAGGTACGTACATCTCAGCAGGATTTGTCTCAGACAAACACCCTGTGAGGTACATGATTCTCAGCAGGATCTGTCTCAGACAAACACCCTGTGAGGTACATGAATCTCAACAGAATTTGTCTCAGACAACCACCCTGTGAGGTACGTGAATCTCAGCAGGATTTGTCCCAAACAAACACCGTGTGAGGTACGTGAATCTCAGCAGGATTTGTCTCAGCCAAACACCCTGTGAGGTACATGAATCTCAGCAGAATTTGTCTCAGTCAAACATCCTGTGAGGTACATGAATCTCAGCAGGATTTGTCTCAGACAAACACCCTGTGAGGTACATGAATCTCAGCAGGATTTTTCTCAGTCAAACCCCCTGTGAGGTACATGAATCCCAGCAGGATCTGTCTGCGACAAACACCCTGTGAGGTACATGAATCTTAGCAGGATTTGTCTCAGACTAACACCCGGTGAGGTACATGAATCTCAGCAGGATTTGTCTCAGACAAACACCCTGTGAGGTACATGAATCTCAGCAGGATTGGTCCCTGACAAACACCCTGTGAGGTACAGGAATCTCAGCAGGATTGGTCTCAGACAAACACCCTGTGAGGTACATGAATCTCATCAGGATTTGTCTCAGACAAACAACCTGTGAGGTACATAACTCTCAGCAGGATCTGTCTGCGAGAAACACCCTGTGAGGTACATGAATCTCAGCAGGGTTTTCTTAGACAAACACCCTGTGTGGTACATGAATCTCAGCAGGATTTGTCTCAGACAAACACCCTGTGAGGTACATGAATCTCAGCAGGATTTGTCTCAGACAACCACCCTGTGAGGTATATGAATCTCAGCAGGATTTGTCTCAGACAAACACCCTGTGAGGTACATGAATCTCAGAAGGATCTGTCTGCTACAAACACCCTGTGAAGTACATTAATCTCAGCAGGATTTGTCTCAGTCAAACACCCTGTGAGGTACATGAATCTCAGCAGGATTTGTCTTGGTCAAACACCCTGTGAGGTACATGAATCTCAGCAGGATTTGTCTCAGACAACCACCCTGTGAGGTACATGAATCTCAGCAGGATTAGTCTGCGACAAACACCCTGTGAGGTACATGAATCCCATCATGTGAACCTCACTGTCGACACAGAGTACGCTAAGCAGTCAGACACCCGCCATTCTCCAATCACTCTGCGACTCCAACGCCCTCTGTAAACCATTCATCTCTGACGATGTAATAACACACTCGCTACACTCACAACCAGTCACTCCAGAAAGGCTAGAAACACCAAGCTGTCACTCATAAAGCGTCACCATCCGAGAACCAATGAGAGACGGGCAGGGAGGTAAGGGGCGGGGTCTATCTAGGCGGTTACCATGGCCACAAACCTGATGGGGTGCCACTTGGCCTTCCTGGGCAGGTAGACCAGTTGGTGCGACACAAGCCTGAAATGGAGCCAGGAGTGGGCCTCAGGGCAGCAGCAACCATTCTCAAAGTTCTCCTTTGTCTTTCTACAAAATTCCCTTACACAGACTCTTTGATTGCGGTTGTCTAGCCCCAGATTCACTTGTATCCATTAACACCGTGACTCAACCATTAAACAAGTCTCATACATGAAGATAAAAGTCTTTTTTTCTTCAGAAATCATATCACATGAATAATTTTCAATGGTGGATGGGTACTAGTGAAGTAGGTAGGTTATCAAAATAAACGAATGAATGAATATATAATATCGTTCCGTGTATAAATAACAGGGCGGTCAGTTTGGCCAGGATAAGGTGTGGAAATATTGTCCAATAGGAATTTATGCCTCAGAGATACCGAGAGAATATGGAAAACACGTTGGTGTGGGCCGTGGACGGTGCTGAGGGTCCGGGGGAGGTGGAAACCACTATTTTGTTTTTGTGAATGAGGCTCAATAAATGTCATCATTGCTTTTACAGGAGAAGAAATAATTTTACTTATTAAAAATAAAAACGTGGATTTCTAGGGGAGAAAAGTGAAAAGCTGCCATCGCTAAATCACAGTTCTTAAGTTCCCACACCACATAGACCTCTGGTGTTCTAGTATGACCTCTGATGTTCTAGTATGACCTTTGGTGTTTTAGTATGACCTCTGTTGCCCTAGTATGACCTCTGATGTTCTAGTATGACCTCTGGTGATTTAATATGACCTCTGGTGTTCTAGTATGACCTCTGGTGATTTAATATGACCTCTGTTGCCCTAGTATGACCTCTGATGTTCTAGTATGACCTCTGTTGCCCTAGTATGACCTCTGATGTTCTAGTATGACCTCTGGTGTTCTAGTATGACCTCTGTTGCTCTAGTATGACCTCTGGTATTCTAGTATGACCTCTGTTGCTCTAGTATGACCTCTGGTGTTCTAGTATGACCTCTGTTGCTCTAGTATGACCTCTGGTGTTGTAATATGAGCTCTGTTGCTCTAGTATGACCTCTGTTATTCTAGTATGACCTCTGTTATTCTAGTATGACCTCTGATGTTCTAGTATGACCTCTGCTGCTCTAGTATGACCTCTGGTGTTGTAATATGAGCTCTGTTGCTCTAGTATGACCTCTGTTATTCTAGTATGACCTCTGTTATTCTAGTATGACCTCTGCTGCTCTAGTATGACCTCTGCTGCTCTAGTATGAACTCTACTGCGTTATTATGACCTCGCTGAACTATGGCCAGAATGATATGACCTCAGATTGACATTGCTACTTGGGTCATTAATCTAGGTTGGGTCATTAACCTTGGGCCTTCAACCTTGAATTGATAATCTTGTTAGTTTCCTGCATGCATTGTAACCCATAAAAAGCAGTGAATGCAACGAGAGCAATACAACATGTGAACTCATGGCAAAATTCATTTTAGAGTCGTCTTTCCCTGTCACCTTTCTGGAATAATAATTTTGTTTAAATTAATGAACAGAATAATTTGTATATTTTGCCAATAAGAGGCCAACACTGGTGAACTTACACAGCATCAGGGGCACCGTACTCCTTGAGGTCCACCTCCTCCTCCTCCTCCGACTGACTACAGTCGCAGGTCGTCTCAAGGTCATCCTCAAAAGTCTGCACGTCCTTCTCGCTCGTCTCAAGGTCACCACTGATGTCCTCTTCCCCGTAGAGTGCCCTGGCTGCGTCCTCCTCATAAGGCACTGGCGTGATAGGCGCTGGCGTGTTTACGGGTACTGCATCCTGATCTACCGCATGAGATGCCCCATGAGATGCTCCGGACGTCCCATGAGATGCCCCATGAGAAGGCTTGTGAGACGCTCCAGACGTTCCATGAGTCGCTCCGTGAGATGCTCCAGACGTCCCGTGAGATGCTCCGGATGTTTCGTGAGACGCTCCATGAGATGCTCCGGACACCCCATGGGACTCCCCATGAGACGCGGGCACCGGAGGCCCGTCTATCTCAAGGTCAGTCGCTAGTGCCTCGTCTATGTCAGGTCCAAAGTCCGGTCCTGGTCGCACACGCTTCAGCTCTTTACGCACTTCCTGAAAGAAGATACTTATAAGTCTTAACTGGGTAAGCAAACAATCGTGTATGCCTGACCGGAAATGCGGACATTACGTCGTATACGTGGGCGTACAATATGAGCGTATTTGTACATAAAGATCAGAAAACACAGTTTATAGTGGGAAATACGCCAAGATGGATACGTGAATAAACTCACAGTTCCCGCATGTAAATAAACAGCTCGTATCAATCAAATGCAAATTTGAAATTTAGATTTGAAAAAAAGTTTTAAAAAAAATTACCTTCAGAAATTCAAAAAATCAAAGGGAGTTCAAAGGCCAAATCCCTGACAGCCAATAATTTTTTTTTTTGCACTTACCTTGAGATTTTCTAGCTTCTCTCGGTACATTCGGATCATCTGGTCCAGCTTCTCCTTCTCGGCCTTCCAGCGGTTAAACTCGGCCATGGCGTCCGTGCACTCCACCGCCTGGCTGGCGAGCACGCGGCAGTTCACCGGCAGGGGACCTGACACACACAATCAGGGGTTTTATTTTAAGCTTTTATTTATACTGGATGAACGTTTGGACCAACATAAGTCCATCTTCAAATGGCTCCAGATTCATCAAGATAGATGTGGCGTCTTATTGGATTACAGTTCACCGGAAGGGGACCTGACACACACAATCAGGGGTTTATTTTAAGCTTTTATTTATACTGGATGAACGTTTGGACCAACATAAGTCCACCTTCAAATGGCTCCAGATTCATCAAGATAGATGTGGCGTCTTATTGGATTACAGCTCACCGGCAGGGGGCCTGACACACACAATCAGCGAGTTTATTTTAAGCTTTTATTTATACTGGATGAACGTTTGGACCAACATAAGTCCATCTTCAAATGGCTCCAGATTCATCAAGATAGATGTGGCGTCTTATTGGATTACAGTTCACCGGCAGGGGACCTGACACACACAATCAGGGGTTTTATTTTAAACTTTTATCTATACTGGATGAACGTTTGGACCAACATAAGTCCGTCTTCAAATGGCTCCAGATTCATCAAGATAGATGTGGCGTCTTATTGGATTACAGTTCACCGGCAGGGGGCCTGACACACACAATCAGTGAGTTTATTCTAAGCTTTTATTTATACTGGATGAACGTTTGGACCAACATAAGTCCATCTTCAAATGGCTCCAGATTCATCAAGATAGATGTGGCGTCTTATTGGATTACAGTTCACCGGCAGGGGACCTGACACACACAATCAGGGGTTTTATTTTAAGCTTTTATTTATACTGGATGAACGTTTGGACCAACATAAGTCCATCTTCAAATGGCTCCAGATTCATCAAGATAGATGTGGCGTCTTATTGGATTACAGTTCACCGGAAGGGGACCTGACACACACAATCAACGAGTTTATTCTAAGCTTTTATTTATACTGGATGAACGTTTGGACCAACATAAGTCCATCTTCAAATGGCTCCAGATTCATCAAGATAGATGTGGCGTCTTATTGGATTACAGTTCACCGGAAGGGGACCTGACACATACAATCAGGGGTTTTATTTTAAGCTTTTATTTATACTGGATGAACGTTTGGACCAACATAAGTCCATCTTCAAATGGCTCCAGATTCATCAAGATAGATGTGGCGTCTTATTGGATTACAGTTCACCGGCAGGGGACCTGACACACACAATCAGCGGTTTTATTTTAAGCTTTTATTTATACTGGATGAACGTTTGGACCAACATAAGTCCATCTTCAAATGGCTCCCGATTCATCAAGATAGATGTGGCGTCTTATTGGATTACAGTTCACCGGCAGGGGACCTGACACACACAATCAGGGGTTTTATTATAAGCTTTTATTTATACTGGATGAACGTTTGGACCAACATAAGTCCATCTTCAAATGGCTGCAGATTCATCAAGATAGATGTGGCGTCTTATTGGATTACAGTTCACCGGCAGGGGACCTGACACACACAATCAGGGGTTTTATTCTAAGCTTTTATTTATACTGGATGAACGTTTGGACCAACATAAGTCCATCTTCAAATGGCTCCAGATTCATCAAGATAGATGTGGCGTCTTATTGGATTACAGTTCACCGGCAGGGGGCCTGACACACACAACCAGCGAGTTTATTCTAAGCTTTTATTTATACTGGATGAACGTATGGACCAACATAAGTCCATCTTCAAATGGCTCCAGATTCATCAAGATAGATGTGGCGTCTTATTGGATTACAGTTCACCGGCAGGGGACCTGACACACAATCAGGGGTTTTATTTTAAGCTTTTATTTATACTGGATGAACGTATGGACCAACAGAAGTCCACCTTCAAAATGGCTCCAGATTCATCAAGATAGATGTGGCGTCTTATTGGATTACAGTTCACCGGAAGGGGGCCTGACACACACAATCAGCGAGTTTATTTTAAGCTTTTATTTATACTGGATGAACGTTTGAACCAACATAAGTCCACCTTCAAATGGCTCCAGATTCATCAAGATAGATGTGGCGTCTTATTGGATTACAGTTCACTGGAAGGGGACCTGACACACACAATCAGGGGTTTTATTTTAAGCTTTTATTTATACTGGATGAACGTTTGGACCAACATAAGACCACCTTCAAATGGCTCCAGAATCATCAAGATAGATGTGGCGTCTTATTGGATTACAGTTCACCGGCAGTGGACCTGACACACATAATCAGGGGTTTTATTCTAAGCTTTTATTTATACTGGATGAACGTTTGGACCAACATAAGACCACCTTCAAATGGCTCCAGAATCATCAAGATAGATGTGGCGTCTTATTGGATTACAGTTCACCGGAAGGGGATCTGACACACAGACTGAGTCCATTTTATTTTAGGCCTCCCAGCACCCCGTTTCCTCAATATAGGTTTTTATAGGTTTTGAAAATCAAAATATAGGTTTTTACAGGTTTTTCAAGGCACAAAACATAGGCTTTTATATTCAGCATAATAAGAATAGAAATATAGTGAATCGCTTATTTTCAGTTCTTCATATCCAAAAAAATGTACCTAGTACTAAATTGCAGGACGTCAGGATGTCTGGTTCATCCGGTTATACCCAGCAAGTTTGTATAGATCATGGTCTGTTTTTCTGTGAACTGTTATTCGTCAGAAATAAACTTAAAAAAAAAAAAAAAATAGCGTGTTGAGTTTCCAACAGGTAAGCCAGCCCTGCAAAAAGTCACACCAACTGTTGATTCTTAAACACTTTTATGATCTCTTGAATAAACCGATAATGTGGATTTCTTGTCATTTGCCAATCTAGCTTTGTGTCAAGTTAACTTCTGAGATTTCCTGTACACATCAATCTGCATGGCAGTGAAAATATAGGTTTTTATATGTTATATAGATTTTAAAGGTTTCACTGGGAGGCCTGTATTTTTAAAAGCTTTCATTTATTTTGGATGAACGTTTGGACCAACATCTTCAAATGGCTCCAGATTCATCGAGATAGATGCGACGTCTTATTGGATTGTCTTATATTTATCTTTATGACTGCAAAATTGAAGATCACCCCTGGTTGGTGAACTCGGTATGTCGTAAAACTTTCTATTGAATAAAAAAAAATATAAAAAAATGTGTGCCTTTCCCTTACGTATAGGCTTACTGTGGCAGTACGTGTGTTTACATAATGTGTAAAGACGAAGAGATAAGTAGAATATATAAGCAATGTACTATGATGATAAGTGCAAGTTAACCCTTTCCATACCGATTGTGCCATTTGGCAGCACAACAAGCAGTACTGATGCTGCCAAATGGCAGCACCACGGGAGAACCGCTGCTGCCAAATGTCATAGAAAAAACGCTGCTGCCAAAATCTTTTTCTTTTTTTATAATAGTAGTTTTCATTAGGATTCAATTCGCAAGTACATATATGGTATACATGTATAGTCTACCATCAAACCCATAAGGGAAAGACTTTATTACAACAACAATTCTGTTGTTATCCCAGGCTTCCGCTGTGTGGCAGAAGTCAGGGATAAGCTCTCAACTTATTCAGTTCAAAGTAAATCTTTCGGTCTCAATCGACAAAGAAATAATAGAGCAATATTCATGAAATCTTCACAACATTTAGATATGACATCATTTTTAGTATTTCTATTCAAAAGAAATAATTTTTTTATGATTATATATACTATTACAAAATTACAAACTTGAATTATGAGTTTTAACCATTAAGTGGCGGTCGTCTCGGGGGACAAACTGCCACCAGCACTGGTCTGTAGGGAGTAGCCCGGTCCCAGGCAGCGGGCCTCAAGCAGGTAGTAGGTTCTCCTATCGGCCCACTCAGGGAATCATCCTTCTTGCCTAACTGTTTAGTACCAGCTATATTACGGCAATCTATGTTAAATCTGCTTTTTGTGGCCGGTCAAACTTTATTGGAGTATTCTGACCCAGGGGAGAATCGCATATAATCCATAATCCCCAACTGCCACAGGTGCCGCCACCGGTAGGTCACCTGTGGCGCCCTCTCACGGATTTCGGCCGTTACTGCGGCTAGCCACCACCAGTCGCTGAGAACGAACTCACCCGGTACCGCCTGACCGCTCCTCTATACTCACTTTAAACACTCAGATTTTTCTTTTCATTTAATAAAACATTTTGGGGATAAGAGAAAAGCCCCACTCTCCCATTGGTTGTGTGTGACTTTCCTGTATTTCATATTCATTAGAATATTATTCTACATACTAGATTATTTTCATCTGAGTATAAAGGGGGGCGTCCACCTGCCACAACAAGGCTACGACAAGTGCCGACATGAACGCTCATATCGCAGCCTTGTCGCAGCCTTGTCGTGAGAAGCGGGGCTCTGCGACAGCGTTGTCAGGGCATGTCGGAAAGTGCACGCTCCACCAAAATTTCCTATTGTAGGCTTCTGCGACACGCTCCCGACACTCCACGACAAGGGTCCAGTCATGGGATAAATCGAAGGCCCCCGACAAGCTTTCAGTCACAGCCTTACATGGCCTTGTCGTAGACTCTTTTCGGGAACTGGGGTCCACCAACCACGAAAAGGCTACGACAAGCCTTCCAATCGTAGGCCTGTCGTGGACCTTTTCGGAACACCATTGTCGTAGCCTTGTCGTGGTTGGTGGACGCCCCCCTTAAGTGTACATGGCTTACCTTCAGCAGGAACCTGCCTCCTGATTCTCCTCCTCTGTCGCTGCGTGTCCACATGCAGGGCTCGCTCCAGGGCTCGGAGCTGATGCCGCTGCCTACGCCTCATTCTGCCCGCCCGCCGAGCCGGCCGGTCAACAGCGGGCTTCACAAAGCTGCCTTCTTCTCGCTTATTGCCTACAGTTCCTGTGTCTGTGTCATTTTCGATGCCCCGGGCCGGGTTCTGGACACTATCTGGTTCCTCGTCATCCAGGTTCTCCTGGCTCGAGGCATCCGCTGTCATGTCTAATCCGTCCAGCTGGCGGCGTGACCTCAGGAAGCGGGGTTTTAACATCTCAGCTGAAACCAGAATGAGTCGATCACTCACAAACCACAAAGGAAGACCATCCTCGTGATGATTTGTGTGTCATAAAAGAATGAAAACAACTCCTCCTATCAATATTTTTAAAACGAATACACTGAATCGCAGGCAAACTCTAAAAGTGATCGACAAAAATTTTCGACTAACTCGGCGATGGGCTATTAATAATAGATATTCAATAATGAGTCGATTATTGGACATATTATACCAACATGTTTTGGACTTTCAAGTCCTTTATCAAGGTGTGATTTTATTGCCCTTTTTTTTCAAGAGGTGTTTTTGTTGTGTCTTAAATTTTTTATTGCTTATTTATGATGGTTATATTGATTACAAAGCAGTTTTGAGAGCGGTTATTTACTAGTTACATGGATACAAAGGTTGTCAACAAGCATTTGAAGAAGCGTCGAAATTTGTCAAATTACGAGAAATGCATAATACATGGCAGCCCTGATACAGGCACACTCGTGTCACGTGTGAGGAGGAGACGACATGAATTAGATCGAGGACTCACGTTGGTTGACATGGTCCTTCAGGAACTGTCGCTGAAGCCTCTTCTCTCGCCGGTCTATACCGAGCCGGCCATCTGGGCATATGCACTGGCCAGGCTGCGGAGCCACCAGTGTCATGTCCACATCATTCTGCTTCATCCGGTGCCGGCACTTGTACATCCGGTACCGACCGTCCGGGTCCTCCTTACATTCCCATTGCTGCCAGTGAAAATATAGTGTTTGAATCATCGCGACTAGAAACAATCTATACAAAGGAGCAATACCCCATTGCTGCCAGTGAGAATATTGTGTTTGAATCATCGCTGCTTAAGACAATCTATACAAAGGAGCAATACCCCATTGTTGCCAGTGAGAATATTGTGTTTGAATCATCGCTACTAGAAACAATCTATACAGAGGAGGCAATACCCCATTGTTGCCAGTCAGAATATTGTCCCAATTGATATACCCTTTAGTATGGCAATTCTTGGGTTTGATTAATTGGAGAAACTGGATAATAAATATGAGGGTTTTGTGGGCAGGTAGCTCTATTAACCACTTGAGGTTGATGTCGTAATGACTATGCATCAGCCTCTTTGGTTTATGACCACCTGTCCACAATACCATTGATTATTGTCTAAATACAAAGTAGACACAAAATAATATGATTCATTCATTAACATAGTTGGCTTTACACGCATAGTGGAACTGAGACGCATATTTATCCACAGTAGATTCAGAATGATAACACTTGTATATGCAACTGGTTGGCTTCACAGGGATGGTGGAATTGAGATGTTTATATATTCACAGCAGACTCAGAATGATAAGTCTCATCTACTCACCTGGTTGGTCTTTCACGGATAGTGGAACTGAGACATTTATATATTTGAAGTAGACACAGAATGATAAGACTGATCTACGTACCTGGTTGGCTTTACACGGAGAATGGAACTCAGACGATTACGTATATATTTGTAGTAAACACGGCTACGCATCTGTTTGGCTTTACACAGATGGAGGAACTGAGATGTTTATGTATATATTTGAACAAAAGACTCAGAATGATATAAGTTTACGCACCTGGTTGGCTTTACACGGAGAGTGGAACTGAGACGTTTATATATATATTCGTAGTAGACGCAGAATGATAAAACTCGTCTACGCATCTGGTTGGCTTTACACGGATAGTGGAACTGAGACGTTTACGTATATATTCGTAATAGATTCAGAATGATATAAGTTTACGCACCTGGTTGGCTTTACACGGAGGCTGGTACTGAGACGTTTATATACTTGAAGTAGACATAGAATGATAAAACTCGTCTACGCACCTGGTTGGCTTTACACGGATAGTGGAACTGAGACGTTTATGTATATATATTCGTAATAGACGCAGAATGATAAGACTCGTCTACGCACCTGGTTGGCTTTACACGGAGAATGGAACTGAGACGTTTATATATTTGAAGTAGATACAGAATGATAAGACTCGTCTACGCACCTGGTTGGCTTTACACGGAGGCTGGTACTCGGCCTTGGAGCACTCTCCTGCCAGCCGCTGCTCCTTGGTCGTTACCAGGTTGTTTTTCCGGGCTTCCATCCGTTCTCGTTCTAACAGTTTTTTGTGAGTGATTTTTCCCCGCTCAATCATAAACGTGTCCCGCCATGCCTTTTTCCGCTTCATCTGGCCCCCTACGATGCTGAAAACACACACATCTAATGTCCTCACAAATAGATCAACTTCAACTCTAACTGTTTGTTATTTTCTTGTCATCAATATAACTTCACAACAATAAAAGGATCAGTGGATAATCTAAATTTTACGAAGACCTTTAAACCTTTCTTTTTGAATAACTAAAAGTCTTGACACTGGTGGAAACCTAGTCACCTGCACTAAATGAACTGATAGTACGGGTTTAGTGAACTAACTTATATCAGTTTTCCCTTTATTATATAACTATCATAACGAATATGGAAAATCAACCTAATCAGCTGTAAAAGATAAATCCAGTTATTACGATTAATTACAAACTCGTAGATATCGCACAGTCTTACATGCTTTGAACTTTGTGACCCAGAGGTCATTGAACCGGATATTCACACCCTCCAAGCACAGCCTACACTCTAAGATGTTTCTGACGGTGGTGCCCTCTCTCGGCTGCAGTTCTCATTGGCCCTTACTGTTCCTATCATTTCGCGTGACAAGGAACTTTTGCAGGCAACCAGTGATATGTGATCTCATTGCATTCTCTCAAGGAAAGGAGATCGGAAAAGTACAGCTTTAAATTATGTTTTCGGTACAGCTAGAAACAAATCTTAAGGATAGAAGTACATCTGTGTAGAGAAACACAAAAAAATATTAGCAGGATTCAGTTAAGTACTGCACAAGAATCTCACTCTCGTGGCCCTTCAGTCTCCATGCCTAGGTCTGGTTCACTCTGTCTCTATGTGCGGGAGGATCTCCAAGCGGATCCTACTGTAATTTACACGTTTTATATGAGGTAGGTAAATAGAGTGTTTTGGGATGTAGAGTAGAGAGCTATTGGGCACTGACCTGCCTCGCTCTGTGAGTCCCTCAAAGAGCCTCAGGATGGACCTGCCATCCATGTGGTCCGGGATGGGGATTCCCGCAATGTCGAGTAACGTGGGCGCCACGTCCAGGTTTAACACGATGTTCGGTACCCTGAAAAACATAGCCAGTTAGTCAACACACATCACTATGTTCGGTACAGTGAAAAAATAACCAGTTAGTCCATACACATCACTATGTTCGGTACAGTGAAAAAATAACCAATTAGTCCATACACATCACTATGTTCGGTACAGTGAAAAAATAACCAGTTAGTCCATACACATCACTATGTTCGGTACCCTGAAAAACATAGCCAGTTAGTCCACACACATCATGATGTTCGGTACAGTGAAAAAATAACCAATTAGTCAACACACATCACTATGTTCGGTACAGTGAAAAAATAACCAATTAGTCCATACACATCACTATGTTCGGTACAGTGAAAAAATAACCAATTAGTCAACACACATCACGATGTTCGGTACAGTGAAAAAATAACCAATTAGTCAACACTCATCACTATGTTCGGTACAGTGAAAAGATAACCATGTTCGGTACAGTGAAAAAATAACCAATTAGTCAACACACATCACTATGTTCGGTACCGTGAAAAAATAACCAGTTAGTCCATACACATCACTATGTTCGGTACCGTGAAAAAATAACCAATTAGTCCATACACATCACTATGTTCGGTACCGTGAAAAAATAACCAGTTAGTCCATACACATCACTATGTTCGGTAGAGTGAAAAAATAACCAATTAGTCCACACAAATCAGCACCTCAATATCACTATGTTTGGAAGGTGAAAAAAGTAACCAATTACTCGACATGTATACATCTACACCTTGATTTTATGACTATGTTTGGTACCCTGAAAAAATAACTAATTAGTCCACACTCATTAGCACCTCAGGTTTATCGCTATGTTCGGTACCGTAAAAAAAAACCACAATTAGTCCACACTCATCCACACCTTAAGTCAACCAAATAGTCAACATACATCGACATCTCAAGGTTTAACAATATGTTTCTTAAACAAATAGTCGATAAAGACCAACATCTTAACTTTATCACTATGTTTGTTACCCTGAATTAATAAACACATAGTCAACAAATAGGCTTAATAATAACCAAACAATGCCTTGGATGCCCTACATGAATGAGGAAGCACTGAGACTGTCAGAGCTGGTCTAGTTTCTGAGACGACCTCATTTGAGTAGTAGTGAGACCTTGTGTGAGTAGTGAGGACCTCGTTTGAGGAGTAGTGAGGACCTCGTGTGAGTAGTGAGGACCTCGTGTGAGTAGTGAGACCTCGTGTGAGTAGTGAGGACCTCGTTTGAGGAGTAGTGAGAGGACCTCGTGTGAGTAGTGAGACCTCGTGTGAGTAGTGTGGACCTCGTGTGAGTAGTGAGGACCTCGTGTGAGTAGTGAGGACCTCATGTGAGGAGTAGTGAGGATCTTGTGTGAGTAGCGAGGACCTCATGTGAGTAGTGAGACTTCGTGTGAGTAGTGAGGACCTCGTGTGAGTAGTGAGGACCTCGTGTGAGTAGTGAGGACCTCGTGTGAGTAGTGAGACCTTGTGTGAGTAGCGAGGACCTCGTGTGAGTAGTGAGACCTCGTGTGAGTAGTGAGGACCTCGTGTGAGTAGTGGGGACCTCGTGTGAGTAGTGAGACCTCGTGTGAGTAGTGAGACCTCGTGTGAGTAGTGAGACCTCGTGTGAGTAGTGAGGACCTCGTGTGAGTAGTGAGGACCTCGTGTGAGTAGTGAGGACCTCATGTGAGGAGTAGTGAGGATCTCGTGTGAGTAGCGAGGACCTCATGTGAGTAGTGAGACCTCGTGTGAGTAGCGAGGACCTCGTGTGAGTAGTGAGGATCTCGTGTGAGTAGCGAGGACCTCGTGTGAGTAGTGAGGACCTCGTGTGAGTAGCGAGGACCTCGTGTGAGTAGTGAGACCTCTTGTGAGTAGCGAGGACCTCGTGTGAGTGAGTAGGGAGACCTTATTTGAGGAGTAGTGAGACCTTGTGTGAGTAGTGAGACCTCGTGTGAGTAGTGAGACCTCGTGTGAGTAGTGAGGACCTCGTGTGAGTAGTGAGACCTCGTGTGAGTAGTGAGACCTCGTGTGAGTAGTGAGGACCTCGTGTGAGTAGTGAGGACCTTGTGTGAGTAGTGCGGACCTTGTGTGAGTAGTGAGGACCTCGTGTGAGTGAGTAGGGAGACCTCATGTGAGGAGTAGTGAGGTACCTGATTCCGTGCGGCACTTTGGGTCCTCTCATGAGGAAGGGCACGCGGACGTCAAAGTCGTAGGGCATGGCCTTGCCCTTGAGGAGTCCGTACTGCCCGAGGTGGTAGCCGTGGTCGGACGTGAAGATGACGTACGTGTTGTCCAGCTCGCCCAGCCGCTTCAGCTCCAGCACCACCTGACAGCCAAAAGAAATCAGAGATTAATAACTGGGTTTATTAAAATAAAAACATGGATGGATTATTGACTGGGTTTATCAAAATAAAAACATGGATGGATTATTGACTGGGTTTATTAAAATAAAAACATGGATGGATTATTGACTGGGTTTATTAAAATAAAAACGGATAGATTATTGACTGGGTTTATTAAGATAAAAACATGGATGGATTATTGACTGGGTTTATTAAAATAAAAACGGATAGATTATTGACTGGGTTTATTAAGATAAAAACATGGATGGATTATTGACTGGGTTTATTAAAATAAAAACGGATAGATTATTGACTGGGTTTATTAAGATAAAAACATGGATGGATTATTGACTGAGTTTATTAAGATAAAAACATGGATGGATTATTGACTGGGTTTATTAAAATATAAACATGGATGGATTATTGCCTGGGTTTATCAAAATAAAAACATGGATGGATTATTGACTGGGTTTATCAAAATAAAAAAGGGACGCGTCATTGACTGGGTTTATTAAAATAAAAACATGGATGGACTATTGTCTGGGTTTATCAAAATAAAAACATGGATGGATTATTGACTGGGTTTATTAAAATAAAAACATGGATGGATTATGGACAGGGTTTATTAAAATAAAAACATGGATGGATTATTGACTGGGTTTATCAAAATGACGCATTCACACGTGAGATGATTTCCCCCAGCTATTTCTGATGACACCTTGTCTGTATATATACAGTACCAGAATCATAATGACAGAAGAATGGTGTTTGAGAAAGTCAAATCTATCATAAAAACGTTTAAAAAACCAAAGAATGCTGGGTTTATTATATGTATATAATGAAAAGATATTAAAAAGGATTAAAACAATTTCATAATCAAAATTGATAATATTAAATTGGATTTTCCACATACCAAGGACTTAATGACTAATGGCAAATGAAATATGCTACCAGTAGTGTCCCCAAGATCGGAACTAATCGATAGTGGTGTAACTACAACAGAATCAGGCGTATATATGAATCAGGCGTATATATGAATCAGGCGCCTATAGATAAGGCGTTACACACGGGGAATAGGACAACCTTGTATACGCAAAAGTATATACGTTCGCATATATATGTTAAGTGGTTAGTTTCATGCAGTGAAGGTACCTTCTGATAGATGACTCCATCGGAAAGTGTCAGTGGACTGGAGTGGGGTTAAGCTACCTTTTCTATGGCGTCGTCGAAGTTTGTAATCATGCAATATGATACATAGTCATAAATTTTTTTTTTCTTTTTAATAGAAATACTAAATATGATGTTATATCTACGTTTTCTGAAGATTTCATGAATATTGCTCTATTATTTTTTTTGTTAAAACATTTTTGTTAATATAGGGACAATGATGCCTCAAGGCATCATGCGTCTTTAGTGCGGTGATGCCTCCAGGCATCATGCGTCTTTAGTGAGGCGATGCCTCCAGGCATCATGCGTCTTTAGTGCGGTGATACCTCCAGGCATCATGCGTCTTTAGTGCGGTGATGCCTCAAGGCATCATGCGTCTTTAGTGCGGTGATGCCTCCAGGCATCATGCGTATTTAGTGCGGTGATGCCTCCAGGCATCATGCGTCTTTAGTGCGGTGATGCCTCCAGGCATCATGCGTCTTTAGCGCGGTGATGCCTCCAGGCATCATGCGTCTTTAGTGCGGTGATGCCTCCAGGCATCATGCGTCTTTAGTGCGGTGATGCCTCCAGGCATCATGCGTCTTTAGCGCGGTGATGCCTCCAGGCATCATGCGTCTTTAGTGCGGTGATGCCTCCAGGCATCATGCGTCTTTAGTGCGGTGATGCCTCCAGGCATCATGCGTCCTTAAAGGGTTAAGGTACCTTTTCTATGGCGTCGTCGACGGACTGGAGGGTCTGGAGCCGCTTGCGCTGCAGCAGGTCGGTGAAGGCCACGTGGATGGGCTCCATCTTCCCCGTGTACTGCAGGATCCACTGCTTGTCCGGGTTCGGCGCGAAGTTCCAGCTCGGAGTTCTGTGTCCAGACAAACCACACCATCTTTACCATTCCACTTATATGTGACAATAGTCAGTAAAATCGCCCCTTTACCATTCCCTTAAATTATACTTGACAATAGCGATTAAAAGAATATTTTTATCGTATATATCATTGTGTAGTAATTCTCTACGTTTTAAGGGTAGCGTAGAATGGGGTACCTGTACGTAATGACATTCTAAAGGCCTAGATCTACATTTTAAGGGTAGCGTAGAATGGGGTACCTATGCGTAGTGACATTCTCGAGGCCTAGATCTACATTTTAAGGGCAGCGTAGAATGGGGTACCTGTGCGTAGTGACATTCTCAAGGCCTAGATCTGCGTTTTAAGGGTAGCGTAGAATGGGGTACCTATGCTTAGAACTAGATCTACGTTTTATGGGTAGCGTAGAGTGGGGTACCTATGCGTAGACCTAGATCTACGTTTTAAAGGTAGCGTAGAATGGGGTACCTGTGCGTAGTGACATTCTCAAGGTCTAGATCTACGTTTTAAGGGTAGCGTAGAATGGGGTACCTGTGCGTAATGACATTCTCAAGGTCTAGATCTACGTTTTAAGGGCAGTGTAGAATGGGGTACCTGTGCGTAATGACATTCTCAAGGTCTAGATCTACGTTTTATGGGTAGCGTAGAATGGGGTACCTGTGCGTAGTGACATTCTCAAGGTCTAGATCTACATTTTATGGGTAGCGTAGAATGAGATACCTATGCGTAGACCTAGATCTACGTTTTAAGGGTAGCGTAGAATGGGGTACCTGTGCGTAGTGACATTCTCAAAGAGATGTTGATATTGCGGAGCAGCATCCTCCGGGCCGTGAGGGGCCGGCATACTCAGCACCATGGCAACCGGTCTGAAAATCAAAACCCATAATCTTATCATTCTGCAAATACATCAACGAATACAAAACATGTCTATCAAATCTTACACTCTCTCCTTTCGATTCATTTCTTGATCCCATCTCGTTTGAATCACTACGTAATCCATGCAGCTTCCCCTTGTGAATTACTATACGATTCAAACTCGATGGGATACGAGCTCTGACCCTAAACTTCCATAGGTTTCCTCTATAGTAACTATAATGTTTGACCATAGGTATATAATAATAACGGTTGAACCAGTGGTGTCTATATTAAAGACAAATGCGGGTAGGTATCGCACTGCCCCCTGTGTAGACACTGGTGCTGCCATATGGTTTCATGAAAATATTGCAGTTAGATAAGCATTTACCTTCTTCAGATGGCCTTCCCATAGAAATTAGCATGGTGACATAGGATTTTTTAGCATTTCTCATTTGCACATGTTCCCAACCATCATAATCCAGAATCATTTGAAAATGGCAATAGAACATCAGTGTCATTTAGCAACAAAGTCAAAATATTGCAGTTTCCCATAGACACCAATAGTTCAGCACTTATCTTTTCAGATGGCCTTCCCATAGAAGTTAGTATGGTGACATGCCATTTTTTTTCATTTTTTATTTGCTGATATATATGTATGGAACTTATATCACCCTGAGTTATTTGTAAAACTCAATAAAATTTAGAAATCACCCAACTACCAGCATTTGTCTATAAATGACCATGACGACATTCTGGTGATGCAACGAAGTGCTAGGCATCGTTTGATAATAAATCATATTAAATTATGAGAAGCTAATATTCAACCTGCCAATTCTGAAACTATTAAAGACTAATAGGCATAGACTCAATTGTTGCATACCTCTAGCCGAATACCCTACAGCTACATACCAATTTATTTTCTCTTTGTTCTCCACAAGGAAAGAATATTATAAACTGAGAATGAAAACCGAGGATTTCCGTTGAAAATAAGAAAACTGCCATCCCTCACACATTGCATTGTGATGGTGGTGCTTATGTCGGCCTCATAGCCTGACGGCGACCGTGGAGCCATCTGGTGGCCCAAATAGTCAACTGCTATAACCTGAAGGTGCTGCCACCTAGCAGCCATAGAGGTTACAACAAAGATAGAATCTCAATTCAAGGTATTAGAGAAAGGTATTTGAAAACAACAATCTTTGGGGAATAGATAAAATCTATTCTCAAAAGATTGCTTTTATCAAATAAGTCAAGTCCTAGGATGTTTTAAAGTTTTCAAAGAAGGTGTTTACTTTGAAGGTTTTTTTTCACACTGTCCCAGATTATGTGTCCGCAGTAATAAAGGCATTTTTCTAGATCACTTAGAATTAATGAGAGGACCTCAATTGAGAGTGTTTCAGAAATGCCTGTAATATCTGTAGAGTATACTCTCTATGGTTTTATCTCACATAGATAGGTACCTGTTAGGGAAGTACTGTTTGAATGCCTGTAATATCTGTAGAGTATACTCTCCATGTTTTATCTCACATAGATAGGTACCTGTTAGGGAAGTACTGTTTGAATGCCTGTTATATCTGTAGAGTATACTCTCTATGCTTTTATCTCACATAGATAGGTACCTGTTAGGGAAGTACTGCTTGAATGCCTGTAATATCTGTAGAGTATACCCTCTATGCTTTTATCTCACATAGATAGGTACCTGTTAGGGAAGTACTGTTTGAATGCCTGTAATATCTGTAGAGTATACTCTCTATGCTTTTATCTCACATAGATAGGTACCTGTTAGGGAAGTACTGTTTGAATGCCTGTAATATCTGTAGAGTATACTCTCTATGGTTTTATCTCACATAGATAGGTACCTGTTAGGGAAGTACTGTTTGAATGCCTGTAATATCTGTAGAGTATACTCTCTATGCTTTTATCTCACATAGATAGGTACCTGTTAGGGAAGTACTGATTGAATGCCTGTAATTTCTGTAGAGTATACTCTCTATGGTTTTATCTCACATAGATAGGTACCTGTTAGGGAAGTACTGTTTGGACTGCTTGAGGAAGGTGACGCTGTCGTTGGCGATCAGGTCGGTGAGGTAGTCCTTGTAGTAGTTGTCGTAGTGCTTGATCTTCTTGCCGTTAAAGTTGAGTGTGTAGTTGTAGAAGCGTGTGTTCCTGATGAGCCCCACCCACTCCGACCAGCCCGGAGGGACGTAGGTGCCCTCGTACTGGTTCAAATACTTCCCAAAGTAACCTGAAATCACCACAAGGAGCCTGAGTACAGCATGAGTACAGCATGAGAACAGCATGCGTACAGCATGAGAACATGAGTACAGCATGAGTATAGCATGAGAACAGCATGAGTATAGCATGAGAACAGCATGCGTACAGCATGAGAACATGAGTACAGCATGAGTATAGCATGAGAACAGCATGAGTATAGCATGAGAACAGCATGAGGACAGCATGAGAACATGAGTACAGCATGAGTATAGCATGAGAACAGCATGAGTATAGCATGAGAACAGCATGAGAACATCATGAGTACAGCATGAGGACATCATGAGTACAGCATGAGTACAGCATGAGTACAGCATGAGAACATCATGAGTACAGCATGAGTACAGCATGAGGACATCATGAGAATATCATGAGTACAGCATGAGTACAGCATGAGAACATGAGTACAGCATGAGAACAGCATGAGAACAGCATGAGTACAGCATGAGTACAGCATGAGAACATGAGTACAGCATGAGAACAGCATGAGTACAGCATGAGAACATGAGAACAGCATGAGAACAGCATGAGTACAGCATAAGTACAGCATGAGAACAGCATAAGAACAGCATGAGTATGAGGACAGCATGAGGACAGCATGAGGACAGCCGCTAAACAGACTGAATGGAGGAATTGTTGACTGGTTTGATTAAACGTCCAGTAAATCATTACAGGTTCTCACCAGACTTTCTCAAGGTTCTTTTACACCACAAGGTGGTGATCGAATCTATGAAATGAATTTAGGTAGAAATCTCACCTCTACACATTTACCGAGGTGAGAGTTCTTTTACTTCCCACACCACACAGACATGGTACGAGAAGGACTGGCCTTTGATATAGCAATTAGTCTACCACTGCTTGGGGTGAAGGAGAAAGGTGGCTGCACACCACACCACATAGACATGGTATGAGAAGGACTGGTCTTTGATATTGCAGTAAATCTAACACTGCTGGGGATGAAGGAGAAAGGTGGCTGCACACCATACCACATAGACATGGTATGAGAAGGACTGGTCTTTGATATTGCGGTAAATCTAACACTGCTGGGGGTGAAGGAGAAAGGTGGCTGTACACCACACCACATAGACATAGTATGAGAAGGACTGGTCTTTGATATTGCAGTAAATCTACCACTGCTGGGGGTGAAGGAGAAGAGTGGCTGTACACCACACCACGTAGATACGGTATGAGAAGGACTGGTCTTTGATATAGCAGTAAATCTACCACTGCTGGGGATGAAGGAGAAAGGTGGCTGTACACCACACCACATAAACATGGTATGAGAAGGATTGGCCTTTGATATTGCAGTAAGTCTACTTCTGCTGGGGATGAAGGAGAAAGGTGGCTGTACACCACACCACATAGACATGGAATCAGAAGGATTGGCCTTTGTTATAGCAGTAAATCTACCACTGCTGGGGATGAAGGAGAAGAGTGGCTGTAAACCACAACACATAGACATGGTATGAGAAGGACTGGTCTTTGATATAGCAGTAAATCTACCACTGCTGGGGATGAAGGAGAAAGGTGGCTGTACACCACACCACATAGACATGGTATGAGAAGGACTGGTCTTTGATATAGCAGTAAATCTACCACTGCTGGGGATGAAGGAGAAAGGTGGCTGTACACCACACCACATAGCCATGGTATGAGAAGGATTGGCCTTTGATATAGCAGTAAATCTACCACTGCTGGAGATGAAGGAGAAGAGGGGCTGCAGTGGGACTCGAACCCACAACCTTGGGATTACATTTAACCTGAGAATTGTTACGAAGGCCTGGATTGGCTGCTTGACCCCATGTCGTTAGGCGGGATGGGCAAGTATTTGTCGATCTGGGAGTGAAATTTAAATGCCTGGTTGGTTTTCATTTCATTAAACCCCTTAAAATACTTTAGATTGATGAGAAATTACATTTAAGTTACATTCACAGCATGATTTGTGGACTACGTCCTGGGCCGTAATAAAGAAGAAACCAACACGTCTTGGTCAAAGTCGTCGTTCTCCACGAGTTTGATGTGGAGTGAATATCACATAGCATTCAAACGAGTTGGAGAACGACGACTTTGACTGAAACGCGTTGCTTTCTGTATTTATCTCATCCCTGTAGACACTAAAAGAAGTTCGGCCTCAGGATAATCTTCTCATAGTAGGCTTCACATTCTCACGGAGATTTTCTGGCTTTATTTTCTTATAAAAGTATAAATATTGATATCCTAAATAAAAAAGATAATGAAATGTACTTTGCACATCTATTGAAATAAGATTGTGTCAGCGAATCAAGAGGATATTGTCATTAACAAAAAATTATTGTCCACAAAAAAAAAATTAAAAAAAAAAAAAAATTGTCATTAACAGCAGATATTTACTTTGAGTGTGTATTTCTTAGAAATACCACCTCAGCTATATGAGAAACTCGTCGGTTGCAGGTTAGTTTCCGCTTACTTTTTCAAGAATTCATAACATTCCATTCCTGGATATTACCAATATAAACGGCAATACAGAACATACCAACAAATAATGAAAAAGATGTTTAAGTTTCGTAGTTTTAGATCAATCAAACTGGGCAAAGATTTCATAATGGATCCTTTTGTGAAGACCATAAACACGTGTATTTGAGGTATTTCTGCCCATGAGTCAAGTCAAACACTGAGCGAGATGTTTTCACGCCTGAGGATATGAGAGGAGGGGGTGAGGGGAGGTGGTGAGGGGGGTGAGGGGAGGAGGGGAGGAGGTGAGGGGGGTGAGGGGCGTTATTAGTTTCGTCTTATCTCAAACACCGTGAACAAGGTTTATGGACGCCTTGAGCCCAGGACGATTTGAGCCCTGGACGCCTTGAGCCTTTCTGTGGACGCCTTGAGCCTACCCCGTTTTGGGGGCCTTGAGCTTCTAGGTGTAAAAACTTTGAAAAGGGCACTTACACTGGTTTATAGTCATATATATAGGGGACAGAGCCATTGTTAGTTCATGAAGCAGTCACTAGGTGGTCGAGGGACAAAACCTGTATTCTGGCTCTTTGTTCTTACGAAATTCAGCTGCCTTTCAATGTTTTACTAAGGTTCCTTTGACTCTCTATACTGATCCCAGAGCAGGAAGATATAATGCTAAAACCCAGGACATGAGTTTTTTTTTACATGGAACAGTTTATTTAAATATGTGAGCAAGGCAAGAAAAGTGACATTTCCCAATCATCACTCACTTCTTTTGCACCTCCATTAGTGAAGAACATCTACTTTTTCACCTCCTTCAGTGAAGAACACCTACTCGGGGGGCGTCATGGCAGCGCCCATGGATCATAGGCTATATGCCGTATACATAGACAATAATCGATGGTTTTGTGGACAGGCAGCCGTAAACCACGAGAGGTTGATGCGTAGTAATACACGAGCGCTAGCGAGTGTATTACGACGTCAACCGCGAGTGGTTTACAGAGCTGCCTGTCCACGGAATCATCGTTTGTTGCATTTATCATCCATCTTTTCGAATAAATTAAACCCAGTAATTGCCATGTTAATGGGTATAACACTACAAACTATTTCTTTGCTCTATAGCAAAAGGAACTATTTTTCGCGTATACCATGGTTTTGAGGCGGTATACCACAGATATGAATCCGTATAGCACAGTTAGGCCACTCAATAAAAACAACTTGTTTCTCATCACCAAGCCATGAAAAATATGATGAGGGCGCTTTTTTTTTTTGCTTTTTTTTTTGCTACATTAAAGATGGCTTTTGAAGTGCCATAAAATGGGCTTCAGACATACAGTAAAACCCCGCATAAGTGGACACACTCCGATCTGGGCCAAAGTGGACGCTTACGCAGGGTGTCTGCTTACAAGGGGTTTACAGATTTTTACTGGCTATACATTTAATGCATCCTCGACAGCAGGAGCTTTAATTTGATACTAAATACACATACCTTTCATAATTCCTATCAAGGTTCACCTATTTAAAAAAAAAAAAATTCTAAAATCTTTTTTTTCTGATGCGCGCGGTGATGAGAAACAAGTTTTTTTTGAGTGGCCTTATTGTATCTGACAGGTTTTATACAATGGGTCGTGGTTTACTGAGTCCCCATACATTTTCAATGGGTACTTTGTATACGATGGAAAATAAAACCCGAACCCTTACCTAACTCCTTCATTATACGCATGCCAACTCTGTGACATTGGTTAGGTGCACAGGACCAGGGGACCGTTTTATATATTACGAACGATAATAGGCCCTATTGAGTTATCCCATAATTCAGTCTGTTAACAAATTCCGGTGTTCGCTGGTTGCCGTCGTTGTATGGTGATAGACCCTCGAACTGTAACCCACAATTATTGCAGTTTAACGGTTTTAATAAATCTTCAAATATGAAATACGATGTCAAAAATGAAAATTTCAGCTATTCCTACATGTAAATCCGAAATCATATTCAGGTTCTTCAAATATAAATGGGAAAAACTGTGGTTCATGTGATCGTGGTGTGCCCAGCCAGTCGCGAGCGGAACCTGTATTTACCCTGGGCGATAATATGGAGTTTAGTAACCTCTGGAGGGCGTATAATAAGCTTCCTACGATTGTCTCATGCTCTCATGCTAGGAGAGTGAAGGCAGGTCAGAGCAGTACAGGAAGTAAGGTGGAGGGTCGATGCTAGGAGAGTGGAGGCAGGTCGATACAGTACAGGAAGTAAGGTAGAGGGTCTATGCTAGGAGAGTGAAGGCAGATCAGAGCAGTACAGGAAAAAAGGTGTAGGGTCTATGCTAGGAGAGTGAAGGCAGGTCAGAGCAGTAAAGGAAGTAAGGTGGAGGGTCTATGCTAGGAGAGTGAAGGCAGGTCAGAGCAGTAAAGGAAGTAAGGTGGAGGGTCTATGCTAGGAGAGTGAAGGCAGGTCAGAGCAGTACAGGAAGTAAGGTGGAGGGTCTATGCTAGGAGAGTGAAGGTAGGTCAGAGCAGTACAGGAAGTAAGGTGGAGGGTCTATGCTAGGAGAGTGAAGGTAGGTCAGAGCAGTACAGGAAGTTAGGTGGAGGGTCTATGCTAGGAGAGTTCTGCGCATGCGTACCGGTGCGGTACAGGAAGTAAGGTGGAGGGTCTATGTAAGAGAGTGCGCTCTCAGCGCATGCGTACCGGTGCGGTAGCCGGCGTTGCTGAGGTAGGTGCCGAAGTTGCGCGTCTCGTGCGTCTGCTGCCACTGCACGGACGAGCAGTTGTCGTTGTTGGTGTAGACGTTGTGGTTGTGCACGTACATGCCGGTAAGCAGCGAACTCCGCGACGGACAACACATGGGCGTGGTGACGAAGGCGCTCGAGAAAGTAGTCCCCCCGTCCTGCAGGTACTTGAGCGTCTTGGGCATGAAGTTCATGGAACCTGGTGGGAAGAAGAGAGGGGAGAATGTAGTTAACGGAGTTAAACGATTCATGAAGTTCATGGAACCTGGTGGGGAGAAGAGAGGGGAGAATGTAGTTAACGCAGTTAAACGATTCATGAAGTTGATGGAACCTGGTGGGAAGAAGAGAGGGGAGAATGTAGTTAACGGAGTTAAACGATTCATGAAGTTCATGGAACCTGGTGGGAAGAAGAGAGGGGAGAATGGAGTTAACGCAGTTAAACGATTCATGAAGTTCATGGAACCTGGTGGGGAGAAGAGAGGGGAGAATGTGGTTAACGGAGTTAAACGATTCATGAAGTTCATGGAACCTGGTGGGAAGAAGAGAGGGGAGAATGTAGTTCACGGAGTTAAACAATTCATGAAGTTCATGGAACCTGGTGAGGAAAAGAGTGGGGAGAATGTAGTTCACGGAGTTAAACGATTCATGAAGTTCATGGAACCTGGTGGGAAGAAGAGAGGGGAGAATGTAGTTAACGCAGTTAAACGATTCATGAAGTACATGGAACCTGGTAGGGAGAAGAAAGGGGACAATGGAGTTAACGGAGTTAAACGATTCATGAAGTTCATGGAACCTGGTGGGGAGAAGAGAGGGGAGAATGTGGTTAACGCAGTTAAACAATTCATGAAGTTCATGGAACCTGGTGGGAAGAAGAGAGGGGAGAATGTGGTTAACGGAGTTAAACGATTCATGAAGTTCATGGAACCTGGTGGGGAGAAGAGAGGGGAGAATGTAGTTAACGGAGATAAACGATTCATGAAGTTCATGGAACCTGGTAGGGAGAAGAGAGGGGAGAATGTAGTTAACGGAGATAAACGATTCATGAAGTTCATGGAACCTGGTTGGGAGAAGAGAGGGGAGAATGGAGTTAACGGAGATAAACGATTCATGAAGTTCATGGAACCTGGTTGGGAGAAGAGAGGGGAGAATGTAGTTAACGCAGTTAAACAATTCATGAAGTTCATGGAAACTGGTGGGGAGAAGAGAGGGGAGAATGTGGTTAACGGAGTTAAACGATTCATGAAGTTCATGGAACCTGGTTGGGAGAAGATAGGGGAGAATGTAGCAACTTTTATGAACTCTGGGAATCATTTCGTTGAATCTGGGACTACACCGGAATGTACACAGACTGAATAATGAATAACACAGAATGGGTGGCATCTTCCAAATTAAGTGAACACAGTTAGGATGTTTAGATAAAGATAAGTATTAGATATAGTTTCATAAAAATCATTTAAAAAACCCAAAAAGAATGGAGAGCAAATACAAGCACCATGCATGATTGAATATCTATGTAATGGAAATGAGCTAGCATAACTATGTTGAAGTACTTCGAGGTATTAGAAACCTATGTAACATAAGGGGGAAAAAAACGAGTTTGCTCAACAACAACAACAAAAAATAGAGATGTATAAACCTGAATTTTACAATATGGTATCAGCAGTGCTCAATATGGCAGAGTAATGTTATATTCCTCATACTACACAGGTACCAGCATACCATACAGCTACACACATACACACTCAGGTCACAGCGACCACCCAGCTTCATTCACCAAGCACATCTCCTGAGGGATGCCCCCTACAAAGCCTCAGCTAAGACTCTGTATGGAGATGAACGCTGGATCCGTGGTGGCGCCCCCATGTGGCAGGCGCTTGAACCACCGTGAGGAGGGCGCGGTGGATTGTGGGTAGCGGGTAATGGCGGCTGAGTGAATGCTGATTGGCGGGAATTGGGACTAAGGTCTGAATAAAGGAGTAATAATCTCCATAATCTAAAGATGGATCACCACTAAATAGGAACCAATCATGCGTGTCGGGCTGCACGCCACTCAGCCGTCGTGAAGGTCAGGGTCATTGCCTGCACCATGCGGGCTCGCCAAGGTCACACGAAGGTCAGCGCACACAGGGACTTAACAATGTGTGATACGGGGGTGATCGACACGGAATACCATCCACATCTATTATGGCGCTTCTTTGTAGCTCGAAACTGAAGGGAGTTATACAGCATTAATACGCGCACGGTGTGACGAACGACCCGCGAGTATTATAGGGAGACGTAGTTAGGGTGGCTGAATGGAGTCTGTTCCGTGTTTTACTGTGTTGAAAATACCCACCGAGTTCGCAGAACGAGGTGCGTATTACCGACCGAAACAACAAGGCTCAGATTCACATTTACCTTGTCTCCTTATTTGTACATACATGGAAATAATTCGCCTCGCGCAGTGATACGCGAATTTGCCGTCGTGCGATAAACAACAACACGACTAACTCTTGTTTGGTTTCTCCTCAGTATTTATAGATACACCGTCCATGGAAGTACATATTGACTGCAATCAGTGAGACATCAGCTGTAGTCAGAAAAAAAGGTGGACATGCTTTTTTTGTACTGTACTGCTGTTTTGTACTGTACTGAAAAATATGGTTTTCTTCAATTTTTTCAAAAACAAGGACGGTGACCTATGATTTTTAATACTTAAATAAGTATTACTATTTATGTACTATATTAGGTGAAAGTTTGAGGCAAATGACATGGGCTTTACTATGTGAAAAAATTACTTTTAGAATATCTGTATATATTCTAATCTAAAATTATCATAATATTGACCTATAAATCAAAAACTAGCACGGTGACCCCCTATTTTTAAGTTAGATATGTGCTCCACAACACTTGGAGATCATCATATTAGATTTTCCAGAAATTGACATGGGTTTTGATTTTCAAGCCAAATTGTCCGATATGCCTTTAAGCGGGGTTCTACTGTACATCAAAACGTTTGCAGACACTCTGATCACCGGACCAGACCGGGGATGTCCGTTTACATTTCACGATGAGATCCCTCACCGGTGTTTTTAGCAGGTCACATGGTCAGGAGATCAGAAAACTACAGTCATCCGTTTAGTTTTAACATGGCTAAAAATGAATCAAACAAAAAAAACCCAGTATATCTCACATGGTCAGGAGGTCAGAAAACTACAGTCATCCGTTTAGTTTTAACATGGCTAGAAATGAATCAAACGGAAAAAAACCAGTATATCTCACATGGTCAGGAGATCAGAAAACTACAGCCATCCGTTTAGTTTTAACATGGCTAGAAATGAATCAAAAGGAAAAAGTGCATCTCAGTTTATAGCTACAAAAAAAAGGGAATGGCAGGTTTGAGTTTTTCTCTCCACGAGAATCTCACGCTGCTGGTACTTCAGTCTCCATACACAGGTCTGGTTATGTCTGTCTCTATGTGGGGCTAAAACTCCAAGCAGATCCGACGGAAAAGGAATCTTGTCTCTTTTTTGCATACAATGTGCATGGACAGTTTATCAGAATGTTCTACACTTTCCCAGACGATATCCTCATACTGACTCTCCGAACACATTCCCCGTGTCCCTCATTTACAAAGGCCGCGCGTGTTTCCGCTTGGAGAGCGGCGCGGCAGAATAACAGCTGCGCAGTAAAAACAAAGCGGATT